>CM040238.1:142182136-142454636 GCA_022545495.1 Chrysanthemum lavandulifolium
TATAGCGCGTACAGAGTTTAAGGTTTAAGGGAGCCCTCCGAACCTCCGGCGTGTAGCCGGCGGCCGGAGGCGGCAGAAGCGGTGTTGTTTAAGGTTTTGAGGTAGGACCGATTAAGCCTGATACCATGTAAGATGGTACAATGGACGAATGTAATATGACAGTAATATGATTTGCTTTGTTGATTCCTCATCGATTACAATACAGGGAGCTATATATGTTCATACTACAAAAGTATTTAGGGGAACTACTAAAGTCATCCTAATCTCGAGCTTGAATATAATAGGACAATATCAATTACAATAAATCACTTGATAAAAATTAATATCAATAAATGTACATCTAACAATCTATGATATTTTTGAATTTATAGAAGTTTTGCCATACAAACTAACATAATAATAATATGATTTAATATCGTTTGAGACAAAGATTATTTATATCTGGGGATCAATCTCCACCCTTCATTTTTATTTGATCTAATGGATGAGATTAATCACAACAATTTAAAAACCCACTTACATCATTTTTTCAAATATTAATATCTTTCGAAATAGTTAATCGTTAAGCGTTAAAAAAATATATCATTTGATGAAGATTTAATTATCTTTTATAGATAAGACTTTGATATATTTTCGATAAAATCTTTTTTCGTATTTTCACCTTTTTTTTTAAGTTTTTTCGTTTTACGTTCTTGAAATTTGCATTAAAAATCATATATAATAAAACACTAATTTGAATATCACATGTGATATTAGTGTAATATCATATATGATATGTAATATCACATGTGATATTAGTGTAATATCACGTGCGATATTAGTGTACTTATTAAGTAACCACATAATCTTATTATCTATTAGATGCCTTTTTTTGCTTGTATAAAATTTTTGTGGGTAACATTTAATTCTCTCTTTCATATAAACTCTCTAGAGTTTCTTATAAGGTGAAGTAAGATACGATTTAACATTTTTTTGTTTATGGTAAATGTTCACGTGTTTTAAAGTTTGAGGTAATCAACTTATAATTTATAAGTAGGATACTCGTAGATATTAGCAAATGGTAACGGGACATTCGATTCACGTAAGTTATAAAGCGTTTGCGTTCAAGGTCGGGGATTCATGGTAGCCCCATCCCCAGTTTCGCAAGTCAGATTTTCCGTTCCATCCCGGTCAACTTGGTATGTGTGAAAAGAAACGTTTAATCAGCTTCTGGCATTCATTTAGTATCTAATACTACTCGGCTATGTAAAGTTATCATTTTAGCTAACATATTCGTTCCTTACTAGGTACGGTTTCTTTACCATCCCTTGGCGGTGAGTTTTTACATTGCAAGGGGTTCATGATTTTGTCACACTGCAACGAAAGGATTTAAAACTGTAGTTTTTAGTTGTCGTTTTGTATTTTACGGGTTCCTGTTCAGTCATGTCCAACATGAACAGTTGAACACCCCTAGTTAGAATCTTGCAGCTGGTTATATACTGTAATAAGATAATCGTTGATACCAGAATACTAAAGTAATGAGATCACATGATTCGTGTTTTGAACTACCAATGCAATACAAACGTACATAATAAATACATGTCAATACATTGAGTGCACCACCAACAAATTTCCTTGGCTTCCAACTTAAATTACCATTCAGGTTTTCTTATAAACCAATTAACAGAATCTCGAACACGACCATGAGTTCAGTCCAGAAGACAAGTAGTCTCAAGCTATACATTTCCAGCAAATCTTTCTCATAATTGGCTCACTGCTCTTTCCATATACGGCCGCTAACTCTTAACTTAAGTTCCTGCCTGTCTCCACGGAGAAAAAGAGTGCCATGTTTCTTGGAATGACTAATCCGTCTTGACTATCACGGACTTTCCGATGACTGTCACGTATACTCCTTGGAACCCCTTGCCATGTGAATTTACGCCCATACCCTCCAACTTCTAGCGAGTAGCTGAACTTCTTGGCTTCACTATCCTCACCCATGAACCGTAGGAATGATATGTAAACTGGAGCCATCCCAAGCTGAAAAGCCTCGAAGTGCAAACAAAACTGCCTTCCATAGCAATTGAATACCTACATGTAAAATAACCCAAAATTTACACTCAATGGTAAAAGTAAGATACATAAGAAAAATAATACTCCGTAGCCACTAAGGATTGATTTTAATGCGAGACGGTTTGATCCACTAACGTTTAATGTCTACAACTAAAATTTATAGCAACAACTATTGTGTTGAATATGCTTACAAGATTTTGTTATGACTTATGAGTATATGACTCTCACTATGGTATATGACTGACGATAATAATCAACATATCAACTAGCAGAAAAGGTGACCCTGGGTGCACCAAGGTTCCTAGTTTTGCAATGCTGTTTGACCCCAACCTTAAAGAACACCATTCTAATATGTAAGTGAAGAACTACATATAGGCTTGAGTACACCAACTTTATTTTCCAAAACATTCTTTTCTAACCATAAATTGTTACTAATAACATCTCTATGCTTAAGCATTACATGATATTTTCAGAGGTGGCAAGATGAGCAGATTGGGTAATGGATTAAAACAGGTTTGTGGTGAAACAGGTTTTTAGTGCGGGTCAATACAGATCAGACTAGTTGACATCTAAAGATTTTTGCCATTTTCTAGCTAAAGTCTATCAAGTGACCATTTATAATAATAATCCAAATCTTAACAGAGGCTGTTTGTAGCAACTTACAGTTAGCATCCATGTCGCATTTTCAACTTCATGTGGATTAGATTTGACATATCTATGGTTAAAGTGCATCCATCATGCATATCCACATTGTGGTCATCTTTCAAATGTGACACAAGATATGGAATATCGCCAGTGACGGACACTCAGATCCAGCATAAGGACAATTGTATGGGCGAAACCGGCAATTTTGCTCATGCTTGAGCTTGCTATAGTAAGGAAAGATATCATGGCATCCAAGATCTTGGTGTCGGCAGGGAAGTTCTAATGATTCGGCTACTTTCTCTAAAGCCAAACACCTTATATTACCCATCTCAAGACGGCAGGTTGGGCAACAATTGTGAACTCGAAGTTTACAGTTTGAGCACAAAGTGTGGCCATTTGGACACTGCAATAAAAACAAATTAAGAGATTAAATGGTTAACCATTTTGGTACAAATGTCAATTAACTACAATCACTTATTTTTGAACCAGAAATGGACCAAAATATGCAAAATACGTAACTGTAACCAAACTGAGTATTTAACAGTGAATAATCAGAATCTTGATAATAAACTGTAACAAAAACGGACTACACAAACCAGTGTTTGGGGATTCGGATGCTTTTTGAAGTTTTAAATTGTAATAATTAGATAACGAATCAAGTGTTTGGCAAATTCTTTATCACTATAAATAATAGATAAGTGACCAAAATGTACATTTAAAAAAAAAAAAAAAAAAAAAAAAGAGTAAAGACTAAAGATATTAAAATAGAAATAAAGCCTCTCAAATTAGGTCAAAAGAAGAGACAAGTAAATTTATCCGTTTTATTGCAGCAGGTATAAGACTGATTATCCAGCACCTAAGCAATCAAATAATCAGTTTTAAAATGCAATATCTAACAGCCCTTACATTTAATCAGGAAGGAAAAGTATAATCACATGAAATCATGAAGTCAAAAGACTTCACCAAACTAAAAGAACTAGTACAAAGTATAAGTAAACTTCTTATGACCCTTTTTTGTTTACGTAATAAAAGATACCATTTCGACTAACTTGATTGTATACTTCAAAGTAATACCGAGTACAAGATATGAAAACTGGCAATTTCATAATACTTGATATTGTTGTGAAACATCTCTGTTAAGACTGGCAAATATTTACTATGTATTTCAGAAGAACACAGTTCTTTGTTACATGTTCTTTTGCACTGTTTCCTGTCATAATCTTTTAAAGAGCTCCTTAATAGCATCGCTGTACCGTAAAGACATAACGCATCATGTAATCATGTATGGTAGGGGTGTTAAAAACCGAAATCGACAAACCAAGCCGAACCACTCAATCCGAAACAACCCGAAACGGAACTGAAAAACAGAAACCAAAAACCCGCTTATCACGGGTAGGTTTCGGTTTTATTTTTGATATCTGCGGTTTACGAACCGGACAGTGTATAATATCGTTAATATTTTTAGCTAAATATTCAAATAATTGTACAAGTATTGATTATATTATTGCATTGCTTTATTGTATAACGATTTTTTGCTCCTAATATAAACATTTACTAAACATCTATATGTGAAAATTGATTAACGTGATCGTAACCTATAAAACTCGAAGAGATATTCTTTGCTAATCTATTATGTATGTTTACTTGAAGGCAATTATTCGGACGGTGTTCGATGTTATTTAATTTTTACAAAATGACCTTTATGTTAAAGATCATGTTATTGTTCATACGGCTGAACTCGATTAAGCGTTTAAAATGGTTAACCGTGACCGAACTACGGGTAACCGCTCATTTTGGTACCCGCATGTCCGTTACCCGCCTAGTACGGTTCGGTTTCGGATAGTAAAATGAATTACCCGCCCACGGTGGATAGTTTAAATCTTTCAACTAACCGAACCAAGCAGCCCGTGAACACCCCTAATGTATGCTATGTGATGGGATTAAAGAGCTACCAACGCGCCTGTAGCCGGTATCAAGGTGGCCCATCAACCAAGAGGTTCTTGGAACAAGTCATAATACAAAATACGAACAAAGGTGTAGAGTAGGGTAGGGGTGTGCAAAGGCTGAAAACCGGACGGACCGGCCAGACGGACCGGACCGAAACCGAGTTCGGCCAAAAGCCAAGACCGAGACGGACCGAATTTGCTCGGTCCGGTCTCGTCCGGTCGGTCGGTCGGTCCTTGATCGGTCCGGTCCAAACGCCAAATTCGTCGGTTTTGTGTCGGTTTTGGTCCGGACGGACGGACGGACGGACCGAGGACCGATTGCCCAAAAGCCAAGACCGCGGACGGACCGAATGTGGTCGGTCCGGTCTCGGTCCGTGTCGGTCCGGTCGGTCCTTCGGTCGGTCCGGTCCGTTCGGTTCAAATGCTCAGCCTTAGAGTAGGGTGTGTGTATCTTTGCAGTTAATAAAAAATCAGATTAAAGAGCTATCTTTCTTACTAAACTTATATCATACTCATAGGCCCTTAAATATTGATTCAAAATGCATGTTCCCTAGTGTCGAAACTGGTTAGAAGTAGGTTCCTTTACGTGCACTTAACCCTATTTAATCAAACACATTTCACATCGACAACCCCAAAATTCAGATGTGCTATTCTATATCAGCCTGCCTCTGTCTTCCTAAATAACCATATAGCCAAACAACGTGCTTGGAAGTATCAGGCTACTTATATACATCTATATTCTAATTTTCTTGATTAACTGAATTTTTATTTACCATACTTCTAAACATTTTATATATGTACTTAGATATTATGAAGCGGTCGCCGATTAAATGATACACTATGTAAAAACAAACCTGATGAATCGGAGGGTACATCAGCGCAGAGCACACAGGGCATTCAAGAAGCTCATGAACACCATTTGTTGATTGCATTCCATGTTTTCCGCTTACTCCAGTAGCTATCCTTGTAACACTTTTATCCGTTTTTGTTGTAGCCACATCATACTTTAAAGTCTTAGGGTGAGACTCAATAACATCTTTACAAACACCGCCTCCTGGAGCCATTGGAATCCCAATCGTATTTTCTGATTCAGTTGTAGTGTCTTAACACGTGATCAAAGCTCAAGTATTGTTACTCTTGAAAGGCGTAAGCAACGCTGTAAACACAATGTAAACCGAAATATGAAAACATCTTAGAAATTATAGAAATGGGATGGCTGCTGAAGCATCTGAATTTTGACCAAATGTTTAGAATATAATTGTCAAAAGAATAGACAAAATGAAGCCGGCAAGTCAAAGAAGTAAAGATCAATAGCTTTTATTTAATCACAGGCCTAATATTTTAAAAGTTTAAACAAGCAAACAATTAAATGACCTTTGATATTCATTTACGACCCCTGTCATCCCAAGTAATTGCAACGAGATAGCATATCTGAAAGGGCTAGAAAGAGTAAAGCTTTATTGACAGACCTTAGGCGTAAAATTAACATCTAGTCGATCCCACAAAAGTGGAAACATCTAAATTAACATGTACTGTCAGTGTGTTTATATATGCTATATGAAGGTGATTTTTGCCACTAAAAGGACTAGAATCACATGATTTACAATCACTTTAGAGAACACTCAAACTAACTTCAAATATAAAATCTCGTCCAAACTCCCCAACCTGTTATATCCATAACCAAATGTCTTGAATACCCTTCATTAACAAAAAGACATACTAGTCTTTTGGCATAAAAGCACCATCAACATTTACAGCGTAATGACGACCATAGACAACCCAAATATGTTAACTGTTGCAATTATAATGGGACAAAATGAATACCTTTTTTCTAAATAGCCGGTAGGTGAAACTCTAAACCAATATTTAGTACAATTTAGATTCTCACACCAACCATATTCAATTATAGCATGAACAAAATTGACATAACTTATCACGAGTTAGCTAATCTCCAATTAGATACACATAAATTAGAAGTACTTCTAACCATATACTAATCAATCGAAACATATTCAATCATTGCATCAAAAAGACATGACTAAAGATAAACTAAATAGATCTAGCCACAACAACCAATTGATCATTAATTTCGGACATCGCTTTCATAAGATATTACTTTCAAATTGTAGTTAGCTTTTTAATACAATGGGAACTAATATAATAAACACTACAAAACAGGCATAATATATGGTTATCTAACAAGATTAATATTCAAATATGAAATACATTGCATCATTCAACCTAATATTCATTATTAATCAAGAAAGTAGGTGAAATTGACATAAAAAAAATATTGTAAAAAAATTAGGATCTGAAAATAAAAAAGTATAAATTCACCCAAATTCACAAATTTAATCAAATAATATCCTAAAGTAACAGTTTTGAACACAAACCTACTTCAAATGGGTGATAAATTACCATTGTTATAGAATTACATATCAAATGAACCCAAAGAAACCAAATAAAACAACAAATATACAACACAAAAGAACCCTGAAATTAAAATGTAACCACAATTCAAAGAAAATTAAAATAATAATAATAATAATAAAATAATAAAAAAGGAGGTTTTATTAAAACTGTTTTAATTGATGTAACCAAGATTGATTGCAAATAAAATAAAAATCAAATATTTTGTGTTTATCAAGACAAAAAAAAAAAAAAAAAAAAAAAAAAAAAAAAAAAAAAAAAACATTTGAACAAAAACAATCCCAGTTCAAATTCATCAAAACCACATTTGGGTAATCAAGAATCATAGGCAAATAACTTAAAATCAAATCTTTAATGTTTATAAATACAAAAGAAATTATTTAAATAACAAAACAGTTAAATAAAAACAAACTAACTTCAAATATAAACAAATAAACTAAAAAGCGCCTAATTTCTTACTCAAAACATAAAAAGAATAAGATTAGAAAGATACCCAGATGAGATTATAGAGCACATTGTTCAAATTGTGATAAAAATGTGAACTTTATTATTATTGGAATTAATCAAAAGAGAGTGATAATGGAATGAAGTGAAAGAAGCACAGATTTCAAAGAGCAAAAGTCACCATTGTCTTTGAAATTAAAGAAAGAATTTTCGGTGGTGATATTTTGAAATTTATTTTTTATTTTATTGTTTTCTTGGAGTTTGTTGAAATTAATTTTGAAAAAATAATTTTTCAAATTTTATGTGGAATTTAGATATCGGTTGACAACGGTAAAATGTTGCAAGGAAATTTAATTTTTTACTCTAAAAGTGTAGTTTCATTATAATTTGGGTAGTTTTGGAAATGGAAATCATATGTTGATGGTTAGAGGGCAACGTGTAATAACAAGCGTGCATCCTCTTCGTCGGTGTCACACCTCATTGTGGCGTCAAGATCTCGTTTCTTCACAACAAACCCCTCACCTCATATGACCTCAATCTCTTCATTTGGGGGTCCCCGCTACCACTTTATTTTTTTTATTCAATTTTCCAAATAAACTAAATTCATTTCATTCAAAATAAAAATACAATACATAACTTTAAAAAAAATAAATAAAAAAAAAAAAAAAAACTTACTAATAAAAGCGATCGAAAAAAAAAAAAGCGACACGGGTAAAAAAAATTACAACACATACTAATAATCTGAAACTTAGTCATCTCTTTGGTGATATTTCTTGATTAGGCGTTCCCGCTTGCGGATAATTTACGCTTTTAGGTCGAGATTCAAATTCGGATCTATCATCGGAAAATCCATCTCGATCTTCTTGGAGAGCTTTTTCCTTCTCCGCCTCGCCTCGTAACAAGCCCTTTGAGCGTCGGCTTTTGAGCATATATTTCGGATATATGTCCGAAAAACTACTCGATTGACTTCCACGAGCTCGCGGCTCGGCGTTGAAGTCGACTGCTTTCTTCGGCGGCTCGTTTGCCTCCATCTCTTCGGGCCTAGATCGTCATCCGGCCGAATATATCCTCGAGACATGTAATGTCAATGGGATCTTCGACATCCCACAGGATAATTTTTCAAAACATTCCAACATTTTCATCATGAACTCCTTCCCACCATGCTAATTGCATAAAGCTATCTTTGGCATTCGGACATTATCATGGTCATTTTCACCACTTGACCGAAGATGTTTGTAAATAGCGTTGAACTTACGGCAATCACCGTTAATCCTCGACCATTTACGGTTATCATATTCTTGCCACCGGTTATCGGTGGTCTTAGAATTGAACATGTCGAGAATGTCGTTCCAAAAGAACTCTTGAGACGGTCATTTCCATATCTCTATCTTGGGAAATTTCTATCCAACTTCTTCTAAGTAACATTTCTTGAGACTTGCTCCACTTCCTCCATCTGCATGTGCTATGACTTCCAGCATCTTGTCGTCGTCTGCGTCGAATCCACAACATGTTTTTGCCTTCGTCTTTTTCCCCGCCTTTTGCGGTTCACGTGCTTTTGGAACTTTGAATTGTGAACCGGACGGTTGTGATTCCATTTGGGGCAAGCTGTGGAGGCGTGTGGGTTAAAAATGTGGAGGTTGTGACGGGTTAAAAAGCGTGGTGATTGAAATCGGGCGGGGTAACTTCACGAACCCTTGTTGAAAGCGGATATTGTTGGTTAAGAAATATTTCTTGTGGAGACAAGTTGGAATTTGTCGAGGAGGGTAGACGGGTTTGAAGAACCCCGTATTATGGTGGGTTTGAGTTAAGTAAGTTTGTAAGTACCTCCATCATTTGGGTTTGAGACATTGTGGGATTTTTTTTTTTTTTTTTTTTTTTTAGTTAAGTAAGAATGGAAGATGTATGAGATGAAGATGATAAAATGGTGGAGATGAATGTTATTTTATAGGGGTGGTGGGTTTATAAAAAAGTTAAACTTTTAATATATATCCGTTTAATAACGGATATATATCCGTTGCCTCACTTTTGTCAGAAGATTGCTTCGTCGTCAGAATGAAGCTCCACTCCATGGCGGCCGACGGCGAAGGAGGCCGGTGTCATGGCGGCCGGCCATGGCGCCTTGGCAGACGGCGAGGCTCATAGTGAGCGACACCGTGCGCTCTTATACATTTCAAAACATAATTCTTCATGTAAAACATATACATATTATAAGTTTTAGAACAAAAATATGACTAATACATCTTAATTGTTTGATAGACCCAAAGTTAAAATTTCGGGGGGTAAATTTAATCATACATGAAACTCATGCGGTGAAGATTAAGAATAAAATTGTAATATCAGAACGACATCTTATGATCCTGCAATTTGTTTTGTTTGTTAATAAAGATTAGTGATGCTTAGCATTTCTACTCGTGATTAAAGATAATATTTTTGTATATTCACAAAAGGTATTTTTGGTAGTAGCGTATAGGAGCGTTTTGAAGCAACTTATAACAAGATTTAGCGTTTTGCATAAAGTTCTTGTTTGGAACTAGCAACTAGCATTCTTGTTTTCCTAAGCGTAAATCAAGATGCTACTTTTAGTAGTATTTATGAGCAACTAACGTTTCCACTTACTAATTATGATTATACAACTATATTACAAAACACGTTATCAAAACAAACATGTTATTGCTCTCGCTATTACTTACCACAATTGTTTCTTTTACCGATATCTTTGCCAAACATATCCAAAGTTTCTAAAGTTCAAACTAAAACATCATAATAAGCTGGAACATGGTCAAGTTTCAATAAGGAAATTCTCAAAATAAAATAGTCGCCTTGCGGCATATCACTTTATACACACTAAACTTTCAAAGCTCAAAATAGACCGGGGGTGATTCTTGTTTTGGGCAACTCTTGTCCAATTGACTAAAATACCCCTTTGTACCAAACCTTATTACAAAATCAAGATTCCAGTTATGACTCCATTTACAAACCCAGGTTCAGGTTAAGAGCATATTCAAACCCCACCATCGCTACCTACATACCCCTCTATACATAACTCCTTTATATATTCAAACCACCACAACAAAGCCACGAAAATGTCCGACCAAACACCACACCACCCTCGTGCAAGCCCCACACTACTACTAGCAATATTAACAACAAACTAACAATATCAACACTACTTATCCTAACCTCGTTAACTATCCACAACCAGCTACAACGCCTAATTCCATCACTGAACCTCATCACAATCAACAACTACTACAACCATTACCACAACCAACAACACACATCTCTACAACATAAACAACGATCAAGATCAAAAGTAAAAAGACACATGAAAAAGATCTTCGTTTGATACATCATCGATCTTGAAACTTAAAGCCAATACAAAAACCTACCAGAGACCCTAACCAAGATCTTGAAGATTCGAATCAAAAAACGGAAAACAAACAAAGATATAAGTCGTTCACCTTTTTGTACAATCTTTAAACATTTGTGTGTGAACTTAAACCATCACAGATCTATAGAAGCATAGCTCCTTTACTTTAATATCCGAAAACTTTAAAAGAAAAATCTAAAACAATATTGTTTTATTTATTTTTTCTTTCTTTCGGTCAAGATTAACGAAACAAGAACAAGAAACAAAACATGAAATACACATCACCTACCTTAGACCTTTTACAAGATCTAAACACGAAATAAACATCACCTACCTTAGACGTTTTACAAGATCTTGAAGCTTGTTGTAGTTGGAAACCATAGAAAGATCGTCTTTGGTGTGGGGTGTTGTGATTTGTAGCAGAAAGAAACCAAGAAAGGTCATTTTGTGGTTTGGTTTGTGTGAGCTTCGGATATTGGTCTGTGTTTTCGAGTGGATTATTGAGAAATAAAATATTTTTAACTGGTTTTTGGATTTAGGTTTGAGGTTTGTGTTATATCAAGGGACGAATTTTTGGGAGATCTAATCGTGTGATTGTGAAAGAGAGAATGAAAGTGTAAATGCTTTGAAAAATTAGGGCAGTGGATTATTTTGTTATAAGGTTTGGTACAGATGGGTAATTTAGTAATTTCAATTTTTATTAATTGGACACTTGTCGACTTATGGTTGAGGTTGTACAAGTTGCCTAGACGTACGGTCTATTTTGAACTTTAGAAAGTTTAGTGGATATAAAGTGATATGCCGCAGGGCGACTGATTTTTTTTGAGAATTTTTCGTTTCATTCGTTACATTGAAATTTAGTGGTATAGGAAAACAAAACCCTGAGACATAAACGTCTAAGAAAATGTTTGAAGTTATAAAAAAATATTTTATAGTATTTTGTTAGTGTATACGTAATAAAAAAAATAATTCTTTAATATTGTTAGTTTTTTATCTTTGTAAGATTGCAAAATTGTGATTATAGATACTTGTTTAATGTCATATATTTTAGTTGTAATTTTTGGTGTGTAATTTATCATTATTTATAGAGAATATTATTATTGACATAATAAGGCTTGTTTATAATGGATTATTAATAAATTCTTAATTCTTCAAGTTATTCTAATGATCTAAAAATAATAACAAATGTGAAATGGTGCGACTTTCATCGAGAATTACACTCAAATAGAACACCCGATAAGACCCCATATTAGTACATGACGGGTTTTGGGAGCATCGTTTTGACAGGCGCCGATTAAATCTCAGATAGGGATCGATGCGAGTTTGGAAGATTTAGTAATGGGCTCGATTAAATCCCGATAAGTTTTTCGTAAGATCGAAATCGTTGGTCAATCTTACGATCTTACACACAATCTCACGATCATAGCTATGATCCTATACTATAGCGATCTAAGCGATCCTTACAAGTTTTTGCTTGTGAGATCGTAAAACTAACTCACGATCTTAATAGCCATGCTTGCATAAAGCGACATTGTCTTGGTAAGAAAGCACGAGCCCTTGACCATTATTAACCTTGTGGAATGAACATTTAATTTTAACATGACTAACCTGAAGATGAGGCTTTTGATAAAACAAAAGCAAATATTTTCATAAACTACATGAAATATCATTTGATTTAAAAGAAATTAAAAATAAAAATAAAAAAATTATAAACAGTAAATTTATTTGTTTTGTAGTTTTATAAGTTTCGTTGGAAACATGCTTTAAAAGTACTCATGGTGTAGAAGACTTGCATAATGAAACATTAAATTTGTACACAAAGATTCATATTTTTTAATTGAAATCAATTTAGCTAAGTTTGTTCAAAAATTTTGTTTTGGGACCATATGTCTATTACACTAAAATGATAGTAAAACATACGGAGTAAACTAAAAGGCGAAACTTTCTTTAACCGATTTAAGCTTTTCAATTGAAGCAAAGTGTCCGAGATTTCCCGCACATAAATTTTGAATTGTGGCTCTATGAGTTTTAAGAAACTTAATAAACAGACAGATAATAATATTGGTATTTTGATGTAATAAACAATAATAGTAACTGATTAAATAGATTGCCAAAGATAGTTAAACATATACTTTTCCATTTACGAATTCTTGGTAAGGATGTCCACTGTATCTAATGGGACCTTGCATTTACCAGCATTGAACTACCTTTTCTCGGTATGCCGACATTTAGTACTATCACTGTGTACGTATTTAATTTTGGTCACGTTATCTCATGGTTATATTGTTCAAACTTGGTGCTACTAGCTCATTTTTACAATCAGTATTTTATGGATCTCTCTGTTTATATCATAACACACTTTTTTATAAGTTTATGTTTGTATTTTGTTAGTTTTATGTTTTTCTTATAAAACTTTATATTTTCTGTTTTGTATTTTTAGTTTTATAGTTTTATATTAACAAAATTATAAAAAGAAAAAAGAAAAAACATATCGGGGTATCACTTGTATTTTTGATGGGTCCAAATAACTTATCCTTAGTTTAAGGAGGAGAGTTATTTTACATACCAAACTTTTCACATACCAAGGACTTCATCTTCACCATCCATTTAAAAAAAATCAATGGTGAGATTATAAGCGTTTTATTATTTCACTTATTTTTATAATTTAAATATCTCTTAGCAAGTCGATAGTTAAGCGAAAATATTTCTGGCAGTCGCGACGACGTTTAATTATCTTTCATAGATAGGCAAGACTTTAATATCTTTCGAAAAAGAAAAAAAAATCGTTTTTTCACGTTTTTCGTATTTTTCCTTTTTACGTTCTTCGAAATTTGCGTTAAAAAATCGTATATGATAAAAGCAGTTGTTGATTATCGCGTATGATATTAGTGTTAAATAATATATGATATGTAATATCATGTGATATTACACTAATATCACATGTGATATTACATATCATATATGATATTACACTAATATCACATGTGGTATTTAAATTAGTGTTTTATCATATATGATTTTTAACGCAAATTAAGAACGTAAAAAAACGAAAAAACATAAAAGCGTGAAAAATACGAAAAATTTTTTTGTCGAAAGATATCAAAGTCTTTATCTATAAAAGAAAATTAAATCTTCATCGCAATGATATATTTTGTTCGCTTAACGATTAACGGTTGAAAGATATTAATATTTGAAAAAAGGATGAAAGTGGATTTTTTAAATTGTTGGAATTAATCTCATCCATTAGATCAAATAAAATAAAGGGTTGAGATTAGTCGGCGGTATGTAAACAATCTTTTGTCTCAAATGATCTTAAATCATGTTTAAATTCAAAATAATTTATACTACTTTATACTCCGTATATATTTAGGACCTTCTCAAAATAGAATGTTTAAATTTTAAGTAACGCACTTACTAATAATAAAATTAAAGTTACGTCTGAAAAATTAAGTATCTTAAATTTGTGACAGAACTTCTCTTGATAAATAATAATAATTGTTATTTTAAAACACCCTTACAATGAAAAATCGTGATATTATCATATTATCTGTTAATAAAATCGCAAAGTTTCATTCAATTTATATGAAAACAAGTTGATGGTGTATATGGTTTTAAAACCGGACCGAACCAGGAGTCACCGGTTGTCAATTTAGCCAATAAAAATTTGTTCGAAAACAAATGAGAGGACCGTAAAACCGGTAAAAGCAGTAATCGGGCAGATTGGAATCATTTTTCTTGTTTTCTGAGTTAATCATTCATCATTGTTATTTTGTTAGTGTTTAAACTTTAATTATATGATCTGCATGCATGCGATCTTGAATCTGTTGATTAAGTATCAATATTGCTACATGATGCACAAGTTAACAATGAGTAATAATATTTATGAATATGACCATCTCATACGGCAACGACTTGACCTTATAGAAAACCTTTGGCCGTGTTAATAAATTCTGAATATACAACATTGTCACGGAGTATATGCTCTTTAAATTATTTTTATGGATTATAAAATCCAAATAATATCTTAAATATAAAGAGATATTCACTTCTTTTGGTTCTTGTCTCTCATTTGGATTTTGTCATTTGTTTCTTGTAATTTCTAACGATACATACAAAGATGATCCAAAGAGTTATCGCCTAAATATTAGAAATGAATGAGTGTTACCGTTTTTATGTTATGGCCATACGACATACGAGTGACGTTCTACAACAATACGAAAGATCTTGTACAAATCTTGTTGAGATAATCTGGCTGGATTTAGATTGACGACTCTCCTTAGTTGAGTCGTGTTACCGGCGCAAGTAGGCCTGTCAAAGAGGCCGTTAGGGTGGATGGGCCGTGGCGGGTCCACCTCCGACAATCAGTTAATGTCGGCGTGGTGTGCGATATATCTTGGGGTTAGAAGATTGTGTCTGAGTGTGTGTTCATTAATGAGGAGATCCGGTATGTATATATAGGCGTGGATTAGGGTTTAGGTGTAGAGTGGTACGTCACGGCTGACCCGATCTGGCCGGTCAGGACCATCGTCCACAAGCCCCCAAGTCTAGTATGAGATAGCGCATGGCTATGTTATCTTTTAGACTTAAGTTCGATAGTAGCGTGGGTGAAAGTGGGCCGCGTCTTGCATCACCAGGTAGGCGTACCTTTTGTACCAGGTGCGACGTGGCATGGTGCGACGAAGGCGTCTTACATGGCTGAGAAGTGTCTTGTTGTCTTGGCGACAAAGAGGTCGACGGAAGGCGTCTTACGCCCGTAAGTGTCTTGTTGCGCGACAAAGAGGTGCAACGAAGGCGTTAGCCGCGCACAGGTGTCGCGTAATAAAGTGCGCGGAAAGGCGTGTACATGGCGAAGTGCGGCGTTGTGCGCAACAAAGAAGTGCGACGAAGGCGTGCTACGCGCGTAAGTCTTGGCGTCTTCACAACCGACGGAGGGACGTCTCCCTGCGGCAGGCGGTGCGGCAAGTTGATCACGAATATTTAAATTGATCTTGATCGCTTCCAAATACACTGCGTCGAAAGCAGCAGTGGTGGCGTATACCGGTAGCCCCCAGTTTGATGGTGCTACGCTTTAGGAGCATGAAACTTATTTAATGCAAAAACACTCGATGCGAAGATTAAAAGTATATCTGCGAATCGCGGCATATAAAACCTAATAAAATTAAGCAATATATAGCACATAGCATAAAAATATATAGCACGTAGCATATAAGAAAATTGGCGATGCGCACCCGTCGTGGGATGCGCACCAAGCGAAAGAATTAATGTGTTTTTTTTTTTTCTTTCCTTTAACGGATGGACGTCTGGTAACCGCGACGAATAGGCGAGATGGATTTATCTTAACCGCATAGACTCGAGCGTTTACGGATGATCGCGAGATGTTTATACCACGGCTTTTGGTCGGTCGCATCATGGCGATTGACTAGCATCGTGGTTTTCGCGCGTCACGCGTCTCTGCGAAGATGTGCGAGCGCGCGGTCTACGCGGGTAGATTTATCGCGACTGCGTTGTTTGAGCGAACAAGCGTGCCAACCGTAAAAGCGATGTCGCGCGAATTTATCGGCGGCTAAAAATAAAATAGCTCCGATCGTGCGGGCTTTTCTTAGATCCGATCGTGCGGATTAAAAGATAAAATAGATCCGATCGTGCGGATGTTTTAAAATAGGTCCGATCATGCGGACTTTGTCTTTTATATGTCTTAATAAAGAATAAAATATGTAATTTAACAATATGCAATTTAATTGAGCGTGCAATTTAACGTGATGTTTGCTTTCGACCATGATAATCGAATAGAACTTATCTCACGCATGGCGGAATGCACATAATGATAGAATGCAAAGTTTTAGGGTTCTGACTTTGGGAATTTATCTACGCTTTTCGGTCGGAGAACACGAAACTTGTTTATTCGTGATTAAGGATGGCCATTTGTTGAGCATAATCTGGCCTTGATTAGATTCAGCGACTCTCCCTGGTGTTAGTGCCTTCTCGAGCGCTAGTGAGCGCTGTCGTGAAGAATTCGTTAGGAGTGGACCCGGGCCGTGGCGGGGTCCACCTCAAACGATCAAGTTAATGTCGTGTAGTGTAGCCGATATATCTTAGGGTTAGAAGATTGTGTCACAGTGTGTGTTCTGGTTAATGAGGAGATCAGGTAGTATATATAGGCGTGGATTAGGGTTTAGGTGTAGAGTGGTAGCGTCTGTAGGGCGATGGTCTGGCGGTCCAGGATAATCGTCCACAAATACCAAGGAGCAACGGCTATAAAGCTAGCAATAGAAGAGTCTGATCGTGATAAACTCTTCTAAAGTCGAAAAGAACTTACATTTTAAACATAATCATTTACGTTTGCACCTTTCTGGTGTAACAGAAAGAGAGGTTCGTTCATGGCAGGAAGGGCCTAAACCTTTGTCGAACTGAGTTGAGCATAATCACAAAAACTTGAAACATACAATACAAATTTCTCTCAACGCTACTTGTTTTATAGCAGAAACAAAAATATCGAAAAAGAATAATATTGATAACGTCATTTAAGTCATCATTCCAACAATCAAATGAGGTGACGAAAAATCACAAAATACGTAATATTTGTTGCGTTTATCTATATATGATACTTTTATTTTATCATGGTTACTGACTTTTTAGCTTAAAGATTTTGTCATTTGGTCGAGTTGAACGATCTTCATCAAACATCATATTCTAACAACCAAGATTGACCGTTGGCTAACATGTAATTTCAATTTTCAATCGAACAGCATGAGTAATTTCCTTCAAGTTGCACATTTTTTTCTCCCAATTTTGAATAGAGATTAGTTGAGTGAATGTCATGAACAACTAATATTTATGATTTATACTTTATCTTACTACTAATCGACTATCCGTGTATACCATCACGTGCAAAACATAACCTCATCCTCATCACGCACCCCGACCATTCAATCAATAGGGCATTGACATATGCAGTTGATGACATCAAATCTCGATATTTTATTGTCATTTTCTCTCGATTATGCTCGTTATTTGTATGATTTATATGGATATATGCTATGGTTTTTTTGTATTTCGTTTCTGATGCGTGTATAACGCGTTCGGGGTCAAAGGAACTTCCTTTTCGTCGAACAAGTTTTTCAACACCCTAGGAAGTGAACCTAATTATTGTAGTGTAGTATTGGGTAAGCCTCGGGTATTGATATCGTTCTCTAGGGGAATAGGAATGCTAGTGAGAGATGTACTACGCTAAGGTTTGAGGTTGAGGAAGATTATTTTTTATCTTTTTATATGTTTTTATAAAGCTAAGGGTAAAATCTCGGGGTATGGATTTGGGGAGTTGGTACTTCTACCGATTACTCTACTTATTTAATTATCTAAACTAAGGGTAGTCTATGTCTATTGATGTGTGTTCGTATGATGATTAAAAATGTGTCTACCTAGATACTATTACTCCTAGTTATCTTTTATTGGTGGTTGAATTGTCGCGTCCTTATTCTTAACGCGTTGTGTCTTCTAAGGTCGTAGGGTATGCTTTATCCTAACTCTTTAAGTATACCTTAAGGTTATTGCCTCACGAGATCTCTAGGATTCATAAACTAACACTAAAGTTATCTTTGGATTTATAGCCTACAATTACGCTAGGTGGTTATAAACTAAGGATCACAAAGATTACTCAAACATTAAAAACACAACGATGACCTAGTGCAATCCTATGCCAATTACAATTAAGATAAGACACAACCAATCAATAATTAATAACTAGGTTTCATAGATCTAAGCAAACACACAAGAAATTTAGCCGGACATGTTAAACATGCAAGCATACACACATACAATTGAAGACATAATGAAATCAACTAAGTAAATAACTTATCTTGATGTAAAATAGGTATGAGAACTCAAAAATCTTGACCAAACCGGACCAAAATCGTTTTAGGTTTTACTCCACAAGGCTCCTCTAAAAGTCGAAAATTCGATTTATATATAATTTTACATATCGACGGCGTCACCTTATAGTTGGGGCCGTCGGATCGCCGCCATTAGGGTTTCGTCTTGGCAAGTCATCGCTAGGACGGCGTCATGTTGTGGTTGTGACGCCTTGGGTCTTGGTGTGGCGTCGTGCGAATCGGATCTAGGCATGCGAGAAGAAAAGTCTTCGTGAGCGCCTTACTCTTCAAAGCTTGGCGCCGTCGGTGTAAAATAACAAATCGCTCACGAGTGTCACAAAATAAGGACGGCGTCGCCTACTGTTTGGGGCGTCGTCGGTGTTATTCAATGACTTGATTGTCTTGATCTTGACTTAGCCATTTTCTTCATATATTCACTCCTTTTAGTCAAAATGCATCATTCTAGCATTTTGCTTCCAAGAGACCTAAAAAGTGAAAAGGCGAAATTAAGCGATATGAGATATAAAGTGGGTGATTAAGGCTTAAATGACCCTTAAAGTGTCGTTTAAATCCTTATCAAATATCCTTACACTTGGTATTTGCTTGTCCTCAAGCAAATGTGCTTTAGCCGATTCAATTTATAAGTTAGGGGCATAAAGCATTGGTTTAACATAATTCATGACAAGTAAAATCACCGCAATAGTCATAACAAGCACGAAAATTATATACTAGGACCTCACAAGGGGTGTTTGGATTCTCTCATCTCTCGGGTGTATATGAAATATATCGAATGGAAATGGAAAATAAACACTCATTAACCGGTCATAGTACATAGATTACCATAGGCTTGAGGCTAGATCAAACCTCCACGCTTTGGCGTAAGCACCTAGGAGCAACTATCTAAGAGGTCTTTTAAAGGGTTGTAACGTTAGGCTACGGTTAGGAAACAAAGGGTTTGGTTGGATAGGCGATTTAGTGGTGGCAAGTCAAATTTTTTATGTTACAAGCATGAAAAGAATGGCGTTGCTAAGCCAAGACTCGACTCTCTAAACTCTAGATAACTTTGAAACAAACAAACATAAATATAAAGATAGATGTAGGATGGTAGCCCGTATTTTTTTTTCGACACTTTTTTTTTTTTTTTTGCATACACTTTTACTCTACCATCCTCTATGATAACATCAAAATATAAGGGATTTATAGGCACATCCCTACACTTGAGTTTTTATTACTCTAACACTAATTTGACCCGAATTGAAAAGATCAAAACATTTGGAGTACATTATTGCGTAAATAAAGGGAATTTGAATTTAACGTTCTTTCCGTCACTCCATAAAATTTAACTTTACCCATGAGTCCCAATCATCCCAAACTATGTACAAAAGATATGACTCGACTTAGTAACCATGCAAGTAACTAGATAATTGAACTAAGGGTTTAGTATGATAACAATAATGCACTAAAGTGAGTGCATACAAGGTAGACTAAGCCGATTTGAGTGTACATTTGGGGTGGATTGTAAACAATGCTATTCATTGATATTCGGGCAGAAACATCACGAGAACCGCGAAAAGGATAGGCTCACGAGGGTTAACTAGGGTATCATGTACTAAAGATGAGTACAAGCATGAGGGTGTGGGAGAATTACTCGACCAATGTGGAAGAAGTAATTATAATACGGTGTCAAACAAGAGTTATCCTAATGCCTCTTATCATTTAGTCATTCCTAACTACACAAGTGTAGTCTCACTAGCGATCTCGGAATATATCACAAAACAAGTTCTAGAATCTATTATACTACCGTTACACTCTCGAAGCATTAAGGTGAATGCTTTAATTCCTATAGATCTGAGGCGAACCTCGCATTTTTGGGTGGAATTTGAGTGGTAAAGGGTTTTGTGCTAGTCATATAACTCCTATCGTGAGGCGCTTTATTAAGACTAAAGACCCACCATACAAGTCATGAAATTTTTTAAATTTGGCGCTAAAATTACCCTAACACATATTTCTCATGGTTTATTACACAAATGAAATAGGACAAGACAAATGATGAAGGATAAGCATAGTTTCAAAGTTCCATTTTATTCTCCTCCCACACACTTAAAGCGAACATTGTCCCTAATGTTCCCGAAAGTATCAAAGTTATGATAACGGAAGGTAATTAAAGAGAAAAAACTAATACTCCACGATTAGCTTGGTAGGATCCGTGTGAAGTAGTGGTTAAATTCTTTCCAAGAAGAATGTATGCGTGAAAAGCTCCATCCAATCTTATGTTTCTTCTTCTTGATAAATAAAACCGCACACTTTAAGAAAATAGACGAAACCTTAGCGTAAAATCGTGATAAAATTATATATGACTCTACTAAACTAGGATATAATGCTTGTGGAATGGATGTTTGCAGATTTTATAGATTGTTAGGAATTAGAAATTCCGGTATTAAAGAATCGGTCACCTCAGTATATGTAATCATTAAGCTCGTAGTCATAGTTATTTTATGTTAAGTAGTATTTAGTTAAGTAACACCGTGGAGGACAGACGGGTCTTTACCAGCTGTATGCACGATCCTGACCCGT
Source organism: Chrysanthemum lavandulifolium (assembly GCA_022545495.1). NCBI lineage: Eukaryota > Viridiplantae > Streptophyta > Magnoliopsida > Asterales > Asteraceae > Chrysanthemum > Chrysanthemum lavandulifolium. Next base: position 142,203,466 of record CM040238.1, read on the forward strand.
TGTGTGGCGTTTATGTAAGACTATAAATACTCTCTACCTCCCAAGGTAGAGAGTTGGAGCTCATAATAATATCTTTCACTTTTCTCACTAAGTTCCTAAACCTCTAACTTTCTCTCTAGAATTCCACTTATCGCCCACTTTGTGTTATGGTTTGATGTGTAAGTGAAAACCAATATCTTACAATTGGTATCAAGAGCCATGGTTAGATCATATCTTGCACATCTTTGGATTTCTAGTGGTTTTAGGTGGTTTTGAGTTTGAAAAGTTTAGTGATTTGTGCATCATTTGGTTGATTTCTTGTGTTAAAGCTTGGATTTTGTTAGTACTTTTATGTTTAGAATCATCACAAGTGTTTAGGTTTTCATTTGGTAGCTTGAATCATCTTGGTTGGGTTGTTTTGGATTGAAAAGTGATGTTTGTGATGTTTTCTTGCTAGCGACTTGACCTACGGTTTCTTTCTTGCTAGCGACTTGCTTTACATTTTGTAGCGAGTTCTGAGTTAGTGGAGTTAGCGACTTAGGCCTAGCGACTAACGGTACAAGTAGTGGATGCTCCACTACGGGTGGCGACAGTGTTAGCGACTTGGTAAGTAGCGAGTTGCTATTTAGCGACTTGATTCCTTAGCGACTTGTATCTTAGCAATTCTTGCCAAAATTTTGCTAGCGACTAGAGGCTTAGCGAGTTGCTATTTAGCGACTTGTCTTTTGTTTAGCGACTTGGGACTTTAGCGACTTGGTGGAATAGCGAATTAGAAGATAGCGACTTGGTGCATAATTTTCTAGCGACTTGGGTGATTTCTTTACGGTTTTCTCTTGATTTAGTAAAATCCGTGAAAGAATCTATTTCGGTTTAATCATAGAGTTATAAAATCCGTTTAATTTGTCATCATGTCTACCAACGTTTCTACAATCATCTCCATTGTTGCGAGGATGTTCAAGCGGTGGTTCGGATACTCGTCCACCCATGCTTGCAGAGCCGACTACGATTCTTGGGCTCAACGAATCAGTTGTCTTGTCTTGGAAAGGAAAATGGTGTCAACATTCTCAAATCCATTGATGAAGGACCGTGTCGAGTTGAGGCGACTAGAGATGTACCAATCTTCTTGAAGATGGAACTCGATTTCGGAATGGACGGACCAAAGATGTATGATGAGCTTGATGATAAGGAGAAAAGAGATTCGATCTTGATATCGGGGCTTAACATTGTTCTTCAAGGTCTTCCTAAAGACATCTACAAGGCGATCAATCACAACACGAAGCAAAGGCGGTATGGGATAATGTCAAGATGCTTTCTCGGGTTACGAATTAACTATGGAAGGCAGAGAGTCACAACTCTATGATGAATTTGAACACTTCAAGATGAAACCGGATGAGAGTGTCTATGAGTACTATGTGAGATTTCATAAGTTGGTGAATGATATGAGGAACATCGAATGACTATGCCTAACATTCATTTGAACTCAAAATTTGTGAACAACATGAATCCCGAATGGCACAAGTTTGTCACCTCTGTGAAGCTCACTAAAGGATTGAAGAATACAAACTATGAGCAACTCTATGCCTTCCTCCTTGAGAATGAGAGACATGCTATGTTTGAAAAATGATTCTTAATCGGTTCAAAACCAACCGAGGAGAAACAAGCTCATCTAATGACTCAAGCGCCTTCTACTCAAACATCGGAATCACAACCAAAGCCTCACAAGTCATACCCATGGGTAATGGTAATCACAAACTCATTCACGATCCTATGTTCAAACAAGGCGATCTTTGATGCACACGTGGGTAACATCATTAATCAACTAGCTCTTACGATTAGTCAAAACATGAATTCTCTCCCACAAACCAACAACAACCTCGAGCGACATCTAACCCACACAATCAAGCTCTTGTTAAAGATGGGAGGATCGTGGTGCAACCGATTCGGGAAAGGCAGTATGATCGGGGAAGAGGTGGGTGGTAGAGGTTATGTTGGTAATCGAATCGAGGAAGGAATGGTAATCAAGGTCAAGCTAAGCCGATCAAATGTTATAAGCGTGGTGGTGAGGACACATTGCAAGGGCGCACATCTCCAAAACGTCCACGAATCTTGATTACTTGAGAGATAAGATCTTGCTTGTACAAGCTCGGGATAATGGTCTTTGCTTTGGATGAAGAGGAATTGTTGTTTCTTCTTGAGGGCAATGCCAAGACCTATGATGCGAGATGTGGATGAGCGGCCTATTCGGGAGATAGGTCACAATCATCGAATGCCTTTCAAGTCGGCGATTGTGATGCATACGACTCGATGTGGATGATGGACCCTCGCACACACAATTTTATGGCTAGCATTTCTCCAATGGTCTCTCCCAAGGTCTCTTCTTCACCACAAGTGGCCCATCCAAAGACAAACTCATCTCGGAGGTACTAAAACTATCGATGATCTTGATGTGCAAAGATGCATGACAAAGTACTATCAATGAAACTATTGAATCAAATATTGAAAATATGGGTAATATCAATGTTGTCCCATATGATCAATATGTGAAACAAAGTGAAAGTGAAGTTGTACCAAGTGATGCATCTTCTGCGATCAACAATGACTATGTCTTTGATGAATACACTGCATGTGCCCCGATGATTCGTAATTTACGAACTAAATGCCTATAAAGAACGTGTTGCTATTTATGAACAACGTGCAAAATTTGAGTTGACCACTCGTGAGCAGGAAATGGACGACCAAGTGCGTACAATCATTAGAAAAAGTAATTTTCGAGAAGAAGTATTGAAACAAGAGTTAAATTCCTTGCAAGAAAAGCTTTCTAAAACTGCTAAGCAAAAACAAGAACTTCAAGAAAATGTGAAAATGCTTAAGCAAGAATTTAATGCAAAGGAATCAAAACTCTTGAAAGATTTTTCTAATCTGAAAACTTTGAAAAACAAACTGGAAAACAAGTTGTACATACAAGGAACACCATTGATTGCTCACATGATCACTAAGCATAGAGTTCTAGCGATAAGCATAGTGTTCCCATTATAGATAAACCCAACCACGAGTGCGGGAAGATAGCAAAAGCGACTCAAAGTGTGATCTATGATGGCAATGAGATTCTCAAACCTAGGCGAAACCTAGTTGCTTTGAGTGCACGAGAGGAAGATAAGAAATTAGATGAAATCACTAGGGAGAAAATGAATAAGAAACTAAATGATCCTAAATGCAAAGAGAAGAAAGTAATTATCACTCCCCATGACTACAAAAGGAGAATTGGATCTCCTTGAACATGTTTAAGCCTCAAACATTGTTGACTCCCGAACAAGTGTTACGGAAAATGGACTTAGATAAGCGAAAGCGAGAAAATATTGTTGAAACAAACCCTCCCTTTGGAAAATGCCTGAAGCGATTGTGTATCCTCCTAATACACCAATGCATCTTGTTCCTCGAACAATTGCCACTAAAAGCAAGACCTTAATTAGCCAATATGTTATCTTTCAACTATTTGTTGATTTTGAGAAAACTTGCAAGAAAAGGATCACACCCACTGGTATAGCGAAGGAGAAAGGGGTTTGAGCAAATGAAAGAATGTTATTTAAGCGAGGTCATGCCTTTCTTTAAACTTCTAAAGATCACTTTGAGAGTCTTAAAAGGGATGAAAAGCGATATTAAGGGAATGGAAAAGGAATTTGATGCAATGATAGTTGAGGTTAGTGACTATGAGCGAGCACTAAAATATAATGAGATTGAGAGGAAGAACTTGCATACACTAAATGAGAACACGATTTACGAATGTATTGCTCAAGATGTGTTTTCTTTGCTACAAATTGTTCCATTAATGCTTCCCAATTTCATGAATTATCATTGCCTGAAAGTCTCCCATGATCGTGTCATTGAGCTTGAAAAACTAATTCTAAACTAAGCGAGAAAATTGAGCTGGATGATCACGACAATTTGGTTAAACATTTTTCTAAACTAGAAGTTGAGCATTTTAATTTACAACTAAAATATCAACATCTTAAAGAAAATGTCAAAACTTCAAATATCAAGACATCCTCGGATGCTCGAGTTTGATGCGAGTTTTCAAATTAACAAGCGTGATGAGCGATTCTAGCTCATTGCAACACGATCGAGAAAGTTGAAAGCCCAAATCTCTCAATTAAAGGGTCAAGCGAACAATATGACGGGCTCCCAAATGCCTCCTCCTTTAGATTCTCGGAATTCTCAAGCGTTTCATCTTCAAAACCTAGTAAATGCATTACAAAAGGAAAGCGAAAGTTTTCTAGAAGAAAATGAAAAGGTTAACGTCATTTCAATGAGTTATTTGAATCAATAAAGGTCACTCGTAACAAAATAACGAACAAATAGGTTCATTGCAAAAGGAAATTGAGAATCGAAGAGTCGGGTAAAAGGAAAATGCCAATGACCAATGGGGAGAATGGTGTATCAAGGTTCACCCTTGTAATAAATATGCTTTATGCATGAAATATGTCCTCCTCATCTCGGGAACAACAAACTTCTTTGTTCAAACATACTTCTCATCCCTTAAGGATTGCCTAGAATGTCTCGTGAGATTGTTGAAGAGGATAAGTTAGAGAAACCTCATGATAATGCAATCGGACATGCATGCTTATATGCCAAACGATCTCAAGAAATCCTAGAATGCTTGATCACAATATGCCCAAAGTCCTTAGGTGAGAGAGTTAATCCTTTGATTCCATGTTCGATGCCTAATGCCAAGTATGATATTCATTCGATGCCCAATGTTTTCAATGTGAACCTTAGTGTGCCTTTAAGTAGGTCGATTCAGTTGTCAATGCTAAGAAAGAGAACTCAGCGTGCCTTCTAGGAGTACAAATCCAGCACTTCTAGTTTTAAGAAAGTGAACCTTAGTGTGCTGCATGTAGTTCGGATCCCAACACATCTAAGCGGTGATGCAAAGAGTAGTAAAACCAACTAATGTTCCCATTCCTCTACGGGAGTAATCGGTGACATTAAAGGGAGCGGTCAAAGTCTCAAGACAATACAAGGAATGATAGGACCTCATAAGCTAAGAATGTGCCTTTGGAAAAGTAGAAGAACAATCTAGGAACTTTAAGTTTGAACCGAATAAAGCGAATCGTGTTGATTCTAGTATTAGCCATAGGCGTCTTGTAATTAATTGAATTCGATACTATTTGCAAACCTTGTATTGATGTCGCTTGAATTACATTTCTAATCATGAATGTGGTGTTAATGTTTTGCCTAATGATGTTAATTGTCCGATTAATATTGTTAATGCTAAAATTCATGCTAAGAAGGCTAAAAGGCAAAAGCGAAAGAAAGTTAGAAAGCAGTGGAAACCCGGGAAGAACATTTAGTAAGATAGGTTATTATTGGCTACTGTTGGTCATAAGACTAATCGAGACAATGCCCACTAGAAAATGGATGCCTCTTGGTAGAACTATTCCCTTAAGAAGTGAGCACACCTGTGAGCAGGCTATCTGAGACATTAGTCTTGTATCTATTCACAATGATTCCATTGCCTTAATTTACGATATGAATGCTTCTATTTACGATGTGGGTGTTCCAACCATTGTTACTAACCAAATGGAACCCATTCTTGCATGGGGATCCCAATTATCCGATTATCCATTCTTGTGCGTGTTCAGCTGCGGATCGTTCAAATCGTTACGTGGTACACGGACTCAGTGTTCCAAGCATATATTTGGCGACGGTCGCGGCTCATGAACCGTGAGCAAATTCATCGGAGACGATTAGATTCGGGAGCGATCATTTCGGTGCAATCATGGGTTATGGAGACTATGTTGTTGGCAAAGTGTTATCTCGGGGTTTACTATGTAGAAGGTCTTGGACATAACTTGTTCTCTGTTGGTCAATTCTGCGATTACGATCTAAGTAGCCTTGAGAAAACATACACCTTCGTTAGAGAACTTGATGGTAAGGAACTTTTAAGAGGTTCACGTGGTTCAAATCTATACACCATCTCTATCGAAGATATGATGAAGTCTTCTCAATTTGCTTGTTGTCAAAGGCTTCTAAAACAAAGTCATGGTTGTGGCATCGTCGTCTCAATCACTTGAACTTGGCACCATCAATGATCTCACGAGAAAGGACTTAGTTGTAGGTTTACCTAGACTCAAGTATGAAAAGGATCATCTTTGTTCGACATGTCAATTGGGAAAAAGCAAAAGTATGCCCATAAACCCAAACCTACTAACTCATCACGAAGTTCTTCATACAATTCATATGGATTTATGTGGACCAATGAGAGTGCGAGAATATCTTTGGGAAGAAATATGTGTTAGTTGTGATTGATGATTACTCTAGATTCACACGGGTCAAGTTCTTAAGGACAAAGGATGAAACTCACGATATCATCATCAAACTCATCAAGCATTGCGAGTTCGACTTAACAAAGCAGTCGAGAATAATCCGAGCAGACAATGGGCGGGTTTGTCAACAAACAACTCGGTGAATTTTATAAGCGTTGGAATCGACCATCAAAGAAGTGTTCCACGAACTCCTCAGCGAGCGGTGTAGTTGAAAGGCGAAATCGAACTCTTGTAGAAGCCGCTAGAACAATCTTGATTTACTCAAAGGTTCCAATGTTTCTACGGTGAAGCTATTGCCTTTGCATGCTACACACAAAATCGTTCCACGATTCACACTTTTCATAGAAAAACTCCATATGAACTTGTCCACAAAAGAAAACCTAATCTCTCTTTCCTTCGTGTGTTTGGTGCATTGTGTTATCCAACTAATGAGGACAAGACTTAGGCAAACTTAGAGCTAAAGCGAGACATTGGAGTATTTGTAGGGTATGCTCCAAACAAAAGGGATACCGAATCTACAACAAAAGAACCGAAATATCATGGAAACAATTCACGTTACGTTTGATGGTGACCGGTCAAATGGCTCTGAACAATCGATTCGGGACCGCACTCAAAACAGTCCCATTGGTTCATCCCTTGTTCCAAACTCTTCTCAAGAAACTCCATATGTACCTCCATCGAAGATGATTTAAAGAAATTGTTTGATCCTATGTTTGATGAACTTTATGACCCAAGTACTAATGAGGTGTCGATTCCTACAAGAGGCTGCTCATATTCACGTGAATGAAGTCAATCCTCGGTCTCAATATCTTTAAGTCAAGAAGCACTGCTGCTTGATCCTTGATCTCATCAACAAATCATCATTCTTCAAATGTACATCATGGGCCTTACGGCATCAATGATGAAGTTAATCCCTTTGCTACTCACGAAGATGCTCCATTTGAAAACATATTTGCTCTGAATCATCATCGAACCATCTTCTTGAGGAGACATCGACTCTGCTACCTCGGTCCCTCAACAAGCGCCACATGAACACCTTAGAAAATGGACTCACGATCATCCATTGGACAACATCATTGGAAATCCCTCGTCTGTATCAACACGAAAACAACTTGCAACCGATGCCTTATGGTGTTTCTTCAACTCCGTACTATCTAAGATCGAACCAAAGATGTTAAAACCGCCATGAATGAAGATAGTTGGTTCAATGCCATGCAAGATGAAATTCATGAGTTTGATCGACTTGATGTATGGGAGTTAGTACACGCTCAGGCGTGCAATGATTATTGCTCTTAAATGGATCTTCAAAGTGAAACTTGATGAGCATGGTGATGTGTTGAAGAACAAGGCTCGATTAGTTGCTAAAGGATACCGTCAAGAGGAGGGTATTGACTTTGAAGAATCTTTTGCTCCGGTTGCTCGAATCGAGGCAATCGAGAATCTTTTGGCTAATCTTGCTAGTAAGAACATGGTAGTCTATCGGATGGATGTGAAGGCGGCATTTACGAGCGGAGACCTTAAAGAAGTCGTCTCGTCGACCAACTGAAGGATTTGTAAATCAAGAGCATCCTACTCACGTTTATCGTTTGAAGAAGGCTCTTTACGGTTTAAAGCAAGCTCGAGGGCATGGTATGACACTTTGTCAAAGTTTCTTCTATCTACGGATTTAGCAAAGGAGCAGATTGATCCAACATTGTTCACCGAAGTCGAGCAAACATTTAATTCATGTTCAAATTTATGTTGATGATATTATTTTGCCTCGGCGGACCCAATGGAATGTGATCGTTTTCAAATGAAATGAGTTCAAAATTTCAAATGTCAATGATGGGACAAATGTCATTTTCTTGGGATTACAAATTTCACAAAGTCCGGAGGCATTTTCATAAATCAATCTAAATATGCAACGAGATCTTAAAGAAATTTGCATTTGATTCAAGTGACCTGTTGACACCCCATGATTGATCGAACCAAACTAGATGAGGACCACTCGGGGATCATGATTGACCAAGCGAAATATCGTAGTATGATTGGATCACGATGTACCTCATTGCTAGTAGACCGAGACATCTTGTTCATTTGTTTGCATGTGTGCTAGATACCGGCTAAGCCTACTAAAAGCACCTTGAAGCGGTTAAGCGGGTCTTCGGTACCTCAAGGAACCATCAATATGGGTCTTTGGTACCCGAAGGACACGGTATGTCACTAACGACCTATCGAGATCTTGATCATGCGGTGTCAAGATACTCGTCGAAGTACATCCGGAGGTGCCCGGTTTTGGGTGATAAGCTTGTTGTTGGTCCTCAAAGAAGCAAATGAGTACTTCTATTTCCTCTACAAAGGTGAATACATAGCCATGTCATCTTGTTGTGCTCAAATCTTATGGATGAGATCTCAATTATCGACTATGGCTTTGAATTCAACAAAATCCCTACATCTTGTGATAATAAAGTGCTATTGCTCTCTCATGCAACAACGTTCAACACTCAAGAGCAAAGCATATCGACATTCGACATCATTTCATCGGGGAACAAGTGGAAAAAGGTGTGGTGGAACTCTATTTTGTGAGGTGCGAATACCGGTTAGCGAACATCTTCACCAAAGCTCTTCCAAGAGAACGTTTTGAGTTTATTCTTCCACGACTTGGCTTGAAAAGCCTTCAACGAAACACTCAAACGTCTTGAGGAGGAAGGCGAGGAGTAAAGGTTTCCTTCATCTATATCTTGTAAATATCTATTCAAAATATATATATATATATATATATAATATATATATATATATATATATAAAACTCTCAAAATCCATAAAAATTTGAAAAATTGAAAAATCTTCAAAAATATTGTCAATTTGTCATGTTTTCTCGGTTCGATAATATCTACGGTTTTGTCGTTGTCATTCAAAGAATGACACGGGACTTTAGATATTGTTCGAATTTTTATTAAAAAAAAAAAAAAAAAAATCAAAAAAATATTTTTGGGAGAAAGAGAAACAATGGTTTATTGTCATCTCAGGCAGTAACCCGCTTTTTAAAGAAAGAACGAGCCATACTTTATCACGTTTTCTAAATTCCATGCTCTGATTCTATTAACATGTTATCTGCTGAAAACAAATTGTTTTGAAAAATAACTCGGACTCTATATTTGATAATCATCTGGACTTATTTGTCAAAATATCAATCTCTCAATCAACAACCTATGTCATTGATTGAGGGGGAGAATGATTTCAATTAAATTAAAAAGTTATTTGGCATTAAATTGTTTTCAAAAGATATTCATGCATGTTTTACCAATGGAGTTTAAAGTCTTTAAATCCGATCCTTATCGATTAAAACGCTTTCATAATCAAGTCACAATTCTCCTTAAAAGCTTTCAAAATCAATTTAAATCTATAAGAGATCACAAATCTCAAATGATTTGATAATTGTGATCGGGGAGAATGTGTGATTTAAATTGGTTTAAAGCGATAATAAGGAAATGGTTTTATAAGGATGAACATGCTCTCCTTCCACATGTGACAAACGATTTCAAATTTTCCATGCACATGTTGAGGGAGCATCTATCTTAAACCTATGATGTATAACGTGATCACTTATCTCAATGTGCGGGTTCCTCTAGTATGTGCAAAACTCTTTTCAAATCTCGAGGCACATATTGAGGGAGCAAAATATGAAAATCTCATCCTTCCCAAAATGCTTTATCTACTTGTCTTGATTAGGAAGTGATGTTGATATCTTTAGAAAATGGTAATCAAAAAGTTAATTCTTTCTCTTACCTCCATGTGCAAAATGATTTCAAATATTTGATGCACATGTTGAGGGAGTTCTCGTTCTAAAAATATCAAAAACAATTCGGTACAAAATGTTTTGATAATATATCACAAGTATCTGGATTGATTTTCAAATGGTTTTCAATTGGTTCCAATGGCGGATGAACAATTCCAAATAGACCGACCAACTTTACTTATGTGCGGTGATATAAGGATGATAAGGTTAGGTATTGGTTCCCATGATCCGCGAGCCGGAGGGATCTACCGAGGACAATCCACTAGTTAGTGTAGAGTTCTTAGGTATGATGATAAAAGGAGAAAAATGAGATATGGGAAGAGTGCGGATGAGGCGAGCTAGTCTTGGAATAAACCCAACAAGGTTCTAGCTATGAAGTCTCGGTAAGCACTGAAGGGTTGAAGAATTAAAAGAATTGAATGAGAAAGGGTGAAAACAAATAGCCCTCCATTTATTCAACCTTAGAGGCGAAACCGGGTTCAATTCATATACTCGATGGTAACATCGGTATTGAAGACAAGGCGTCATGGACCCGGTGATGCTTGCACTTCAACTTTCCAAACCACTCAAGTTCCTCTTAAAGGACTTGTTTCATTCTCACGGGAACCGACATTATCTATCGACTTTCTCTTAGAGATTGTTGATATTGAAGAAGGAGACCCTCTCCCTAGTCTCGACACGGGATCCAAAAATGCACAAATTGAGTCTAGAGCCACGAGATCATCTATAAATCTCATTAGGACACTTTCAATGAAGACTCTGTTTCACTCAATGTGGAAAGAGATTATATCTTGAGTCCTCGCATTATCCTTGTGGTATTGCGGAACATCGAGTGATATGCTAACATATTCACAATGAAGATGGAAAGCCTTACGGAGCCAACATCAAACAAGCTCACGGTGGGTGGCATGTGAGATCTATTCAATAGATCAACCATGTGACAAGCGAGCGAAACAATGGGAGATTCAATCTTTTGAATCAATCACGGTTCGAGTTATGGATTGACGGATACCTTTGAAAAACGGTCGTTGTGCTTAAAACTCTTTTCCTTAGCAAATCGACCGTATACGGATATTTCAAATCAAAGGTGTTTTATGATTGATAATTGATTTTCATTAAAACCTTCGTTGTATTGCAAAACAATTTCTATTGAGCAATACGATTGTTTTCAAATATCTTTTCATCAATCGGTGAATTTCTATTATTTGGTTCACTCACTCCGTGTTGTCTTCTTTGAGAACGTTCGGTTTGAGAACGACTAGAGCATTGCGAAACCACATCAAGGAAATTCTTGAATCTTACGATCACGAGCGGTACTTGTCTTGATCAGCGGGGAATCGTGGGCGTGTACCTCAATTCAACGAAAGTGATCAAAGACACTTTCGTGCGATTTATTGCTAGCTGTTGTCGCGGTACACCCGGCGTTTGTGGTGATCGAGAATGAAGCGGTCAATCCATAGCCGCATGCTCACTTAACACATTCATCTCAAAAGAAATCATGATTAGTGCATCAATGACTCGATATTTTCACTCCATGCTTACGCTACTGCTGCTGCCAATATCATGAATCAGCGAAAGCTTCCACTACTCGATGAGAAGATTTCATGATCCGAATGTGAGCATGTCGGTCCGAATGTCACAACATCATATAATACCAACACCACAATGGATGTCTCGGAGATTTTTAGTAGCGATGATCTCAAAAGTGGCTCAAATTTATTATCACGTGGATCGGTAAAGACCTCCACTTGGAGTAACCAAACATGCAATGAGAAGAATCAATGACTACGAGCTTGAGCAAAGTACTACATCAAGAATGCAAGAACAATTGTTAATGTAATATCTGTTTGTATTCAATGTAATTTTAGTATATGTTTGAGGTGACCTCCTTAGGGAGATTGTTAGGAATTAGAAATTCCGGTATTAAAGAATCGGTCACCTCAGTATATGTAATCATTAAGCTCGTAGTCATAGTTATTTTATGTTAAGTAGTATTTAGTTAAGTAACACCGTGGAGGACAGACGGGTCTTTACCCACTGTATATGCGATCCACGACCCGTTGTGTGGCGTTTATGTAAGACTATAAATACTCTCTACCTCCCTTTGTGTTATGGTTTGAAGGTCATGAGAGTTGGAGCTCATAATAATATCTTTCACTTTCTCTCACTAAGTTCCCTAAACCTCTAACTTTCTCTCTAGTAATTCCACTTATCGCCCACTTTGTGTTATGGTTTGATGTGTAGTGAAAACCAATATCTTACAACATTCCATTGATGCATGAGGATGCGTAGTCAACGGAAGCTTGTTCAAGGAGTCTCGTGCAAGCACAGTGTCATGGGGACCACTACATAGCTCACACAAAGAAGAAACTTTGTTCACTTGGCGTGAAGACTTAGGATTTTTAGGAGCTCATTAGGAATTTGACTTGATCTTCAAGCTCGAGCATCCTACGATCGGAAGTTTGTGAGTCAATGGGAGGCAAGGATATTTCCTTGACGGTTTTGGTCAACTCACGGGGTCATTCCAACTTTCATTGTCATAGAGGCAAGGTCCTCTATTGTACCCACGATTCTTCGCGGTGAGATCACTAAGTTTACCACCACCGCTTGGTCGATGGATTGCTTAGTTGAGAAGTTGACATGATCGTAAAGATTTGGACTTGAAGCCAAAGATCGATGCCGTGATGAGGACTTTATGGAGCAAGTCCTTGAATCGAGTCCATGCCTCGTAGAGATTCACCTTGACGTTGTTGAAACATCAAGATTTCATTCCTAAGTTTGGTAGTTCTCCACGGTGGGAAAAATTGGGCAAGGAAGCGAGTAGTGAGATCATCCCAACTTGAGATGGATCCGTGGGAAGTCGCTCAAGCTAATTACTAGCTTGGTCCCGTAGAGAGATTGGAAGAGACGCAGCGTTGTCTCCCAGTAGTAGCATCAAGGTCGATGGAATCGACTATTTTAAGGAAATCCTTACGATCTTGATTAGGATCTTGAGCGAAGTCCATGGAATGCACATCCGTTTGCACCAACCGGATGGTGTCGGATCGTAGGGCCGTAGTTTGAGCTTGACCGGGAGCTCAATAGTGTTCCTATAGCCTTGGTGGCTTGGCCTAGAGTATTCACCAAGAGTACGACCTCTTGGCGGGACAATGATTGGTGGATCGATGAGTGGTGGCGGGTTATCACCTTCCATGATGAAAAGTGATGGGATTACTAACAAAGTCATGAAGAAGGGATAGACTACAAGGAAGCTAAAAATGAGAAAAAAGCTTACTTGATAGGAATCAAGCAAGGAAACCTAAACTAGATGGAAATCTAACTAGCTATTCTATTCCCGTGTAAAAACTTGATGCGTATAACGCGTTCGGGGTCAAAGGAATTTCCTTTTAAATCGAGCAAGTTTTCAACACCTAAGCGATGAACCTAATCGTTGTAGTGTAGTATTGGGTAAGACTCGGGTATTGATATCGTTCTCTGGGGAATAGGAATGCTAGTGAGAGATGTACTACGCTAAGGTTTGAGGTTGAGGAAGACTATTTTTTATCTTTTATATTTTTTATAAAGCTAAGGGTAAAATCTCGGGTTTGGATTTGGGGGTTGGTACTTCTACGATTACTCTACTTATCTAATTATCTAAACTAAGGGTAGTCTATGTCTATTGATGTGTGTTCGTATGATGATTAAAATGTGTCTACCTAGATACTATTACTCCCTAGTTATCTTTTATTGGTGGTTGAATTGTCACGTCCTTATTCTTAACGCGTTGTGTCTTCTAAGGTCGTAGGGTATGCTTTTATCCCTAACTCTTTAAGTATACCTTAAGGTTATTGCCTACGAGATCTCTAGGATTCATAAACTAACACTAAGGTTATCTTTGGATATTTAGCCTACAATTACGCTGGGTGGTTATAAACTAAGGATCACAAAGATTACTCAAGCATTAAACACACAGCGATGACCTAGTGCAATCCTAAGCCAATTACAATTAAGATAAGAGGCAACCAATCAATAATTAATAACTAGGTTTCATAGATCTAAGCAAACACACAAGAAATTTAGCGGGACATGTTAAACATGCAAGCATACACACATACAATTAAAGACATAATGAAATCAATGAAGTAAATAACTTATCTTGATGTAAAATAGGTATGAGAACCTAAAATCTTGTCCAAACCGAACAAAATCGTTTTAGGTTTTACTCACAAGTCTCCTCATAAAAGTCTAAAAATTCGATTTCTATATATAATTTTACATATCGTGGTCACCTTATAGTTGGGACGCCGTCGGATCGCCGCCATCGTGGTTTCGTCTTGGCCAAGTCATCCTTTGGACGACGTCACGTTGTGGTTGTGCGCCGTCGATGTTCGGTGTGACGTCGTCTAAATCCGGATCTAGGCCGATTCGAGAAGAAAAGTCTTCGTGGCGCCTTTACTCTTCAAAGCTCGACACCGTCGGTGTAAAAAACAAATTCGCTCCTAAGTCGTAACAAAATAAGGACGGCGTCACCCTCATTTGGGGCGCGTCGGTGTATTCAAGCAGACTTGATTGTCTTGATCTTGACTTAGCCATTTTCTTCATATATTCACTATTTTTAGTCCAAAATGCATCATTCCAACATTTTGCTTCCAAGAGACCTAAAAGTGAAAAGGAACAAAATTAAGCGAACGGATATAAAGTGGGTGATTAAAGGCTTAAATGACCCCTTAAAAGTGTACATTTTATATCATATGAGTTTCGTGTTATAAATGAGCATGCGAATTGAAGAGACGGAATTGGAAAAAGACTTACAAAGATACACATTTTAGTATGTTGTTGAGAAGAAGTTACGTCATAGTTCCATTCTCCGCCACGCCGTAGCTATGATTTCAAATATAACGACTAAGTCAACGTTAACTAGTGATTACGACGTAACTACTACATTTGGTTACGCCGTAATATTTTGAAGACCTAAGTTTCTAATGCCTATGAAGGTTACGCCGTAACCTATGTATGAGGTTACGTCATAAAAGGGAGCAGAACATGGCTCATGGAATTTCCGAGATTAGGGTGTAGCCAAGAATGAAGACTATGGCGTAAAAGGGAACAAAAGCGTGGCTCATGGAATTGAAGAGATTATGGCGTAGCCATGAATAAAGACTACGGCGTATATGAAACCCTAGCGGTTATGGTGTAACTAACTATCTTAGTTACGCAGACAAATATCTATTTTGGATAAGATCATGGATGATTACACTAGTTACTGCGTAACCACAACCCAAGGTTACGCCAGTAGCTACGTCGAACCTATAAATACCAACCCTATTTCCAAAATTTACATCATCCTTTCACCAAAAACACCATAGAACTAAGTAGGGTTCAAGAAGGAGATCTATAACAACATACGAGCCATTTCTAAGAGAGAAATCACACGAGTTTTAGCGATTCTTGTTTTAATTACATTTACGATTCCATGTCTTTCACTTTCATGCAAAACATTGAATCTTGTGTTATTATTAATATGATCGGCTAAGCACCTCTGGTGCTAGCCTAGTTATGATACATTTCATGTCTTGATTATGTTTTCAAGCTTTTATTATTACTTCTAGTGTGTACATGCATAGTTTTTGATAGATCCTCTAGTTTTGAGCTTTGAAGACCGGTTGTATATTTTGCAATAGGAGAATTGACCATAGGACCTTAGTGTAATTGGTTGCGAGGATTTGAGCCCTTGTGTGCGAATTGACCATAGGATCACCCTCGGGTTGGATGAACTTAAGAGGTAGATGTGTAGCCTAGGTTCCGACCGTCAGGCCACACAAAGAAATAATCTAGCATGTTGCGGCACTTAATGACTCAAGCTAGTCTACCATACTTTCGCTTATTACAAAGGGTGCTTTGGTTCGAGAAAGGATTCTAGGGAGATAGGCTAGGCGAATTGACCATAGGAGCCTAGTGACACTTATGCCCCACTTGAGCGATAGAAGGCTTATTAGAAAATATAGTCATTACGTGATAAGAAGAATAATTAGGCTAGCACATTTTCTCTCTTCTTTTAAACCAATTTAATTTCCGCTTTTCATTTACATTTATTAGTTTAATTAACTAATTAATCAATTAAAACCCTCTTTAAAATGTGACATTAGACTTAAAATAGGATCCTAGCACATAGATCTTGGGACGACCTCGGCTTTACCGAATACTACACCACACACGATCGGGCACCTTGCCTGTTAGTGCATAAGGTATACCATAGGTAGGCGAGACCATTATAAATATTAAAACACGGTCGAAATCCCGCATCACGGACCATTCTCGATAGCCTGGAAAATGTCAAGCACATGATTTTAGCCATCGACTACTTCACCAAATGGGTCAAAACAAAACCGTTAGCCTCCATCACATCAAGAATAGTTTTAAACTTAGTCACGATCAAATCATCACTCAATTAGGCATGCCACAAGCACTCATCATCGATAACGAAACCCAATTCATCAAAGAACCATTCAAATCATGGTGCGTAATCTGGGTATCCTCTAGGCTACAACTTCACCCTACCATTTGCAAGCCAATGGTGGGGCATAAATGACCAACAAAGCGTGAAAGGCATCGAAATATGAAGGAATATAAGACTTGTTGGGTGGGCAAGATCTTAAGCGTACCATGGGCGCATAGAATAATGCCAAAGGAAAGTACATGCAAAACATCCTTGAGTTTGGTTTATGGAACTAAAGTCGTGATACTTGATGAAATGCTCATCTACACCGAAAGAGTTGTTATGGTCGGCGAGGATGAAAGCGAATATTCCCTCGGGCTAGACCTAGCACTAGGCGAGGAAAAATGCGATATGGCTGCCATCCGCTTAGCACACTCTTGACACAAAATGTCAAGGTATTATAATAAACGCGTCACATAGTATCTTTCAAACCTAGCAACCATATAATGCGAAAAAACGAGGCTAGCAAGGTCGCGAGGTTAGCAAGCTCGCTCCCAATTAGGAGGGTCCATACATCAATCGTCGGTACACGGACAATGGTTCCTACCTATTAACAACACTGAAGGCATCCAACCTCAAGCGATGCTACATCTAAGGTGGATCCATGAATCAAACAACTTTCATGCTACTTTTCTTTAAATTTTTAAAGAAGGCTTCTAACATCCAGGAAAGCTCCTATGTATTATTTCTTCCAATATAGAATGAAAAATCCAACATATTTTATACAAAGTGTCATATACGACTATTAATACAAGCAATATTTACTCAAACGTAAATAAGCCTTTATAAACATGCTCATGAGAAAAGGTGCCTATGTGTTAGGATTTAGAAAATCCGGTAGTTAAAGAGTCGGTCACCTCAAGAATATGTATTCGTTAGAAAGCTCGTAGTCGTAGTCATGTAATGTTAGTAAGTAGTTTGTTAAGTAACACGGTGGAGGACGGACGGGTCTTTACCCTCTCAGATGCACGATCCACGGCCGTAGGGCGTGTCTTGTAAGAAACTATAAATACCCTCTACCTCCCAAGGTAGAGGGTTGGAGCTTTCAATATCATTTTTTCTTTGTCTCACTAAGTTCCCAAAACTCTCTACTTTCTCTCTCTAAAACTCATAGTGTACGCCCCATATCTTTTATGTGTTATGTGTTTATGAAATCCAATATTAACAAATGGTATCAAGAGCCATGGTTTGATTACTCATCCTTCATGTTCTTGGATTGCTAGTGGTTTTCATAAGGTTTTTGGGTTTGAATGAGTTTAGAGTAGTTTGCATCATTTGGATCATTTCTAGTGTTAAAGTTTGGATTTTGATAGTACTTTTGTGTTTAGAATCATTATAAGTGTTTAGGTTTTGGTTTGGAAGGTTTGAATCATCGTAGTTGAGTTGTTTTTGGATTGAAAAGTGGTGTTTTTGAATGTTTGTTGGATGCGAGTTGTGTCTCGAATTGTGTTTCTTTGATGCGAGTTGTCCTAGCTTTGATGTGAGTTGTCCCAGGTTTGATGCGACTTGTCTATTCTGAGCTTGCTTATTGAAGCGAGTTGTCTTATATGCGAGTTGTCTATTGAGATAAATCAACAAGAAAGGACAAAGTAGTGGAAGTAGTGGGTGTACTTGTGTACTATGCGAGTTGTCAGCCTATGCGAGTTGTGTCTTATGCGAGTTGTCTGTTAAGCGAGTTGTCATTTAAGCGAGTTGTCTTGTACTGCGACTTGTCTCCTACTGCGACTTGTCTTGGGTGCGAGTTGTCTTGGGTGCGAGTTGTCTTGGGTGCGACTTGTCAAGTGTGTAACTTGTCTTTTAAGACTTGTCATTTCTTTGTGTTACGTTTTACGGTTTTTCTTTTGATTTAGTAAAATCCCGTAGAATCTGTAATCATGTCTACAATCACTTCTTCTGTTGCTGACGACGTTCAATGTTAGGAATTGGAAATTCCATAAGGAAGTGTCGGTCACCCCAATTATAGTCTAGCATATGTTAGCTCGTAGACATATCATTATTTACGTTGTTTAGTAGTTAATTAGTTAGTTAGTAGCTTAGTTATTAGTTGAGTGCAACACCGTGGAGGAAGGACGGGTCTTTACCCACTGTATGCCTGATCCACAGCCCGACATGAGGGCGTTTAGTTTGTAACTATAAATATCCTTCCCACTAAGGGAAGGGTGGTGCTTCTTGGATAATCTAACCTTCTCTTTTTGTTTATCTCTCTAGAATCACCCTCTCCTATCTTCATCTCTCTAAACATGGCTCTCTTGTTTAATCATAATCCTAGACCACCCGAATTATCTAAACAACATAAAATATACGATCCAACAATTGGTATCAGAGCCATGGTTGTGTTGTTTTTGATGATTCGTGCAGTTTTGAAAGGTTCTAATATGCGGTTTGTGTGGTAGTTAATGCAGTTTGGTTCGTGCTTGATGTGGTCTTGTTGTTTGTTGAAAGTGTGTTGTTGGGTGTTGATGGTTATGATGATGTTGCTGTTTTTCTTATGCTCGAAATGGTCTTAACAGATTTTACATGCTCTTGTTTTTGTTTTTCTAACTGTTGTGGTCGATATAGTTACTGGTTTCACATTTGTTATTATCAGTATAAGCAGTTTTAAGACATCTGTATTCTGAATTGAATCTGGTTTTAATGTTGTTTATGTTTCTGGGTCAGATTAGTTGTTTTGGTTGCTGCTGGTCTGTTCATATGAGAGATTTGAAGATTCTTGAATGCGATTTGTCACTTATTCATGTATGCGGTTTGTGTCCTAATTCATGGATGCGGTTTGTCTCAACATGTCCAGATTCGTTGAATTTAGATGCGGTTTGTGTCAATATGTATGTGCGGTTTGACTTTTGATTCAAATGCGACTTGTCATTTAATGGTCAAAGCAAGATGCGATTTGTCATTTTATGGTCAAAAAGTCAACTGTGGTTTGTCATGTAAAAAAATCAGATGCGATTTGATGAAAATGGATGTGATTTGTGGACGTTAAACATATTGCAATTTGTATGTGCATGAAGATGAAGCAATTTGTTGACTTTCAAAAAGGACCAAATGCTACCAAGTACCTAGTGTCAATTGCGACTTGTCGTTAAAAATCATAATAGATGCGGTTTGACAACATTTGTAACGATTTGATGAATGGTAGATTGTGATGCGATTTGGTTTTTTTGAAACTAAAATCTGATGCGATCCAAAATTAACAAACAATCTTCAACATCTATTAAAGACTCGTTGACATCAGTTTCAAAACTATCCGATGCAATTAAAACATCATCAAACCCAAATCGAAACTATCCTACATCTCATTTCACAAACATCAACATCCAACCTTTCATAATCCCATTCAGGTCCAATCTAATCTTATACCACAATCCGAATCTCAACAAATAACATCTACTGCTACAAGCCAAAATAAAAAATAAAACAAAAACATTAATTGATCTCAGTTCCATCCCTTTTTTTTAATTGTGTGTTTGTTCAATAAACCATATGGTCATACACAAAGAGATATTCATCACTGATCTTGTTCGAAGAATAAAATTCTTATTTATATACGAACTTTTTCAAGAAAGAACAACAACAATATGTGTTGTATTCAGTCCTTTGTTCGCTGAAAACAAAACGAAATTAAAAATCAATAACTCACAAATAAAACCTACATGATTTCATGAGTTATTAAAGCCGTTTCATGCCCTAAACCATCCCTGTGGCAGTGAAAACATCAAACTGAGTAATTCATGCGTTTTAATTCGAAGAAGAATAAAAAGGACGAATGGTTTTTTTTTGTTGATTGGAACGTTTTGACTAAAGGGATTCTCTGGATATGTGGGGGCGGACAAACCAGTGAAAGAGATTAGGGTTGCCTGAGATTAGGTGTATGTGTGGTTATGAGACTTTTATACTCCCCGTCAATTTAGGGCAAGTATCATTTTTCTAATGGGCCTATTGGAGATGTGGAACGGGTATATTGAGTCAGTTAAATTGGGTATACGAATTTTCATGGGCCGGGTTTGAGTAATTGGTAAATTTTTTTTGGGTATATTGATTCATGAAATGGGACGGGATTGAAATTATAGATGTTAGCTCTAGTGATATTTTGGAACTGATTGTTGGCTTTATGTGTTACTAGGATGAAAAATGTGAAATGGCCATTTTCATAACCCGTATTATTGAGTGTTATTTGGATATGATTGTTTTGGATCGAATTATATTTCGTTGACCGGATTTGGACTAGGACTTGGACGGTTAATAGATCGGAAGGTGTATGCAAAAGATGTGGGGCCGTAAATTCTTATCATTTTTAGATCCGGTTGTGTGCTTTGAAGTAATGAACAAAATTAGATCATATTCATGTGATCATGATAAGGTTTTAAAGGTACCATTTTGAGGGTCGTTTAAGTCCTTATTTGATCACTTTTGTATCCGTTATTGCTTAATATCGTTCCTTTTCACTTTTAGGTCTCTTGAAGGCAAAATCTTTGGAATGGCACTTATTTGGACGAAAAGCGCGAATATATGAAGAAAATGGCCAAAGTCAAAATCGAGACACTCACAGTTCTTTGAAAATAGAAAGCGGCGGCGTCGGTGCTAGTGCGGCGCCGTCAGAGGATTTTGTGACGGTTCGGAACCCAAAACTCGTATTTTCAAGTGGCGGCGTCCGGTTGTAAAGAGTAGGCCGTCGCTACTCGGGCGGCCTAGATGCAATCGACGACGTCGTCGGCTGAAGAGGGCGGCGTCACGGACATAAGGTGGCGCCGTCGCAAGGTTAACGTGGCCAAGGCGAAACCCTAATGGCGGCGACACGGCGGCGTCACGAAACATAAGGTGGCGCCGTCGCATATGTAATCTTATATATAGAATCCGAATTTTTCGGTTTTAGGAGAGTCTTTTGGGTGAAAACCTAAAACCGAACCTAAGGTGTCTTGTACGATATTTTAGGGTTTTAAACCCTATCTTACATCAAGATAAGTATTTACTTCATTAATTCAATTATGTCTTTGATTATTTGTGTGTATGCTTGCATGTTCTCCATGTCCAAGCTAATTTATTTGTGTGTTTGCTTAGGAAGTATGAAACTTAATTATTGAATATTGATTGGTTGTTTCTTATCTTAGTTGATTAATGATCTAGTAATGCGATAGGTCATTCGTTGTGTATAATGCTTGATTCATCTTTGTGAACCTTAGAATATAATTACGAGTAGTTGTAAGCTAAACCATCCAAAGAGTGCCTTAGAGTAAGAGTTTATTATCCTAGTGGGTTTTGTAGGCGAGACCCTTTGGTAAGTTCAAAGAGTTAGGGAGAAAGCATACCCTACAACTTTAGACACACAGCGCAACTAAGAATAAGGGCGTGACAACTCAACCATCAATAGGAGATAATTAAGGAGTAGTACAACCTAAGTAAACACATCTTTAAACTATCATACGAGCACACATTAATTAGACATAGACTCCCACAACCTTAGTTTAGATAATTAGATAATAGTAGAGTAATCGGTGAAATACCAACCCCAAATCCAATACCGAGATTCGTACCTTTCCATTTCATAAAATATAAAAATACAAAAATAATCTTCCTCAACCTTAACCTTAGCGTAGTAACTCCTTACTAGCATTCCTATTCCCCAGAGAGCGATATCAATACCCGTGGCTTACCCTAATTACTACACTACAGCGATTAGGTTCCTTTGCCTAGGGTGTTATAAAACTTGCTCGAAGAAAGGAAGTTTCCTTGACCCCGAGCGGCGTGTGGCGTTATCAAGTTTTGGCGCATTGCGGGAATAGAATAGCTAGTTAGTAGTCCACCTCGTTTAGGTTCTTTGCTTGATTCCTATCAAGTAAATTTTTCTCATTTTAGCTTTCTCTTAGTCTATCCCCTTCTTCGTGACCTTTGTTCGTAATCTTATCACTTTTCATCATGGAAGGTGATAACCAACCACCATTCATCAACCCACCACCAAATGACCCGCCAAGAGCCCGTACTCTTGGTGAATACTCGAGACCAAGCCACCTAGGCTATAGGAACACCATTGAGCTTCCGACCAAGCCCAAACTACGGCCTGCGATCCGACACCATCCGGTTGGTGCAAAGCGGATGTGCATTCCATGGACTTCGTTAGAAGATCCAAATCGACATCGAGGATTTCCTCAAAATCGTCGATTCCATCGACCTTGATGCTACTACTCGGGAGACCACGCGCTGCGTCTCTTCCAATTCTCTCTACGGGACCAAGCTAGTAATTGGCTTGGCGACTTCCATGGCTCCATCTCAAGTTGGGATGATCTTACCTCTCGCTTCCTTGCTCAATTTTTCCCACGGGAGAACCACTAAGCTTAGGAATGACATCTTGATGTTCCAACAACGTCAAGGTGAATCTCTCTGAAGCATGGACCCGATTCAAGGACTTACTTCATAAAGTCCCTCATCACGGCATTGATCTTTGGCTCCAAGTCCAAATCTTTTATGATCATGTCAACTTCCCACTAAGCGATCCATTGACCAAGCGGCGGTGGAAAACTTAGTGATCTCACAGCGGAAGAATCATGGGGTATAATAGAGGACCTCGCCCTCTATGACAACGAAAGTTGGGATGACCCCCGTGAGCTGCCCAAAACCGTTAAGGCAATCTCCTTGCCTCCTTCCGACCGTAGGATGATCGAACTTGAAGATCAAGTTAGATTCCTCATGAGCTCCTACGAAAATCCTAAATCTTCACACCATGTGAACAAAGTTTCTTCCTCGTGTGAGCCGTTTTGTGATCCTCATAACACGCGCACTAGCACTCGATCCCCAGAACATGCTTCCGTTGACTCGCATCCTCACGTATTAATGGAGCGGGAGGAAGATTCCTACAATACCGGACCTAGGAATTTCAATGAAACCGAGAGGCATGGAAAGGCAAGCCCGACTTCTCACGGGGACAAACCAAAGAATTCACCTCAATGATTTCTCATGGCCCCACCTAACGGTCCTAACCAACAAAGCGTCGAAGGATGTTGCAAAACCTAGTTGCATCCCAAGAAACCCAAATGGCTAAGCTCTCGGACCGCTTTAACCATCAACAAGCCGAGATGGATAGGAAAATAGACAACCTTTTGAAAGCCATAACTAATAGTGATAAGAAGGTTAGTGCTATCTCAACTCCGAGCCTTGGTATAGAGATTAAGGATCCAAGCAAGCTAACTAAGCATGTCCAATTCGTCAATACCATCGCCTTAGTTGAACCTAATGAAACAAATGACGAAGAGGACTATACACTTGTGGATGATGAAACACCGAGGAGGTAGATGAAGTAGACATTGACTATTTCAACAAATTTCCTACGGAAGAAGAACTATCTCGCCACCTCACTTAGTGCGTGACCTTCGTCACATGTATGTTAGGAAAAGTCCTCGAATCAAGTTTGGGAACCCTTGGAATCTTAACATACCATGTTTCATAGGACACCTTTTTGTGGCAAAAGCCTACATTGATCATGAGTCCCCAATCAACATAATGACTAGCACCTACTACAATTGGATATTGAAGAAGCCTATTCCAACTAGGCAAGACCCCAATGATCCTAATGTTGGTTGCAATTTTCTCGGAAGAATTAAGGGATTGCCCGTTTATGTAGGTAGTTTCGCGTTTCCTACGGACTTCATAATTGTGGATGATATTAGCACGGCCATAGACCTAGCTTGTCCCATGTTATTCTAGGAAAACCTTTCATAGAAAGCAGGGATGACCTATGACCCCTCGTTAGGAGTAGTGCGATTCAAGAATGAGACCGATGACATAGCTTACCAAATGCCGTTTAAGATTGAGAAGTTTTCATCACTCTCTAATGATGAAAAGGAACTTAAGCTGTCGGTCTATTATAGGAATGATGAGGATAGGGAAAAGGTGTTGATTATGTTATGGCTAAGATTTTCGGATTCTATAAGGATTGCTTGAGCCTAGGACGGAATATAGGACCGATTGGGGAGAGGATGAACTCTTAGAAGTGCATTTTAGGGCACTTCTACAACATGGAATCCCCATTAGAGACCGTCAAGAGGCGGTGGTGAGAAAGCGTGGGAGCACGACTATGAGTCTAGCTACAAGACTCTTAAATAAAGAAAAGCGCTTCGTGGGAGGCAACCCATGCTTAATTGTTTGCTTGTTAGTGTCATATATCTTTTATTAATTGTTTATCCTCATGTTTAAATTTGTAAAATGCTTTATTTTGTTTTAACCTCGTCTTAATTGCATATAAAGGTATTTTACATAAAGGATAAGTGTAGGGAGGATTACACGTTTTCAAAAAAGCGTAAACATGAGAATAACAATTAACTAAAAGATATTTATGTTTGTTTGTTCGAGTCAAATGCTTGTATCGAGTCATAATGGATGTTTTGCGAAATTTTCGATTCTAAAGATGTAAATTTTCGAATTTTTCGAGAAAATCGAGACCGGTTTTGTCGGGATAACTTTGACGGCGTCGAGATTGCAACTGACGGCGTCGGGAAGGAGTAAAACATCAGTTACTTTTTCTCGTTTTCGAGCTACTTATAAATTTTGGAATTTTCGGTCTTAATTTTCTTAGAAATTCGTAAACATCCATTCCACAAGCATTATATCCTAGTTTAAATCGAGTCTTATATATATTATTACCGCCGATTTTCTGTGAAGGTTTCGTTTGTTTTCTTCAAGTGTGCGAGGTTTAGTTTGTCAAGAAGAAGTTACATAAGATTGGAAGGAGCTTTTCACGCAATAATTCTTCTTGAAAAGTTTAACCACCACTTTACGGATCCTACCAAGCTAATCGGGGAGTATTAGTTTCTTTCGTTTTAATTACCTTCCATTATCATAACTTTGATACTTTCGGGAACATTGGGGACAATGTTCGGTTTAAGTGTAGGGAGGAAAATAAAGCAGGAACTTTGAAACTATGCTTATCCTTGACTATTTGCTTTGTCCAATTGTGATTGTGTAATAAACCATGAGAAAATGTCGGTTAGGGTAATTTTGGCACCAAATTTAAAATTTTTATGACATATAGGGTGGGCCATTAGTCTTAACAAAAGCGTCTCATGGATAGGAAGTTGCATGACTAGCACAAAACCCTTTACCACCCAAATTCCACCAAAATGTGAGGATCGCCCTTAGATTAGTAGGAATTAAAGCATTCATCTTCAATGCTTAGAGTGTGAACCGGTAGTATATTAGATTCTAGAACTTGTTTTGTGATGCATTCGAGATCATAAGTGAGGCTACACTTGTGTAGTTAGGAATAACTAAATGATAAGAGGCATTAGGATAACCCTTGTTTGATACCGTAATATAATTACTTCTTCCATATCGGTTGAGTAATTCCCCACACCTTTGCGTTGTACTCATCTTTAGTACACGATACCCTAGTTAACCCCTCGAGCCTATCCTTTTCGCGGTTCTCGTGATGTTTGGTTTTCGGAATATCAATGAAAGCATTGTTTACACCCACCCCAAATATACACCCAAATCGCCTTAGCCTACCCCTTATGCACTCACTTTTAGTGCAAATGTTTGTTATCACCCTAAACCCTTAGTTCAATTATCTAGTTGCTTGCATAAGTTGCTAAGTCGAGTCATATCCTTTGTATCTGATTTTGGGACGATTGGGATTCATGGGAAAAGTTAAAGTTTATGAAATGACGGGAAGGGCGTTAAAATTCAAATTCCCTTTGTTTGCATAATAATGTACCCCAAGTGTTTTGATCTTTTCAAATCGGGTCAAATTAGTGTTAGAGTAATAAAAACTCAAGTGTAGGGATATGCCTATAAATCCTAGTATTTTGATGTTATCGTAGAGGATGGTAGAGTAAAGTGTATGAAAAAAAAAAAAAAAAAAAAAAAAAAAAAAAAAAAAAAAAAAAAAAAAAAAAAAAATAAAAAAAAAAAAAAAAAAAAATACGGGCTACCATCCTACATCTATCTTTGAATTTATGTTTATTTATTTGAGTTATCTAGAGTTTAGAGTGTCGAGTCTTGGCTTAGCGCCATTCTTCATATGCATTTAACATAGAGATTTTGACTTGCCACCACTAAATAGCCTATCCCACCAAACCCTTTGTTTCCCTACTAGTAAGCCTAACATTACAACCCTTTAAAGACCTCTTTGATAGTCTTTCCTAGGTGCTTACGTAAGCGATGGAGGTTTGATCTATTCTCAAGCCTATGGTAATCTATGTACTAGGACCGGTTAATGAGTGTTTATCTTCCATTTCCTATTTGTTATATTTCATATATACACCGAGAGAGATGTGAGTATCCAAACACCCCATGTGAGGTGCTAGTATGTAATTCCGTGCTTGTTATGACTTTTTGGGGCTTATATGTGTTGTGGACCGTTTTGAATTAATGCTTCATGACCCCAACTTATAAATTAATTGGTTAAAAGCACATTTGCTTGAGGACAAGCAAATAACAAGTGTAGGGATATTTGATAAGGTTTTAAAAGGTACCATTTTGAGGGTCGTTTAAGTCCTTATTTGATCACTTTTGTATCCGTTATTGCTTAATATCGTTCCTTTTCACTTTTAGGTCTCTTGAAGGCAAAATCTTTGGAATGGCACTTATTTGGACGAAAAGCGCGAATATATGAAGAAAATGGCCAAAGTCAAAATCGAGACACTCACATTCTTTGAAAATAGAAGGCGGCGGCGTCGGTGCTAGTGCGGCGCCGTCAGGGATTTTGTGACGGTTCGGAACCCAAAACTCGTATTTTCAAGTGGCGGCGTCCGGTTGTAAAGAGTAGGCCGTCGCTACTCGGGCGGCCTAGATGCAATCGAGACGGCGTCGAAGGCGAAGAGGGCGGCGTCACGGACATAAGGTGCGCCGTCGCAAGGTTAACGTGGCCAAGCGAAACCCTAATAGCGGCGACACGGCGGCGTCACGAAACATAAGGTGGCCGTCGCATATGTAATCTTATATATAGAATCCGAATTTTTCGGTTTTAGGAGAGTCTTTTGGGTGAAAACCTAAAACCGAACCTAAGGTGTCTTGTACGATATTTTAGGGTTTTAAACCCTATCTTACATCAAGATAAGTATTTACTTCATTAATTCAATTATGTCTTTGATTATTTGTGTGTATGCTTGCATGTTCTCCATGTCAAGCTAATTTATTTGTGTGTTTGCTTAGGAAGTATGAAACTTAATTATTGAATATTGATTGGTTGTTTCTTATCTTAGTTGATTAATGATCTAGTAATGCGATAGGTCATTCGTTGTGTATAATGCTTGATTCATCTTTGTGAACCTTAGAATATAATTACGAGTAGTTGTAAGCTAAACCATCCAAAGAGTGCCTTAGAGTAAGAGTTTATTATCCTAGTGGGTTTTGTAGGCGAGACCCTTTGGTAAGTTCAAAGAGTTAGGGAGAAAGCATACCTACAACTTTAGACACACAAGCGCAACTAAGAATAAGGGCGTGACAACTCAACCATCAATAGGAGATAATTAAGGAGTAGTACAACCTAAGTAAACACATCTTTAAACTATCATACGAGCACACATTAATTAGACATAGACTCCCACAACCTTAGTTTAGATAATTAGATAATAGTAGAGTAATCGGTGAAATACCAACCCCCAATCCAATACCGAGATTCGTACCTTTCCATTTCATAAAATATAAAAATACAAAAATAATCTTCCTCAACCTTAACCTTAGCGTAGTAACTCCTTACTAGCATTCCTATTCCCCAGAGAGCGATATCAATACCGTGGCTTACCCTAATTACTACACTACAACGATTAGGTTCCACATTTGCCTAGGGTGTTATAAAACTTGCTCGAAGAAAGGAAGTTTCCTTGACCCCGAGCAGCGTGTGGCGTTATCAGATGGGTGGTTGGATGAAGAGTATAGAGTACTTAGAGGTTCAATGGAGGATGAACTCTCGGCACGCTCTTTGTT
The DNA here is from genome assembly GCA_022545495.1 of Chrysanthemum lavandulifolium. Classification (NCBI taxonomy): domain Eukaryota; kingdom Viridiplantae; phylum Streptophyta; class Magnoliopsida; order Asterales; family Asteraceae; genus Chrysanthemum; species Chrysanthemum lavandulifolium. Next base: position 142,231,931 of record CM040238.1, read on the forward strand.
ACATATGTGCAAGTTTAAGTCACGAGTTCGGGTTAGTTTACTTGAGGTATCGTTGGGTTTTCTCCATCATTGTCACTACAAAGAGCCTACTGAATGATAATGGGGTTGATTACCAGTTTGCCAAGAGAGGTAGAAAAGAGAGAGATTATGACGTTTGAACACAACAGTTCAAGCCTCGTTCTCTAAAGAAAAGAAAAGTGTACGTTTCAGTGCATTTTATCTTCGAAAGAAGAGAAATCTTCTTATGACGTTTGAACACAAAAGTTCAAGCCTCGTACTCTAAAGAAAAGAAAAGTGTACGTTTCAGTGCGCTTTATCTTCTGAAGAAGAGAAATCTTCTTATGACGTTTAAACACAACAATTCAAGCCTCGTTCCTCAACGAAAAGAAATGTGTATGCTTCAGTGCGCATTATCTTCGGAAGAAGAGAAATCTTCTCATTTATGACCATTCTCATCAACATGCTTCATACTTTTTCCATGCGCGATCAGTTATCAAGTGAACCGAGCTACCGATGATTGTTCTCTTATTCCATTTGCTCGATTATAATGACGATGGCGACATCATATGCAACCTTTGAGGGGGAGAAGTGTGAATAGACTACATTTGGATGATACTCACTTGCTTATTCAAGAATGGCAACTCCGTATGCAATTCTTGAGGGGGAGAAGAAGTGTGAATCTGCTACATGTTTAGTTTTATCTGAGAATATATGGTCAAACGGCTCCAAACTCATGTAAGAACCAAGCTTCTTCTTATCGAGTCATCTTCACATGATGTTTCTTCTAAGAGCCGTTGGTTGACATCTTCTCACGGACCGATGAATTTATCGACAAAGTGCTTCGGTTGATGCTTCACGCATACATCAACATGATTATTCGAACAATCTCTCTTCTTGTTTGATGTGATTCGTAGTTTGGTGTTACCATTTAGTGTGTTCGTTCTTGGTGATTCTTGATTTCCTTGATGAACATCTTTATGTTCTTGTTTGATTGGGAGGATTTTAGTGAAGGGATTTTCAAGATGTAAGTTAATTGGGATGCTTTTGGTGTGATGAAGATGTTAACTATCTATTCCCCAACTGGACAATCTTGAAGAAGGTCGAGTCTGATCATTCTACATTTGCCGCTTGCATGTTAGAAGACTAAAGGCGAGTTGCATTTAACGATCTAAAGACTTCTTCATATTCGTGCATTCATCATAAAGATTGTCGGTTTAGGGAGAGCACTAACTAGGGAGAGTAAAATGTCAAATTTAATCCCTAATTAGATTTGCTCACACCATTCTTCAAACAAGTTGATTCTTACAAAGACTTCAGCGATCTTCTCATGATTTCAAGTATTTGGGCTTATAATGTTTCTTGATTACAAGTATCAAAACCGGCAAGAGGGGAAGGAGACACGCATCTAAAGCGAGTAAACTTGATGAACTTAATACTTCTAAGTGATTGAAGATATCCGGGAAGGCAGTGTCATTACCGCAGAGAAACTCAAGGTTTGACTCATGGCGTTTAGTGTCCTTATTCCAACTATATGGGGAAGAGATGGAAGAGTTAGTTTCGAAGATAAGCGAGGTACACAAGTATGACATATTCTGGGGAGATAAATGTGTAACATGAGGGAGGTGTTATCGATTATTCCTTCCTTGGGTATTGGTGTACCGGGTTCTTGAGCAACATACACGATCATCGGGAAGAAAATGTGAACATTGGGAGGTGTTTTCATTCCCTCATGATTTGTATTCGGAAGAGTTCTTGAGCATTATTCAAAGAGATCGACCGCATCAATTCAACTACTTGGGGAATTGTTCTCTTGACACCTTTTGGTATGGATCACTTGAGACGTTAGTAGAAAAGAGATATGAGAAGATTGTTTTATGTGTGGGATGATACGTTGCTTTTCTATTGGATGATATAACCCCGAATCGAAGAATCACAAAGATCATTCTTAAAAGGGCAGCAAGATCAATGATAATGGTGGGCTTCTTTGTGCACCTAGCTAAAGAAAGCTTGAAATAGTGCTTTGAATATGCTCAACAAAAGGATTTTCGGTTTGGGGGGAAGCTGCCAAAGTCTCTCTTTCTCAAAGGCTCATGTTCTATCTTTTATTCTGGAGCCTCGGAAGCTTTGGTGGTGGAAATCTAAGAGATGACGACTTCTATCTTCTACGACGTGATGTTCGATATCCTTATCTCGGTACTCGTCTCATCATCCTATTAAACTATATCATCTATTCTATCTGTAAATATTTATCAAAAACCAAATACAAAAATACAAAACCAGAAAAGGAAAATAGAAAATTATAAAACCAACAAAAACCCATAAAAATCAGAAAATTTAAAAATACCAAAAATATGTTTTCTCAAGACATGTCTTCTGGTATCGATAACATCTACACTCTTAGAAATGTCATTCAATAATGGCACGGGACCATAGATGAAGTTCGAGCAGGAGGTGTAAATATTCTTTTCCAAAACATGTCTCAAAATATGGCTTACAGTTATTTCAGACTATAACCCGCATTTCAAAAATGGCTTGCAGTTATTTCTGACTGTAACACGTACTAAAACTATGGTTTGCTATTATTTGAGATAGCAACCCGTTCTTCAAAGAAGGAAAGTCTTTGCGCTAAACCGATTTTCAAATATATCGCACTTATCCTAAATCAAAATGAGGAAAGTATGTCAAGGATCACATTTCCTACTCAAATATTTTTCCTTTCAAAATTCTTGTAAAAATATTTGTTTTAACAAAATGGTGGTAAATGAGTTGCTTGAAAATCAATCGAATCAAGTTTTCATTAATTTGCAAAACCCAATCAATGACTTCAGCTTATTTAAAACTTTTCATAGAATGAGTCATTGATTGAGGGGGAGAATGTTTTGAAATCTATATCATCTATCGAGCTTATCTAAATTATCCTAATACTTAACTGAAAAATATGTTTGCCTATGTCGAAGGACTGGGAATTTAGGATATGATTGTTAGGATTAGATGATTAGAGTTTGATGAACACATAAATCCCATGCCTTATATGAACTGATTGATATGTTGGATGACTATTATTAGTCGATTGCTGTTTGGGTGATGTCGACCACCATATATCTGTATGTATGTTCACTAACGTATGCATATATCATGGTATAAAAGAATGTTCCCGATCCGGATCCCACATAAGATGATGATTGGATGCCGAAAGGAAAGGGTGACTATATCTTGGGTCGACAAAAAAAGAAACAGAGCTTAATTAGATCTCCATGGAGAGTTGGCACGATAGATGCAACTTAAGAGGTCTCACTGCATCTGCAAATGGTTTTCTTCCGACCTCTCACAAGAACAATGAAGCTTCTTATCCACCTAACGTATCTTTGTGCAAGAAAAAGTAGTGGATGATACCATTTTTTTCTTCTTAAAACAATTTTGAAAATATTGTTTTGAAAATGGAAAATATTGTTTTCAAAATAAATTGGACTAAAATTTTGGAAATCAACCGGACTTCATTTTACTAAACTAAAGTCACCCAATCAACGACTACGGTCATGGATTGAGGGAGAGTGATTTCAAACTAAATATTTTCAAACGATATCTCATCTATCAAGTCCGTTTGTACAAAATAAGTGGTGATCTAAAGATTTAATGTTATGTCATGGTATGATTTTCTTTAAAACTCAAAGATTTTTCAAAATAAATTTTTTTACATTCTTGTTTGATTGTGAAAGCTGTTTTATTTTACTAAAAGATCTCTTAAAACTATCATACCTGACACTAACAATCTTTATTGTCTAAAATTGATCCTTATCAGTCTATATCAAAATTAAATTATGCCATGTCTTTCCCCAAAATCTTTTAAATGATGTAAATCAATTGAGATCACAAATCTCAAAAAGTTTTAAATTTTTTATCGGGGGGAGAGATCGTGATTTAAATCTTAAATCGGTTTTAAAGGGTAATTGTTTCAAAAGCACTCCTTCCTTCATGTGCCAAAATATTTCAAATACATGATGCACATGATTGAGGAGGAGCATTTAACCAAAAACCAGAAGAGTATTTAAACAAGGCCACATTTTCTCCCAAGTTTTCTAAACCTTATTAAATCACTTGGGATCCAAAATCTCAAAGGGTTTGATATTTTTGATCGGGGGAGAATTTGTGATTTAATTATGAAATCTGATAAAAGATGATCTTTTGACTCAAAGTGCAGGCTGCTCTCCCATATGTGCTAAACGCTTTCGAATCTCGAAACACATATTGAGTGGGAGCATTTCAAAAGAAAATAAACTATCAAGGTACAAAGATTTCTATGTTTCAACATAAAGTACCTTGATTGATTTTCTAAATGGTTTCTTAATGGCAGTGTAATCGTGGAAGTACTTCAAAAGAAATCTTTCCTCTATGTGATAAAATGATTTCAAATATCCTATGCACATATTGAGGGGGAGAATTTACCAAAGAAATTCATATGGCTTTTTCTACGGAAATTATGATCATGAATACATTTCAAAGATCTCTTGCCTCCATGCGCTAAACAATTTCAAAATCATATGCACATGTTGAGGGGGAGCATTTCTAAATGATCAAAACAATTAATGTACAAAATGCTTTGATTTTATATCACAAGTACCTTGATTGATTTTCTAAATGATTTTTCAATTGGTTTCGAGAAGGAATGAACAATACCAAAAGCGACCAATTTACTTTATGCACGGTGTAATAAGGATGGTTAGGTTAGGTATTCGTTCCACGATCCGCTTGAGTAGGAGGGATCTACCGAGGACAATCCACTAGATAGTGTAGAGTCCTTAGGTATGATGAAAAAGGAGAAAAGTGAGAAATGGGAAGAGTGCGGATGAGAAAGAGCTAGGCGGAATTAACCCAACAAGGTTCTAGTAATGAAGTCTCGGTAAGTAATCAAGGAGTTGAACAATGAAAAAGAAATGAATGTGAAGAGGGTGAAAAGAAATAGCCTCTAACAATTCAACCTTAGGGCGAAACCGGTTCAATACATATGCTACGGTGTTTACCAAGGTAACACCGGTATTGAAGACAAGACATCATGGACCCAAAGTGGACGCACCGCACCTAAACTTCCCAAGATACTCAAGTTCTCTTAAAAGGGCTTGTTTCATTCTCACGGGAACCTACATAATCTATCGACTTTCTCTTAGAGATATTTGATATTGAAGAGGAGACCTCTCCCTAGTCTCCGGCATAGGAAATCAAATGTGCACAATTGGTCTAGAGCCAAGAGATCATCCACAATATCTCATTAGGACACAAAATTAATGAAGACTTCTTTGTTTCACACAATGTGGAAAGTAAGAGTATATTAAGAGTCCCACGATTATCCTTGTGGTATTGCTAGAACATCCGAGTGATATGTTAAATATTCACGATGAAGATGGAAATCCTTCTAGAGCTAACATCAAACAAGCTCTTGGTGGGTGACATATGAAATATTTTCTAAAGATCTAGCTTGTGACAACCGGATAGAAACAATGGGCGATTCATTCTTGAATCAACCTTGGTCCGTAATGATTTGTGAATACTTTTGGAAAACCGTTCGATGTGCAAATCTTATTTTCTCTAGCACATCGAATGTGTATTCTTTTCAAATCTGAAAGTATTTTTGATTGAAAATTGATCTTTCTCATAAAACCTTCGCCGAATTGCAAAACTCTTTCTTCAAGAAATCGCGATTGTTTTCTAATCAATTTTCATCAATCAATGAATCTTAATTATTTGGTTCACTCACTCCGTGTTGTCTTCTTTGAGACGTTCGGTTTGAGAATAGCTAGAACATTGCGAAACCCCGTCAAGGAGATTCTTCAAATTATACCGATCACGAGCGGACTTGATCGATCAACGGGAACCGTGGGCGTGTACCTCAATTCAACAAAAGTGATCAAAGACACTTTCGTGTTTTATTGCTAACTGTTGTTTGCAAGTACATTTGGATGGTTGCGGTGATCGAATTGAGAAGTCAATCCAAAGCCGCATGCTCACAAAGATCCACACTTAATTAAAGAAATCATGACAAGTGCTTATCTACATAACACGGCTCGATATTATTATACTATGCTTCGCTGGCTTCGCAAATATCATGAACGAAGAATGCTTCCGCTTACTTTGATGGAAAGATGTCATGATCCAAAGTGTGAGCATGTCGGTCCAAAAGTCACAACATCACATGAAGGCAACACAACAAAAGGATGATCCAGAGATTTGCTATGGCTGATGATCTCGAAGAAAGCTCGAAGATGTTGGGTTTTAGGTTCCTTGGATCATGAATTATTCTAAGTGTTGGAACCTCGGACAAAGTTGGTGAAACCACGGACAGAAGAATGAATCCACTGCTGAAGATAAATCGCGGCTAGTAGTATTGTGTAACCATGGATATTGTATTGTAACCACTGCTAGTCTTGTATAGTCGGTTTAATATTTTGTATTAGATAAATATGGAAAAGATATTTATCTTGTAGGTTACGTATTGTATTATGTAAAGGACTCCTTAGCCTATAAAAGGAGGTCCTAGGTTAGATTAGATATACGTATGTTTTATATCTAAGGTTGATACACTTCAAGGTTGTAAAACCCTAATACTGGTTAGAGTATTCATATTAATAATAATATTGAGGTGTTGAATGTTCATTGTTCTTCTTCTTAAGATTAAGTATTAAATTCGCGTGATACTTAATAAGTCTTTGTTAAGTCAGTTTCTATAAAAGATCGTTTGCTCAACTGGGATCAACAAGTGGTATCAGAGCTTGTGATCTAGAAGCTGAAACCAAGAAGAAGTTTAATTAAGTTCTATTTAACTAAGATAAGATGTCTGACAAAACTCACATGGTTACTGCATCAAAGGTGCCCATGCTCAAGCAGGGTGAGTACCAAATTTGAAGAATGCGAATGAGGCAATACATTCGTATGATTGATTATGCCATCTGGGATGTTGTTGAAAAGGGTGATACTCTTCCTAAGAAGGGTGACGATGGTAACGATATAGCCATTGTTAGTGAAGTTGACAAGGCTAAAAGGAAAGCGGAGATTAAAGCCCATAGTATTCTCTCCTTGGGAATACCTAATGAATATGCTTTGGACTTTGAACAATATAAGTCGCTAAAGAGTTAATGGATGCTATTGAAACAAGGTTTCTTCGGTAATGAAGCTACAAAGAAATCAAGGAAGAATATGCTCAAGCATCGACTTGAAAACTTCATTGCTCTCAGTGGAGAAAAACTTGATGGCACTTATAACAGACTTCAAAAACTTATCAGCCAACTGAAGTTAGTGGACTACAAAGTTTCTCAAGAAGATATCAATTTGAAGTTCATCAGAAGTTTATCACCTGACTGGGCTGTGCATACAGTTGTGTGGAGAAATAAGGATGACTTTGATAAGATGACTCTAGATAATCTCTACAACAATTTGAAGGTTTATGAATCTAAGAACAACATTGCTGGTGCATCTTCATCTAATCAAAACATTGCTTTTGTTTCCACTAATAACAAGAGCCCACAAGATGTATCCACTGCTACCTATGGGATAACCACGGCTATTGCAAACAATACCACTATTAGTGATAATGTCAGTGATGGTGCAATTTGTGCTTTTCTGGCTGATTTAACTACCAATGTTACTGTCTTGAATCAAGATTTAGATCAAATTGATCCTGATGATCTTGAAGAGATGAATCTTCAATGGCAGATGGCAATGTTGACTCTCCAAGCAAGGAAGTTTTTGAGAAGGACTGGAAGACAGGTGAAGTATGATGGTCAAAGGAGAGCTAGATTTGACAAAAGCAAGATGGAGTGCTTTAACTGCAAGAAGAAGGGTCACTTTTCTAGAGAATGTAGAGCTCCCAAGAGGATTGAAGGCATCAAGAAGACCATTGAAGAGCTCGCTTCTTCTTCAACATTGGTTGCTCAAGATGGGATTGGTGATTATATTTGGAGTGATCGATTGAAGAAGGTCCCAATGCGACTTTTCTTGCTAGTGAAGCTTCTAAAGAGCATAACTTTGCTCTTATGGCCTATGCCTCATCTTCCGGTTCGATTATGAGGTATCTAATGATTCTAAAAATTCTACTTGTTCTTTAAATCATGTCAAGATAACTTAGAGTCACAAAAGGCTATTATTGCAAGTTTGAGAAAGAAGTAGATAGACTTTCACTTGATAACTTAGGTTATAGAGTTGGTCTAGAGAGTGTGGAAGAAAAGCTTAATTTTGTATTAAATGTGAGTTTGAGTATGTAGACAAGATTAATATACTAGGTGGTGAAATTGATCTAAGATGGAGAGATTAAGATGCTTAAAGAGAAACTAGAAGAGGAGAGAGTGTAAAACAAGAAGCCACGAAAGAAAAAGAAAAACATGTTGTTAGGGTTGCTAAAACACAATATGCTTCCGATCTAGTAAATAAGCCAATTGGTCAAAACTATTCAAAGAGGGTACTTGGTCTTGGATACAACAATATGCCACCACCCTCTCTGATGAAACATACACCACCAACTAAAGAACTGTCCTTTAGTAGTGAATTCAGTTTTAACAAACCTTTAGAAGAGATTAGTAAGACTGAAACACCTAAGATAGGTTCTGATAAGTCATCTGATGCTCCCACTATTGAAGATTGGGAATCAGATACTGAGAATCTGAATCAACTCAGCCTGAAAAGATAGAAAATGTAAAGAAAGTTGATTTTGAACAAGCCAACCTTGTGCCTAGATTTGGAGCTCAAATTGCTAAGAAAGTTGTAGAGTACAAGGAAATACCTAGGGAACAGATGAAAAGATATATACCTAGGGGAAATCAAAGAAACTTCAATGGACTAATTTCAAACAGATTAGGAGATGAGTTTCAATGTGTTAAGAAGGCTTGTTTTGCATGTGGTAGTTTTGAGCACTTATAGAGAAATTGTTATAAAAATCAACCACAAGTTTGGAATCATTGGAGGAGGGTAAATCATCAAAACTTTTCAAAGAAAACAAACCCTCACCCTAACAAAAACATGATTCCTAGAGCAGTGTTAATGAGGAATGGAATACAAAATCAATAGTCACTTCTTTGCACCCAAATGGGTTCCAACCATCGCTAAGCAAAATGTAAACACGGCTAAGCAAAATCAAACCATCGCTAAGCAAAATATCACCACCGATACAAAAGAAGTTTTAAAATTCCAAAGGTGATTCTTGACACATGGTTGGAAACCATTTTATGTTGTTAAGGCCTTAGCTAGTTGGCAATGGAAGCCTAAGACCAAGGTTTTACATAATGTCAATTGTGCATCAATGGACCTAAATAAATTTGATTATGTTGATGCACATGGCATACCCAAGTCAAGATTGGTTTGGGTCCACAAAAGAACCAATTTGTTTAAATTCATGTGGTGGCAATCTACAAGATGAGCTAAAAGACAAAGGAATTTTGATAGTGGTTGCTCTGGGCACATGACTTGGGATGGGAGCAACCCGGAGGATTTAGAAGCTTTTGATGGAGGATATGTGGCATTTGGCAATGATCCAAAGGGAGGAAAGATACTTGGCAGAGGCACAATAAGAACAGGAAATTAGACTTTGAAAAGGTCTATCTGTACAGGATTAAAGTACAATTTATTCAAGAGTTTCTCAAATGTGTGATAAGAAAAACGGGTACTTTTGGGAAACGAGTGTGTGGTGTTGTCACCGATTTTAATATGCCTAATGAGAAATTTGTGCAATTAAGGATACCTAGGAAAGAGAACATATATTGTATTGATCTTAAAGATGTACTTCCTAATAGGTCCTTAACTTGTCTGTTTGCTAAGGCATCAGTTGATGAGTCTAGATTGTGGCGTAGAAGATTGGGTCACCTTAATTTCAAAACAATCAATAGACTTGTAAAGGGCAACTTAGTAAGAGGGTTACCTTCTAAGGTTTTTGAATGTAAGGAACTTTATGTGGCTTGTCAGAAAGGAAAAAAACATAGAGCTTCTTGTAAGTCCAAAGCTGTTAACACCATAACACAACCATCGTTTATGCTTCATATGGACTTATTTGGACCTACCTTTGTCAAAGTTTGAACCATAAGCGATCGCCTAGTTATCACCGATGATTATAGTAGATTTTCTTGGGTATCCTTTTTAGTCGCTAAGAGTCGACTAGTGAGATCCTCAAGAGTTTCATTACTAAGATAGAAAATCTAGTAAACCATAAAGTCAAGGTAATCATATGTGATAATGGAACCGAGTTTAAGAATAATGTGATGAATCGCCTGTAGCTAAGGGTATAGAAAGGCAGGTTTAGTGTTGCTAGAACACCACAATGTAATGGTGTGGCCGAAAGGAAAAATAGGACACTAATTGAGGTCGCTAGGACAATGTTGTCGAATCTAAGTTACCAACTACCTTTTGAAATTTTGAAGTCGTAGGCACCTTGCATGTTATGTGCAAAATAGAAGTAAGATAGTGAAGCCTCATAACAAGACCCCCTATGAGTCGTTACATAATAGGAAGCCAATGATTTCATTCCTCAAACCTTTGGGTGTCCTGTTACTATCTTGAATACCATAGACTATCTAGGAAAGTTTAAAGAAAAAGTCGATGATGGATACTTTTAGGCTATTCTTCTAATAGTAAAGCCTTTAGGTATACAATAGGAGGACTAGAATTGTTGAAGAGAACTTACATGTTCAATTTAGTGAAGAGACTCTAGTGTTGAGACTAAAGGACCAGACCGGTCGCTTAATATTGATATGCTAACCAAATCTATGAATTATGAGCCTATCATTGCAGGAACTTCCACTAATGGTGATGCGGTACACAAAAGGATTACGATGCGTAAAAGATTCTAAGGAAGCCGATTCTCCTAAGGAGTTCTATTTGGTTGAAAAGTGGAAAGTCGGTTCGTCTCACCTATCATTGATAAGCAAAGTCCCACCGATGATGATACATTGAATATGGAAGCAAAGTTGATCATCATCAAGATAAGGATGAGTTGTTGAAAGATAACTCGGTGTCGGTAGAAGAAATTGAAAGAAAGAAAAGCATTCGAAAGCACCGCTAAGCCAAATGAAAGCACGGCTAGAATAATGAAAGCACGCTAAGCCAACTTCTACAACCCCGTCTGCAAGTCTTGGTGATAGTACTTTCTTTGGACCAACTGCAAAGCCATTATTTGGTGATGAGGAGTATCCATATGATCTTGACATGCCTGCTTTGGAAGAGATTGATACTCCTACTGATGATGAAGACATGGATGATTTCTTCAATGCTGATCTTACTAATTTAGAAACTGTCATTCATACAAGTCCAAACACTACCACAAGGATTCACAAGATTCATCCCAATGAACAAATACTTGGAAATTTGAATACTCCAGTTCAAACAAGAAGCAAGGTTAAGAAAACTAAAACCTTTCCCGAGCTGTGTTTCTTTGCAAGATCACTTGGAAAAGAAATAGTCATAAAGATTTGAAAATTGCCTATTTGCATGTTTTCTCGTCTCAAAAGGAGCCCAAGAGAGTGGAAGAAGCTTTTTACGAAGAAGGATGGGTAGAATCAATGCAAGAGGAGCTTCTACGTTTAAGCTTCAAGAGGTTTGGACATTGGTTGACCTTCCTAATGGAAAAAGGGCAATTGGGACAAAATGGGTGTTCGAAATAAGAGGGATGAAAGAGGATAGTGGTAAGGAACAAATCAAGGTTGGTTGCTTAAGGATACATACAAACGAAGGTTTGGATTATGATGAAGTATTTGCTCCGATTGCAAGAATTGAGGCTATTAGATTATTTTTAGCTTATGCTTCATTCAAGAATTTTGTGGTGTATCAAATGGATGTTAAGAGTGCCTTTCAGTATGGCACAATTGATGAGAGGTTTATGTTTGTCAACCTCCGGTTTTGAAGATCATAATCATCCCGACAAGGTTTACAGGTGAGGAAGGCCATGTATGGGTTGCATCAAGCTCTAGGGCATGGTATGAGTGCTGTCTCACTTATTTGATGGACAATGGGTTTAAAAGAGGGTTGATTGATAAAACTTTGTTCATTAGGAAGCACAAGGATGATATTTTCTTGGTTCATGTCTTTGTAGATGACATCATCTTTGGCTCAACTAATAAGGAGTTATGCAGGATTTTGAGAAACTTATGCATGATAAGTTTCGGATGAGTTATATGGGAGAACTCACTTTCTTTTGGGGCTACGGTGTTCAACAAAGGGTGATGGTATCTTCATTAGTCAAGACAAGTATGTAGCGATATTTTGAAGAAGTTTGGATTTCGTGATGTGAAGAGTGCTAGTACACCTATGGAGACTCGAAACCATCGCTACCGAGATGATGGAAGTCCCAAAGTTGATTTGAAGTTGTATAGGTCCATGATTGGATCTTTGATGTATCTCACCGCATCTAGGCCATATATAATGTTCTCGGTATGATGTGTGTGTAAGATTTCAAGTCACACCAAATACATCACACATGAATGTCATAAGAGGATCTTTAGATATTGTTAGGTCACTAGTTTTACAACACAAGCTTACTAGAAAGAGATAGAGGCGATTGAACAAGATTCACACACACACACACGATATAATAAGGACTGTTACGCGTGTAGAGTGTAATGAAGAGAATAACTTGAACAACCAACCCTCAGTGAGGGTTATTACATAGTATTTATAGGCAAGGAGCTAGGCAACACTCCCACTCCTTCCATTTTCCTTATTGGACATGGGCTTAAGCTTATGGGCCTTCTACATAAGCTTGACCTTAAACAAACATAAAGGCCATAATAAGCTACCTATTACATATGAGTAACAAACACTTGAATTAAGGTTTAGGAGTGATTCCAACAATCTCCCTCAAGTGTTGGTGATGAAAACGGTGAAGGCGTTGATGTAATAGTAGCTTTGACGCCTTCCGACATTCTTCTTTCTTGTGAGAAGGAATGCCTTGATTTGAGCAATCTCCCGGTGTAGAGATAGTTTTCTTTGAACAGGTTATGCTTTGACGTCATCTTTAACTTTGTTCTTTGATCATTGTTCTTTGTGATGAAAGTGATAGTATGTTGTTGTATCGCATCAAGTCTCGCCTCAGTCGCTTCGCCGCCACAAAGGTTCCACGTCATTCTTCAACATGCTCACACGCTCTTTGACGCTTGGAATTGATCGATGAAGTTCTTTAAGTCTTTAACTTTGTAGATTCTTTGATTTGACGAAGAATCATTCGACCGTTGTGTTGCTTTTGGATAGAACTTCCATTAGTGATGATGTTGGGCGTGAGCATGAGAAGAATCTGCATGATCATCCCGCTCGGAGCTTCCATAAGAAGAAAACATGAAAACGGTTAGTAATAAGCGGATTCCGCACTTACGAGTTTAAACTTGAGAGTGTTAACAAAGATAGTGTGAAACACAACTCTAATTCTTACAAAGGCCGTTCTTGAACCGAGTCCCACAAGTGAGATAACGCGATGTAATCAAGTACACCTCTGATTCGGATGAGTCGCCGAGGTACACCAAGCATCACCTCACGACTCTAGACCGTTTGAGACACACTAAGCATAATCCACGGGAGTTACCGGCGACCACCGCCGTGGTCGTTTGATGTTGACTCGCGTGAGTTTCCATTCAATCACCGAGATCACGGATGTGACCTCTCATAAATGTTCTCGATGTATTGCTAAGATGCATGAAGGACTCGATAATGTACCACCGATGTTCTTATTGTTGAACATCAGTGATGAGATGTCAAGTATACCTAAGAGATCTTTTGATGAATCTCGGCTTTAGACTCAATAGTGCGTTTTGGTTTTCCCGAGGAGACTAGAGAGAGGGTCCTTCTTCAATACCAACGATCTCTAAGAGAAAGCCAATAGTTTACGTGGGGTTCCCGTGAGAATAAAACAAGCTTCTTTTGAGAGAAACTTGAGTGGCTAAGAAGGTATAGTGCATGCGCCACCGGGTCCATGACGACTTTTAATCTTCAATACCGGTCACTAAGTGACAACCAAGAGTATATGAATTGAACCCGTGTCCGCTTCTAAGTTGAATAATTTGGAGGGCTATTTCTTTTCACCCTTTTCTTTGCATTTCTTTTTAATTCTTCAACTCCTTCTTTCTCCGATTCTCATTTTCTCCTTTTTATAATCGTACCTAAGGACTTCTAAGTACTAACTATTTGTGATGTCCTTGGGTAGATCCTTCCGGCTCTGGCGGATCATAGGATGGTTATTCCTAACCTTAGTCACCTTATCACTCCATGACTAACCTATGTTGCCATAAAACCAATTTTCAAGAAAATCTCTCAAAGGGTTTGTAAATGAAAAACATGTTTGAACCACTGTGAGAGTTTTATCTTTAGCGTAAATACTCCCCTCCACATGTGCTTTAGAGTTTTGGTGAAATCGACTTGTGTGGGAAGAGCAGACTTTTGAATTGATCAACTCAAGATAGACACTCCCCAGAGACACGATTACGTTGCATAGTTAAAGAGTTACATTGTCGCTTTTAGGTGACAACTAGCTCTAATAACTACCTTGAAGGTGTAGACAAGCCTCGAAAGGTTGTCATACCGTCAAAGTTCATGTCTACCAAGAGATTCTCGAATGGTACTTTCTACTCGGACAAGTCCTTTGCGAGACACGTTTACATTACTAGAGAACTAGCTTGAAATTATTACCCGTCCCGGACAAGTCTTTTCGAGTTACTAATAGTTTAGTACCGTCAATTCGTTGGTTAAGTCTATTACACAAAGGTTCATTTGCATTTACACAACATATTTCTTATCCCATAATTTTCTCCCCTCAAAATGGCATATAAAATGTTATTTTGAAAAGTTGAGAATAAATATGACCATTTCGAGTGTTGCAGAAGATGACCACTATGAACAATTTGTGAACAAAGTTTTAATTCAAATACCCCTCAACAAGTGATATATAAATGGTTGAGGTTTTGAAAAACATACGTGAAGTACTTGTCCTTTTGAGCAAAACCTTGAAAAATGAAAGGTTTGATAGGTTTTACTCAAAAGTAAGAAGCTTTCGCTCCTTTTATAAGGATTGAGGCAATCAAGCGCACTACGTGGTCCTTTCTTGACAAGAACGGGTTGTACATCGTTATGTGTGCACAAGCCATTCACATATATAAATCATACATCCAAATTTATAATGAGAGAAGCAGTTCAAGGGTCCTGTGAAGTCCAAATGATGTTTCCGTGAGTGCGAATCGGGCGTTGATAGCCGGTGATGTTAATCTGGGTCGACCACCAACAAAGCTTTCCAATGTTACGAATCGATCCCTTCTATACAAGCTTTCATCAATCATTTTGATGATCCTTCTCACATCCCTTCGATCCCGAGAATTCCATCGCTAAGGAGACCCAATATTTTGACGTATATCCTTCAACCTATAAGCCAATCCGTCCCTAACCATCTTCAAAGTGTGATCCCCAAACTTGTGAAGATCACTACACGCCATTAAGCAATTTCGTTAAAGTTCACCGCGTAAACGACGCCGAATGGTTTGGTCGATGAGTGTATATTGAGAGCTGGTTGATGTCGGGAAGATCAAGTCGAGGTGGAGTGAAGTTAACACGGTCCGATTTGATTCAACCGCAAGTCGGAGATCTTCTACACGTTCTTTGATGACTATGCGTCGATGAAGATGAGCAATGACTTGATGAATTCACGTTGTACTTGATTGAAAATTGCCTCATGCGACCACGTGCTTTGGCAAGGTACATGTCTTCAATGTCGTTGATAGACAAATTCTCAAAGTCGACTTCAGAGAATGCATAATCCCGCTCATCTTGCCTTTTGACCACAATCTTTTTGAGAAAAGTGTAGTCCCATTTGGTCGAAAGATCAACGTGTTTGATGGTAACGATATCCTTAGTCTTGAACATCGCATGTTGAGACTTCGAACTCGGCGACACGTAGTAGATTCTTTGGCGCCCGCCAATGATGAATCCCATACATTGCATCTCGATCGTATGCTTCCACTTTGTTGGAGAACAAGTGATTAGCTCTTTCCTCGATAGCTATGCGGTTTGAGTATATGGGCTGGGAATGGAAGTGTCAAAGATGTAGCGTATTTCCTTGATCCATCGCCACCGTAGAAGAAATTCCAAGTCTTTGTTGAAGAAATATCTGAATGGAATCCTAGGTTCATCTGGTTGGCCAATTGTTGGTAGAGGTTTAGACCAGTCGGTGTAATATGGAGGATTGTCCCGTTTGGTGAAGTCGATGTTTGCTTCTGGGTTGAGCCAATCCATGTTGTTAGACATAGCTCGAGCAATGTTCTCAAGGTGATATTCGACCTCGATGGCACTTTCCGAGCTATCTTTCCACAGTTGAAAAGCTTTATTCTTAATTCGCCTCAACTCATATTTCGTCATCTTCTTTACTCGAAATTTTTCTTGCAGTATCTTAGCATGCTCCAATGTATTATCGCTCACCGATCTTGACCTTCAGCAGGTAGGAGTTGAGTTAACAAGTGTAGAGAACCATTCAAATTCCTCTGTTTTATCGTCATCTAGCCATGATACGACGCCAACCATGGCGCCTTCTTCTGTTTCTTAGGCCTAGATGAGGATTACGGTTTCTAAACTTGTTTGGGAGAGGTGGGTTGTTGTAGGGCTCATGAGACTTCCTCATCGTTACCACCGTATACTCAAAGTGATCACCGGTTTTCGAGTCTCGGTGGTAATTCGTAAGAATCTGAGGTTTATCGGAGAAGAACCAGGAGGTGACACTGTGTTGTGCAGAGTCCGTTGTGGTGGAGGTTGCATCGAGTCTTGAATGAGGATGATTCATCGTAATTCTTTGTGCGTTTGGGCTCTTTATCCTTATCCCGATATTTGTCTTCATCATCTCTTGAACGTTTGGGCCTAACGACTTCTTCTGGAATGAGGACTGAGTTGGTATTCCGAAGAGAGCTTCAAACAGCTTTAGCTTCGTGTGAGGCAAACGTTGCGAGCATTTCAAATTTGCGCTACTAGCCGGTTCACCAATTCATTATCGAGAAGATTGTAGATTCAATCGGATTGATGCTTAAATTCATCGAGTTGATTTCATGGCTTGTTTGGCTAGATGCAAGAGATTTGGATACAATTATCGTTATACATCTCTTTGTCGGTTTCGAACGACCTCCATAAGGAACTGGTGAGTGTATCCTTTGATCATTTCGCCCATTTTCCTTGAAGATCATCTTTCATGAGCTTGGACATACTCCTTTCATCTTGCATCTTGTCGATATCATCATGAATGTATTGTATCCGATCGTCAGAGAAATTCATCTTCATGTAGAGCATGTCTTTCTTTTTCGACTTGTTTGACAAAGATTCCCAATTCTTTTATGAGCATGAGATATCCAAGATTGAGTTGGCTTCTTCACCGATTTGGATGTTGATTTGGTTGATCTTTTAGATGGTGGTGGTGAAGAATGAGATGACGAATCGATGATGAGGATACATGAGGAGGCTCGAGTCCTTTGGAGGTGAAGTTTCCTCCTTAGACCGAGTTGGATTGTTGAGAAGATAATCATCATAATTCTCTTCGTTATTTTGTCCAGTTGGCTTTTTCTTCCGCCCCGAGCCCGAGCTTCTTCATCGATCTTTTCTTTCTCGCCTTATCCTTTCTCGGTTCCTCAATGTTACAATCCGCAGACCTCTACAAGCTTTTGTTGTTGGACAAGAGTGGTGGCACCAGTTCCCTTATCGGGTCGATTAATCGCATCGGGATCGGTGAAGAGTGGACACCACCACCGACCCTCCTGGGGCCACCCATTTGTTCTTGTTCAAATTCTTTAGCTTTTGAAGGTGTCTAACGATTTTAAACTTCTTCCCGTAGGATTTATCCATTGCTCTTCATCACTTTCTCGAGCTTCATATGGCACAAGTACATGAGTCTTCCCTTTTCCTAGGTCACCGGAGGACTAGGAGGTTTTGCTACCGAGGAGGTGGTTCGGTTGCGATTCGAGTAGTGAACCTCCTCGTCGATTGTGTATCTTCGTAGCTTTCATCCAAGAGCTTTCTTGGTGGTTCGGTGTAGGAATAGGAACAACTTCACGAGAGGGAACTTTCTTCTTTGAGCGTGTTCCTCTTTGGGACATTCCTTTGACTCTCAGGCTTATCGCACTTCCAAAGACTTCTCTTACGGTTCTCCCAGTAGGTGTTCCGAAGGTTTTTCATCGAGATGACCAACTTTGCCTTCTTATCGCTACCCGATACCTTTTATACGTTTCAAGCTTCTTGATTTCGTTAGTCGATGGGTGATCGGGTAACACAAAGACCGTTTCTTTGTTGACGATTCCTTGATTTCGATCGATAGGATAGGCTCACCAACATGTCGTGATTATCGGGTCATTGAGCCTCTTGGGGATATCGGGATGAAGTCCAAGTGCTCTGGATCACAGTTTTGTGTATCCGACATAGGGAATCTTTGAGCCAAGCTTTTTGAGAACGTCATCATGTCATCCCATATCGGTGCTTCAATTTCGATGTCCTTCTTGTTGATTAATGACCAAAATATTTGTAGCTCTATGAGCTTGGGATGCTCATAGCCACTGTCACGACCGAGACCGATTTGGTGATGATGATGTAGAGGGTTCTCCACGGTTGAGGAATGTTCTTAAGCTCCACATGAGAATGCTTAGAGATAACTCCTCAAGCTTCATCATAGCCAATATCAATCAAGAATTGAAGAACTATCTCCTCAAGAGGTGTGGCATAGAAGTCGGTTGGCACTATTTCGGAATGAGAAGAACAGCCCGTAAGTCCGCATGAGTGATGGTAACTTGTTTGTGATTTAGAGTCACAACATCGCACTTTGACCCTTGATCCTTTGCATTGAATTCCGCACTGTTGCATGTAGATCTCCTGCATCAGCAGAGAGTGAGAGCATGTTCGGTAGGATGATTCTTTAGAATATCCACAAGAATGAGACAAGAAGATTACGAGCATGCGAGGGTTTCAAAGTCAACCCTAAGGTTGTTCTTTCCAATCTTTCTAGGATAGCCATTAGGGAAGATGTCAAGAATTGTGAGAACTTCGGTGCATCCACATTCATTCGAAAACCATGTCGTGATCGAAATAACATTAGCCAAAAGAACCAACATATCTAAAGATATAATGTTAGTCAACGAAGGTTTTTATGGTCTAAGTATTGAATATACAAATGTCAAAGATTGTTACTGAGTCCAAAGTCACTTGATTGTTCAATAGTCCAATGTCGCCGTGATAAGTTTTGTGAGTTAGTTAACTTTAAGTTTTAAAGTTTATGTTATCACTTATTTAACACAACATATTAAACGATTAAGTTTATTAGTGACATTATTGGTTTCGTGACGCTCGATTCATTTATTTACAAGTTTGCACGCCGTAACAATTCATAACGAAGGTTTGATCAAGGCTTATGCGTAGGAATAGTAGCTTATGCGTAAACATGAGAGGTATACGCGTGAGACGCAAGCTTATGCGTAGGATCCCGCCTTACGCGTGGAGGAAGTGGGACCTTATGCGTAAAGCTTATGCGAGGCGATATAAAACCTTACGCGTAAGGATTACTCGTAAGAGTAAGCCTTATGCGTGAGTCATCGCCACGCATATCCTTCACGTGATACGCGTAGTCCCATGTAGACCCTTACGCGTACGATTCTTGCGCCAGAAATTTCTCTTACGCATAACTTTCACGCGTAAGGTGATTGATTGGTTCGAACCGTCAAGTTTAATCACACAAGCTAGCCACTTGTGAATGGCCAACCGTAATAAACTTAAAACATGTTTCGAAACCAAATGCAATTTAGATCAGAGGAATATAGGGGATTCCTGGGTCGTTAAGTCCCACGGAGGATGAATTGGTGTTAAACAACTTCAGATGTCGAATAATCACTAAGGATAGTGATCGAAAGGATTTTAGATATTTATACCTAAAGAAAAGATTTATAAATTACGAGGGCTTAAATGCAAATTAAAGGAAATTAAAAGTTAAAATATATTAAATAAATGCTATCACTATTTTTACAATGATGTTTTGTGATTTTATAAAACAAAATATCTTAAATAAACTATTTTAACTAAAACGTAAACTTAAATTATCTAAAAGCGTAACTTAAAATGAAAACGTCGTTATTTATAAAAATTACGAGTCAGCAAGCAAAAGCGTAAAATTTTTGAAATAAAAGGCCTACAAGTGTAAAAACAATTTTATTACGCACTATATGATAAAAGAAAATTTTAGAAAAAGATTTATATTTTTTGACTTTTATATTTTTATTATGAATTAAATAAGATTTTACACTAATTAAATGTTTAAAAATACTAAAACTATTTAGAAAAATCTGAAACTTTTTTATAAAATACTTTATAACATTACAAAGCTAAGAAAAATGCAAAACATGAAAAAGCTTATTGTAATAAGCTAGAAATAAGCTAAACTATACGAATAAGCTAAATGAACAAGAAAGGTGTAAGTATTAAATTGTGCAAAGTATAACCAAGACAAGACCCAAGGCGATCGGCATACAGTACACAACTATCACTCTCAAAGGTGGGAGGTCTCGGGTTCGAGCACGCCTCCCCACCTTTTGCTAAACATTTTTTTTTCGATTTTCTTTTACAAACTTATTAAGCTAATGATAATAAGTACTTTTCACAACTACAACTTTTTATGAAAATGATTAATAAGCTCAGAATAAGCTGAAAATCTCAACAGTTTTGACTTTTGGCTTATTTTGATAATTTTAAACTCAAACAAGCTTCAAATAAGCTAAATAGTGGGAAACAAAGATGAGATAAGATGTAAATAAGCTAAAACTACTGAAATGAAGCTAAAAAGATACAAATAAGCATACTGATAGGCTATATTAAGCAAATAAGCACTATGATTAAACTACTCAACTAAACAGTCCTGTGAACTTTTTCAAGGCTAAAATAAGCTAAGCAAATAAGCTCACAAGCTCAGAACAAGCATTGAGTCAACAAGCTGGCTAGGTGGGGTATCCAAAAAGCCCAAGCTCATACTGTGGGGACCACTGTAGAGCTTGTGGTGAGCTTATGATTATGGTACCAGATCACTGCTTATGCAGTTTATTCAGACATGGGACAAAATAAAAGCTTGTTGCAGCCCTATCTAACAACCTACAAAGTGGAAAAGTGAACTTGGGACCTTAAGATGGCTTGGTTAGCTATCCAAAGAACCAAGAATTACAAGCTATGGTGCACTTGAGAGTTTTTTACAAGCTCTTGAAAATGACTAGTTCACTTGTGCCTGAGGACACAATTTTGACTTTTTATTAAACTAAAAGTTTGACTTTAATGAACTTATAATCGATTCTATTGACTTATTATGTTATAATAAGCTGTAATAAGATTATCTAGAGCTAGACTAACAACTTTTAAGCTTGTAAAATGAATTTGACAATTCAAAATCCCAACAGTGAACTGTTAAGGGGTAGGATTTGGAATTTTGACTTTTATTCAAACAAAGACTGGTTTAAATGGTAGAACTGAGCTAATAGATGCTAATATGACATAGAGAAAACATAAATAATAACAAGCATTCACTGGAATGCCACTGAATCAACAATTCCAAACACCCCAATACTAAACTGTTTTGAAGAGTTTAGCATTAAAACAAGTTTTGAAACTGAGAAATCAGTTTATTAACTTATAATTACTATATTTAAACAGGTTTCAACCACAATTAACAGGTGTTAAGTACTTTAAACTAGAAAATGTAAAAATCAAGAAAATAGCTTACAAATGAGTTTAAGCTCAAAACAGAGAATCAAGGTCTGAGATCACATCCTATGGCTTCCCAAGAAGCTCTAAACCAATAATCAATCCAAAGTTAGCTCTGCATCACCAAATATCATGACCAAATCCATTTTGAGCTCTTCAGTTGACTTTTGTTGACTTTTCTTTGTTTTTCTAAATTATAACACTAGAGTATATTGCAAACTCATGAAAAGCTTTAACAAGCTTATCTGAGCTTATTGGAAGGATAAAAGAGCATTTGTAACTTATAATATGTATCACTGACTTAATACGAATTATCAAGAAACATGAAAACTGGAAATCTTATTAACTTGGAATAAGTACAATACAAAAGTTACTTTTAACTTGAAACAAACTTAATATTACATTAAGGCGAAATTTAAGTTAAAACAGATATTAAAAGGTTTTACACTACAAACTTGGTCTAAAACATGCGACAACCTATCTCTCGCCTTCTTTCTTCTTTATAGATGACTTCTAGAACTCTTTGGGTCCCACTTGGTCTTTCCCATCAATAATCTCACCTTTGATGGGTCAAATTCATCTTGGCCTTCAAAACTTCTTTTGGCGCCAAAAGTCCTAAAGCAGTTTTTTAGCATTTAATGCTATTTGGGAGGATGTGGAGGTGGAGGGGACATGGTGAGAGGTAGGCAGTTGGTAACTTTACAGTTGGAGGGATAAGGGTGAGAAAACCAGAGATGTGGAGGTGGTATGGTTTTGGCGCGAATGGTGTGAGAGAGATAAACAGTTCTTCTGGTTTTGACTTTCGTTGACTGTATTAATAATACGGGGGTTGACTTTATTTGACCAAGGGGGTTGGGCTTGGATGTTGGGCCAGCTGGGATAAGGGATTGGATTTGGGTTTGGGCTATGGGTAAACACAAGGGTCCGGTTTGGTTTGATATCACAAGGACCATTCATGCCATTTTCGAAAATGAAGGACCTGAAATTGCAACTTATCCAAAGTTATCACAAGGGCTAAACCTACAATATATGATAATCCAAGGACCATACATGTAATTATTTTCCATTTTAATAAATCCAAGGCCTTTATGTCATTTTGAAACTTAAGGGACCAAACATGTAATTTTCCAAAAGTTCACCATAAGGACCAATTTTGTCATTTATGAATAGTACAAGGTTTATTTTGATAAATTTCCATTTTTAAATTAACCAAGGACTATTTTGACAATTTTCAAACTTTAGGGACTAAAGTTGTCATTTTGTAAACTTTAAACTTTAAAGGGTTTATTTTGACAACTTTTGAATCCCATGGACCTTAAATGACATTTTACAAGTTTTTGAATTACCAGGACTAGATTTGACAACTTTTGTAACTTGGGGGATTAAAACGCCAATTATGCAAACTTGATACGTTTTTCATCTGATTTTGATATTTTTGCATTTAAAACACATAAAACACTTATTTGTGATATTTTCATCATTTTGATGCATTTCAGAGTGTTTTCAGATGTTTTTGCAGTCTAGATAGTACAAAAATGATGAGTATTTAGACACTCATCAATCCCCCACACTAAGATATTGCTAGTCCCTAGCAATCTTTTTAGAAAACTTAATGGATTTTATCTCTTTACCAAAAGCCATTACTTCTGGAGTAGCCAATTGTTTCAGTTCAAGTAAGAACCTTGGTACAATGATAACCAAATGATTTTGAGCAAATCATAAGTCGTGAACGGATTTGATTTGTCTTTACCGAAGCCGTTTGCTCGGACTAGCCAACTCTTAGATAAAATATCTTTGGTGAGTCGATTACCAATTATGGTTTTCCAACCGCCTTTACCACAAGCCATAAACTTTGGGCTAGCCAACTTTTCACTAATTAAAGATATGGTGAGTGAACACCATACAATTTTGGGCAAATTGCAAGTCGTTAACGGATTGAGATATCTTTACCAAGAGCCGTTTGCCTCGGATTAGCCAATCCTTATGTGGGTTAGACATGGTGGATGATTACCATTTGTCGTGTTTAGTACATAGTACTTCCACTAAATAATTTTTTTTTAAATTTGGCCATTTTGGGAAAAAAGGACTAAAAGGGTACATTTATGATCAAATTTTAATTTCCCACACTTAGAAATGAATATTGTCCTCAATATTCAAAGTACCGCTATTATGCCGAAACTTATAACGTAAAAAGATAACATTACTAGCTAAGTGTAGAAACACAACAATTTATTCTCTTTTTTAATATTTACAAATTTCATTCATTTTTTTAGATCTCTATACAACATGTGGGGTATCTCCCCCACACTTAGGTGGTAGAAAGGGGTAACAAGACAGAAACATGGGTGAAAACCCATGTTGCACTACTGTTTTTGATTACCGAGTCGCTAGCTTGACTCGACCCCGCATTAAATTGTCATGGGGAAGTAAGTGGAAGAGACAATCTCCATCGGACTTTCATTCAAGATGTTTGTATAAACATTGAAATACGTGAAAGTTCCACACCGATGAGATATACATAGAACCGGCTCACAAATGATAAATGAAAATGCCGGGATCAAAAATAATGTCTTCATTCCCGAAGGAGTGAAGAACAGGAGAAGCCACGGATAGGTGAAGAAGAGAAAGAAAGTCATGATAATAATCTTGACTAACTAATCATCATCGTAAGGGAATTCATGATAGCATGAATTTCATCTTTTAAGCTCAATTGGTCTAGACATATCCCGGTGTGTCTAGATCAAAGTAGAAGTTATCATATTCGGTAGAGATATGATATGAGTGAGTTCATGGAGAACTCCTCAAAGGATAATGATTCATATTCAGATTGATTTGGTGAGTTCACCTGGGAACTCCTCAAAAGTGAATGATTCATAATCGAGAGAATTATGAGAATGAGAAGTGGTAATACCACTAATCTTCTCTCCCATATGATCAAAATGGAACGCTTGCAATTCGGAATAGAATCATTGAAGAAAAGTTTACTATCCTCAAAGGGGATAGGATATGAAGTAGGCTTTTCATTAAAAGCCTCGATTCTAGAAATGAGAAGATTAACATTTAATAATGTAAGACGAAGAGCTTCATCTTGGATTATTTCTTCATCATTCTCTTCTCCTAAGTCGACAAGCTCGGAAGGTAATTCCCCACATAACTTATGTCTCCACAAGATAAAGAATAGTCCTCATCGTAATCGAGAACATATCAATATGATCATTTTGGAAGACAAGAGGAGGAGGATATCACACTCATGATCAAGAATTTCGTGACTCTCTTGGAATTAGGACAAGGTTCTCAACACTAGACTTTATGAATTCGTCCGATTCCTTTTCGTGAACAGTGTCAAGATGCTCGCCCCCATGCTCGAGAGTGAGTGGGAATATCGGGTGTGATAACGCTTGCTTGAGAATGAATCTCAATCTGCTGAATATCCACCGATGAACTTGATGAATCTTCAAGTGTATCCTCATCATCACCGTCATCGAATAAAACGAAATTGAGAGCTAGATCTGGTCGCTTTTCTTTTGCAATTGATTCCCTAATAGATTTTTCAAAAGCAATTTGGGAATTTATTTTAGCACCGCTCTTCACCTAGCAATTCTTCCATGGATTTCTCATGTGAATTTTGAATGACGGGACATTGTGGGAGTGGAGATTTGTCAAAACCGGAAGGTTGACATTGATAATCATCATGAGGACCCCACAATATACACAAGAAAAACGGGAACATTATGAAATGTTGTTTTACTCAACTCCTCGTTCTTTTCACCGACTCTAGAAGCTCTAGATAAGTGTCTTGTTGAGTTCTTCGAGGAGTTAGATTTATTTGGCTTGTGGAGGTTGGTCGTGATATGGATAGTCATAATTGTTACAAGGAAATGGATTCCCTGCTTGACAATCGAATGAAATGGGGACCTCCACAGTTCTACAACAAGAAAGCTGTTGAGCTGGATTGGTGAATCATATGGATATTGGTCATAACCAAAGTTCTAAGCATCACCGAAAACTGTTCATAGACAAACGTGTTTCCGGATTGACACTCAAATCCTTGGTGAGGACCTCCACAAAATTCACAAGTAGATTATGTTG
This sequence comes from Chrysanthemum lavandulifolium, assembly GCA_022545495.1. Taxonomy (NCBI): domain Eukaryota; kingdom Viridiplantae; phylum Streptophyta; class Magnoliopsida; order Asterales; family Asteraceae; genus Chrysanthemum; species Chrysanthemum lavandulifolium. The sequence continues at coordinate 142,257,719 of CM040238.1, forward strand.
ATTATATGAAGATAAGTCGGGTGTGGTGGGTAATTGGAAAATTTTGAGGGTCGTTAAATGAGTTCGGATTAGGATCATAATCAAATGAATTCCTTGAACCACAAAACAAACAACTCCTGCTCCGAATATCATTACCACACTGCACACACGTACACCAAAGGATGGGTGAACCAAAAGAGGCTCACCACAACCGACACAAGGAATAAACGATTCTATTTGAGAGTTATGAGAAGGAATCGGTTCATTCAAAGAATCAACAAAACCAACATGGTGATCCGAATGACTATTAAGACTCAAGAACATTTTGAAAAATCTGGAGGTGGGACAAGTGGTGTGCTCTGAGAGCTAGCAATTTCCACTACTTCCGTTATGGTCTCCGGTTTTGGTTCTTGAGAAATGTGAAGATTAGGCAAGTCATTCTTGCAAGTCACCGGTCTAAATTCTGCATGTTTGCTTTTAACCGTAAATCGTGAAAGTGTAGGATCAATTTTAGACGGCTTAAGAGCAATCGAGGGGTTAGATCTTTGGATAACCGTAGGTTGGACGTATTTAGCACCTCCATTATCAGAGGGAAGTACCTGGTCCTTTGTCACCCCGGTTTCTCGTTCCATTTCCCTACGCAGAATTAATGGATCATTACGAACAACAAGAATTCTTGACATTTGTGATAAAGTAGGAAGTTTTTCAACTTCGTTCCAGAATTCGTCGTAGTCGAGAGATTCCATGAGAATGGAAGAAGTTAGAATCAAACGGATAGAGGGTAAAGGAATAAAGAATCAAAAAGAGTAAGAGGGTAAAGATGAATATTTTTGGATTTTTTGGATAAACATTTTGAAAAAACAAAGAATGAAAATATTTTTGGTGTTGTTAACACTTTAGGAAAAGTGTTAATGAACTTTTGATTTTGATTAACTTAAAAAAAAAAAAAAAAAAAAAGCTGTTTACAAACGATGGTATATGTGCAAGCACGGGTCCGAAAATGCTTAAAACACGCTTCTGACCTCCCGTGGCGCTAAAATTTGATTGGTTCCGAACCGTCAAGTTTAATCACACAAGCTAGCCACTTGTGAATGGCCAACCGTAATAAACTTAAAAGCATTTCGTAAACCAAATGCAATTTAGATCGAGGAATATAGGGATTCTCGGTCGTTAAGTCCCACGGAGGATGAATTGGTGTTAAACAACTTCAGATGTCGAATAATCACTAAGGATAGTGATCGAAAGGATTTTTAGATATTTATACCTAAAGAAAAGATTTATAAATTACAGGGGCTTAAATGCAAATTAAAGGAAATTAAAAGTTAAAATATATTAAATAAATGCTATCACTATTTTACAATGATAAAACGTAAACTTAAATTATCTAAAACGTAACTTAAAATGAAAACGTGACGTTATTTATAAAAATTACAAAATTAGTGCGCAAGCAAAAGCGTAAAATTTTTGAAATAAAAGGCCTACAAGTGTAAAAACAATTTTATTACGTACTATATGATAAAAGAAAATTTTAGAAAAAAGATTTATATTTTTTTGACTTTTATATTTTTTATTATGAATTAAATAAGATTTTACACTAATTAAATGTTTAAAAATACTAAAACTATTTAGAAAAATCTGAAACTTTTTTATAAAATACTTTATAACATTACAAAGCTAAGAAAAATGCAAAACATGAAAAAGCTTATTGTAATAAGCTAGAAATAAGCTAAACTATACGAATAAGCTAAATGAACAAGAAAGGTGTAAGTATTAAATTGTGCAAAGTATAACCAAGACAAGACCCAAGGGCGACTGGCATACAGGTACACAACTATCACTCTCAAAGGTGGGAGGTCTCAGGTTCGAGCCTGCCTCCCCACCTTTTTGCCAAACATTTTTTTTTTCGATTTTCTTTTTACAAACTTATTAAGCTAATGATAATAAGTACTTTTCACAACTACAACTTTTATGAAAATGATTAATAAGCTCGAATAAGCTAAAAATCTCAACAGCTTTTGACTTTTGGCTTATTTTGATAATTTTAAACTCAAACAAGCTTCAAATAAGCTAAATAGTGGGAAACAAAGATGAGATAAGATGTAAATAAGCTAAAACTACTCGAAATGAAGCTAAAAAGATACAAATAAGCATACCGATAGCTATATTAAGCAAATAAGCACTATGATTAAACTACTCAACTAAACAGTCCTGTGGACTTTTTCAAGGCTAAAATAAGCTAAGCAAATAAGCTCACAAGCTCAGAACAAGCATTGAGTCAACAAGCTGGCTAGGTGGGGTATCCAAAAAGCCCAAGCTCATACTGTGGGGACCACTGTAGAGCTTGTGGTGAGCTTATGATTATGGTACCAGATCACTGCTTATGCAGTTTATTCAGACATGGGACAAAATAAAAGCTTGTTGCAGCCCTATCTAACAACCTACAAAGTGGAAAAGTGAACTTGGGACCTTAAGATGGCTTGGTTAGCTATCCAAAGAACCAAGAATTACAAGCTATGGTGCACTTGAGAGTTTTTTACAAGCTCTTGAAAATGACCAGTTCACTTGTGCACAGGACACAATTTTGACTTTTTTATTAAACTAAAAGTTTGACTTTAATGAACTTATAACTGATTCTATTGACTTATTATGTTATAATAAGCTGTAATAAGATTATCTAGAGCTAGACTAACAACTTTTAAGCTTGTAAAATGAATTTGACAATTCAAAATCCCAACAAAGGAACTGTTAAGGGTAGGATTTGGAATTTTGACTTTTATTCAAACAAAGACCTGGTTTAAATGGTAGAACCGAGCTAATAGATGCTAATATGACATAGAGAAAACATAAATAATAACAAGCATTCTTTGGAATGCCACAATCAAGAATTCCAAACACCCCAATACTAAACTGCTTTTGAAGAGTTTAGCATTAAAACAAGTTTTAAACCGAGAAATCATTTATTAACTTATAATTACTATATTTAAACAGTTTCAACCACAATTAATGGTGTTAAGTACTTTAAACTAGAAAATGTAAAAATCAAGAAAATAGCTTACAAATGAGTTTAAGCTCAAAACAAAGAATCAAGGTCCGAGATCACATCCTATGGCTTCCCAAGAAGCTCTAAACCAATAATCAATCCAAAGTTAGCTCGCATCACCAAATATCATGACCAAATCCATTTTGAGCTCTTGATTGACTTTTGTTGACTTTTCTTTGTTTTCTAAATTATAACACTAGAGTATATTGCAAACTCATGAAAAGCTTTAACAAGCTTATCCGAGCTTATTGGAAGGATAAAAGAGCATTTGTAACTTATAATATGTATCAACGACTTAATCTGAATTATCAAGAAACATGAAAACCGGAAATCTTATTAACTTGGAATAAGTACAATACAAAAGTTACTTTTAACTTGAAACAAACTTGATATTACATTAAGGCGAAATTTAAGTTAAAAGCAGATATTAAAAGGTTTTACACTACAAACTTGGTCTAAAACATGCGACAACCTATCTCTCGTCTTCTTTCTTCTTTATAGATGACTTCTAGAACTCTGGGTCCCACTTGGTCTTTCCCATCAATAATCTCACTTTGGATGGGTCAAATCATCTTGGCCTTCAAAACTTCTTTTGGCGCCAAAAGTCCTAAAGCGCTTTTTAGCATTTAATGCTATTTGGGAGGATGTGGAGGTGGAGGGACATGGTAACTTTACGATTGGAGGGATAAGGGTGAAAACCGAGATGTGGAGTGGTATGGTTTGGCGCGAATGTGTGAGAGAGATAAACAGTTCTTACGGTTTTGACTTTCGCTGATTGATTAATAATACGGGGTTGACTTTATTTGACCAAGGGGTTGGGCTTGGATGTTGGCGGTGGGATAAGGGATTGGATTTGGGTTTGGGCTATGGGTAAACACAAGGGTCCGGTTTGGTTTGTATATCACAAGGACCATTCATGCCATTTTCTGAAAATGAAGGACTGAAATTGCAACTTATCCAAAGTTATCACAAGGGCTAAACCTACAATATATGATAATCCAAGGACCATACATGTAATTATTTTCCATTTTTAATAAATCCAAGGGCCTTTTATGTCATTTTTGAAACTTAAGGGACCAAACATGTAATTTTCCAAAAGTTCACCATAAGGACCAATTTTGTCATTTATGAATAGTACAAGGTTTATTTTTGATAAATTTCCATTTTTTAAATTAACCAAGGACTATTTTTGACAATTTTCAAACTTTAGGGACTAAAGTTGTCATTTTGTAAACTTTAAACTTTAAAGGGTTTATTTTGACAACTTTTGAATCCCATGGACCTTAAATGACATTTTACAAGTTTTTGAATTACCAGGGACTAGATTTGACAACTTTTGTAACTTGGGGGACTAAAACTGCCAATTATGCAAACTTGATACGTTTTTCATCTGATTTTGATATTTTGTATTTAAAACACATAAAACACTTATTTGTGATATTTTCATCATTTTGATGCATTTGAGTGTTTTCGGATGTTTTTGCGTCTAGATAGTACAAAATGATGAGTATTTAGATAATACAACCGTAAGATATTGGTTTTCACTTACACATCAAACCATAACACAAAGTGGGCGATAAGTGGAATTCTAGAGATAAAGTTAGAGGTTTAGGAACTTAGTGAGAGAAAGTGAAATATATTATTATGAGCTCCAACTCTCTACCTGGGAGGTAGAGTATTTATAGTCTTACATAAACGCCACACAACGGCGTGGATCGTGCATACAGGTGGGTAAAGACCCGTCCGTCCTCCACGGTGTTACTTAACTAAATACTACTTAACATAAAATAACTATGACTACGAGCTTTCTAACGATTACATATACTTGAGGTGACCGACTCTTTAATACATGGAATTTCTAATTCCTAACAATCTCCCCAGGGAGGTCACCTCAAACATATACTAAAATTACATTGAATACAAACAGATATTACATTAACAATTGTTCTTGCCTTCTTGATGTAGTACTTTGCTCCGAGCTTTCTAACGATTACATATACTTGAGGTGACCGACTCTTTAATACCTGGAATTTCTAATTCCTAACAAAAACCCTAATAGTTCAAGAATTACGCATAACAGTTCTAGCCATGGAAATTGCACCAAACGTTTTCGGTAGGTCTTAGGTGTTGTGAGAGTCTAATAACTAAGTTTTAACATCCAACACGATGAATCAAAAATACCCAAACTCAAGAACATTAAACCCTAATTCCTAATTCGACTTAATTAGTGTTTACGGGTTGTTATAGGGCACGGATATCATTAATTCAACATGATATTAACCTCACAAAGTAATATTTTTGACCAAATACAATCACATTTGAAAATACCCAAAACCACGCATAAACCCTAATTATGAAAACCAATCAATTCTTGTTTCTTGGTGGATTTTGAGGATAAAACAAGTATCATTGATGTTAAAGACATGTTTTGACACAATCTTTTTAACCACAAACACACACCAATGATTGTGTGTTCATACGCTTATGCGTAGAACACATAATCACACATATCTAACGATTTAGCCGTTGGATTTGCATAAAATTCAAAACCTTTGCTTGTAATAACGTTAAGATCATGAAAACACTTACACTTTGATGATCAAAACACGATTTCGGAACGATTTTAGTGCGTTGGATTAGATAGGTTATGAGTAATAAATGTGAGTTGGAATGTTAGGTGGAAGAGTTTTCATTAAAAGTAACTTTAAACTTTTGGCAGTTTTGGTCCCTCCACCTTTTTCCTTTTTCATACAAAGCCATTTAACTTCCATTTTGGTTACCAAACAAAGATTTTAAGAAAGAAACTTGTGACACTCCCCTCGACTTAAGAAAATAATGAAAGGTTATAAATTTTAGTCCGAGGAGTGTCATTGAACCGAAAAATTGCCACCATTGATAAAAGAAACAAGGGATATGATAACATGCAAGTATACAGATGTTTTGAAGCAGGTTAAGTGATTATTTTCTCCCCTCAACACTTGATCGGAAAAATCTTGGATTTTGAAAGATTTGAGTGTTGACGGAAGAAATGTACTTGCCATGTTGAAAGAAAATTAGATTAGAAGAATATTTTTGTTGTTTTATCGGGTTTTATATTTTTGTATTTTGTTTTTGAAAAATTATTTACAATGATATTTTGGTGTTTGATGGGTTTTAAGACTGCTTTTAGGAGGTCATCCATTCCTCTTGAGTCAAACACCTCATACCAATCCGGTGGACCAACTCATTAAACCTAGCGGGAGGCAAGGCTTTGGTGAGAAGATCCGCCAATTGGTATTCAAGACGCACGGTATAATTCAACTGCACTGCTCCACGTGGTCCTTGATGAAATGATAACGAAGATCGATGTGCTTTGATTTGGTGATGAACCGGGTTGCACGAGATTACAATGGCACTCCGATTGTCGCATGAAGACATCGGGATTACGTCAAACACGTAACCATAGTCTTTGAGTTGTGTTCTCATCGAGATGACTTGAGCATAACACGCGGACATGGCTACATATTTCGCTTGGTTGATGACATCGATGTACAATCCGCTTCTTTGATTGCCAAGACACCGGTTTATCACCAAGAAATTGTAGTGCTCACGAAGTGCTTTTCGTGAATCTAAGCATCTGCGTGGTCGGCGTCAAAAGCGATTAGTTCAAAACCGTAATCCTTCGGATACCGGATCCCCAGTTAATGGTTCCTTGATGTATCGGAGGATTCTTTTAGCCTCGAGAGGTGGGTTTCATTGGTCGCGATCGATAACGGAGCATAGATAAACGACAAATACAATATCAGTGTCGCTAGTCGTTAGGTACATTAGAGACCCAATAATACTTCGGTATTTGGTGGGGTCAACTAATTTCCCATGTAAATCAAATCGTCTAGCTTCTTGGTATGAGTCATTGGTGTGGCATAAGTGTCAGGTGTTTTCATTCCAAATTTGTTTAACAATTCAAGAGCATATTTGATCGACTCAAGAAAATACCACGGGGTGATTGATGAACTTGCAGTCCTAGAAAGAACGTAAGTTCACCCATCATGGACATTTCAAAATTTTTCTTCATTAGTTTTGCAAAAGCGATTGAAAACTTTTTATGTGTAGACGCAAAAATAATGTCATCCACGTAAATTTGAACAATTAAGATATGTGCCCCGTGACATTGAATAAAAAGAGTAGGGTCGACTGAACCTTCGGTGAAATTATTAGCAATGAGGAAAGATGATAGCTTATTGTACCATGCCCGAGGAGCTTGTTTGAGACCATAAAGATCTTTGTTCAGTTTGTAGACATGGTTCGGGAACTCTGGATCAACGAATCCTTCGGGTTGGCTGACATAAACCGTTTCTTTCGGTTGTCCGTTGAGAAACGCAGTTGTGACATCCATCCGAAAGACCGTCATATTCATATGAGCAGCGACGCGAGAAATATCGAACGACCTCAAGACGAGCAAGCAGGAGCAAAAGATTCTTCAAAGTCTATTCCTCTTCCCGACGATAACCCTTAGCAACTAGACGTGACTTGTTTGGATTACGCTTCCTTGAGATCCAATTTGTTTTCCAAATCCATTTGAGACCAATGACGTAGACCCTGTTGGTCTTTCAACCAGTTCCCATACTTCAAGACGTTTGAATTGGTTGAGTTCTTCTTGCATAAATTCAATCCGCTTGTCTTTGTCATTGCGTCTTTAATGTTTTTAGGCTCGAGTTGGCGAGCGGTGAGTGCATAAATGCAATGTTCACCATCGTGTGAAGACGTTGTCTCGTAACGATTGGTTGATTTGGGTTGCCAATAATATTTGCCGAGGATGGTCTTTTGTCCATCGATGTGTAGAGGGTTGATGTTGGTATACATTGTGCGATTCGAGGATTCAAATGGTTTGTTGATGATTCCGCGACATCAAGTGCAGCGATGTCATTAGCAAACGGGTTAAAGAATGCATTTGGATCAAAATATGTAGGTGGGGTACTTCATTAAGAATATCATCACCGGTTCATCATTGTTGGAAGCGGTTTGTTCAAGCTGTTGTGGTGGAGTCAATGGTGGTGCTTCTTCAACAATAGTTGTTGTAGCAGTGTGTCGGTATAAGAGTATTATCGGGTTGAGCAAATGGAAACAATGGATACACCGAGCACGCTCATCAATATCGCCACCTTTGAGCAGAGGAGCAAATAACCTTTCCATTTGTTGACGAGTAAGTTGGGGGCTTTGTTCGTCGATGATGGGGTTGAGGAAGTTTAAGCAGTTGTGACCGGTTCTAAGTTGTTATACTCGAAGCCATTTGTAAGTTCATCAAAATGAGCATGAATCGTTTCCATCACTGTTTTGTCTGACGATTCCGCATCCGTAACCTTTAGAATTCTCACAATATCCAATAAAGACTCCAATGTCGCTTTGGCTTTGAGCTTTCCAAAATCATCACGATCGCGATTCGGATAGCAAAGGATCCAAATACATGAAAGTGTTTGAGATTCGGTTTATGGTTGTGGACAAGCTCGAAAGGTGTTTTGTTTTGGCGTTTATGATCATAGAACGGTTTTGAGTATAGCATGCGAGATACGACCGCCCACAAGTAATCTGGAAGTTTAGCATTGATTAACATTGTTCTTGCAGCTTCCACTAACGCTCGGTTTCGTCTTTCAACAACACCGCTTTGTTCGGTGTACGTGCATAGATGTCGATGTTGAATTCCACTTTCTCATAAAATGCACGAAGGGTTTGGTTAACAAATTCGGCCTTTATGCATTTTATTTGGCGGACGGTGTTCCGGAGCTAAACTTGAATTTTCGTGAGAAAGGTGATGATCATTTGTGGAGCTTGGTCTTTGCTTCAAGAAAGTAGACCCAAGTCCATCGTAGTAGTCATCAACAATTACTAAGATGTAGCGCTTGCCATTGATCGTTTGCACGCCGCATCGGGCCACATAAATCCATGTGAAGAAGATGAAGCACATGTCGAGAGCGTGTTCCACCTTTGAAGGAAAATGAGCACGAGTGCTTTTCCCTTGTTCTGGTGAGCAAAGGTGATCTTTTGAATACCGGAATCGTGGGAGACCTTCAACTAGTTTGTGTCGAGCAAGGTTGGTGATGGTTTGAAAGTATAGATGTGAGACGCACGATTGCCATAGCCGATTTTGTTGATGTTGCCTTTGAAAGTAGCGGATGGAGATGAAGCAACCATGTCTTGCATAGAGATAGTGTAAAGACTAGAATTACGCGAGCGGACATAAGGTAATTTCCTTGTAGATCACGAATGAAACAAGTTTTCTCCGGGAAGCAACCTCCAAATCTCCATCACAAAACCGACCCATCGAAAGCAGACAGTGACCGAGGCCTTCCACATAGTAAACCCTCATTGATTTTGATGTTCCCATTGATATAGTCTCAGTAGCCCATGATAGGCTGCAAGTGATCATTCCGAATCGACGATGCCAATGAACTTTGCAATAAAGTTTGATAGCATGTTTAAGGTTGCTGTCATGTGTCGGGAACATCCGCTATCAACAATCTAGAGAATGATCAGATCACCACGCATTACACATACGACACGGATGGAATAGAAGTAGATGTGGAACCCGAAATGTTAGAGGGTTAGGAGCGATGATAGTAGACATACACATTAATGACTTTAGGCATCCATTTAAATCCTAGTGTGTTATATATCCATTTCGCCATCTATAACTACTATTTGCTTTAGTCTTAGTGAATGCACTAGGTGGTACTACATTCTTAGGAGGTGAACTGAGCTGAGGGACAAAGAATGCTTGCCTTGGAATCTATAGAAGGCGGTCTACAAGCACGCACTTAGAATGATTAGTGGGCCTATAGGTATTCGATTCTTAGGATTCCGTAAGCGAGAGATTATAGCTTTAGCAACACATTTGTCATGACAATCGAATTCATACTTTTACGACAAATAACACAAGGTGCATCGATGAATATCAAAAGTACTTAAGGTTTAGCATTCGTTACATCACTATTTCTATTACATTTGCCGCACTTAATATCTATAGTGGAAGCAACGTGAGTCTTATTCTTAGTCCTAGGGTGTTCTTCTACTTTAGCATTCCTTATTGATCTTTTCTTAGGTCGCAACTTCCTATTCTTCGATTGAGTGCTCCTAGGTCGTGAAGTGCGGACGTTTGGAAAAGACGCAACTATTCTGTTTCAAGAGAAGGAAGAACGTTAGCAACTTGTGATTTAGCGTTAGGGATTCTAGGTGCACGATTACTAAATGTTCTTGGTGCTAATCTCTTAATGATGGTTGGCGAAGTTGTTCATACTTTCCTAACATTTCTCTTAACTTAGAGATAGTGTGAATCAAATCTTGATTTTCGTAATGAATATTACCAAGAAAGTTCATGACTTCTCTAGTGTGAGCAAGATAGTGATCAAGTTCGTTTGATGCTTCATGACGAGTCTTATTGAGTAAATCAAATATGACACCATATTCTGTTTAACTTTTACAAGTTCTTGTTCATATTTTGAGATTTGACTTTTCAAAGACACGTTTTGATCATCCGTTGCTCAAGTTTAGGATCGAAGATTTTGCACGCAACCGAGCGATTTTCTTTTGAAAACCAAGTTGTTGATTGTGAATATCTTTTCACACCAATTAAGACGACGTTTTGCATTGTAAAGTTCGTTAGTAATCGCTCATTTTCGACTTTTAAAGACTCGATTTGAAGCACATTATCGTGATTCTCACAGCTACCACAAAGTCAACATTATCGCAGAGATATAATCGATGCATGTGGCAAAGAATAGAATAACACAACATTATGGATATCAAGACGGATAACATCTTTCAAGAGTCGATCAACATCCTTTCTCAACATTTTCTTTTACGTTTAGTATTAGAAATAGATGTTTCGCTTTTCGAAACGACCTTCATTACTCCAAGTTCCTTATGAAAGTCCTGCTCCCAAGACAATGCACAATTTTTCAAATTCTTAACATTTGGTAAAAGATTTTTCTAAAAATGTCTCTTTGTTCTCGCGCAGAGGCGATTGAAAATGTTGAACTTTAATTTGAATGATATTCTATCTCATGTTCTAAAGTTTTGAGGTCACCATGAAAATATCAAAATATCTAAGAATTTTGCGATTTTCGTGTTTTGAGTTTACTTCACCGATGGAAGGTAAAGGACCATAAATTTGTGCATAATCTGTTGAGGATTAACATTAGACGACTCGGTGTTTTGATGATAACCCTTGGTGTGTTAGAATAATCCGTTGGTGTGACAAAAGTGACCGGTTTTGAATAATTAAAAGGTTTGTTGTAAACAACAGCTTTTAATTTTGATCGACTCTCCTCTTCTACATCTAATTCCTCTTAACAATGATATTCAACAACACTCATGATGTAATTATCAATTTTATATTCTGACTTTGGAAACTTCGTGATTTGGTTTGAATGTTTTGTTTGAAAGCTTTGGTTTGTAATCGCAAGATTTGGTCCATATCCTTTTGGATCGGGTTTTAAAGTAAACTTTTCAATAGCGCATCTTGACTCACCATGTTTGTAAACAATAGTTTTAAACTCTTTAAGTTTGCGTTGGTGTCGATAATTTCTTCAAGATGATTATCTATTCGGTTCGTGGAATGCTTTTGTATGCGAGAACTGTTTTTGCAAGTTAACATTTCGACCTTAGCTTTTTGATTTTCCAAGGTGAGAGCGTTAATTTGATTTTTATGTTCATGTTTCAAATTGTTCTATCTCATACAACAAAGCATTCTTCAAGCGGCTAGATCACGATCCGTCTCTAAATATTTTTCATTTTGATGAGATTTAGTAAAGGTCGCTTCAAAACCTTTTTCACGCTTTTTCTTGAGTTTTGAAAAAGTTGAGTTGCTTTTGTAAACATTCAAAATCCTTGGTTAACAAAGGCATTTTTTCTTTTAATGTTTGATTTAATGCACAACATGCTTCAATTTGGTATTCTTTGGTCTTTAAGTAAAAGAGCAAGATCCGGATGAGGCAAAAGTTCGCTTGTTCAAGCGGGAGTCGCAACATGATCATTATTTAGATCCTCAAGTATAACCACGAGTCAATTTGATTATCAATGGAAACCATAAGGTCATCTTGATCGTCAAATGTAACTACGGGTCTAGTTAATCATCGAATGTGATGTAAATGACTCATTTTGAACATTCTCGAGCCTTGCCAATCAGATGTTGGCGGAGATATTAGATCGAGATAAATATGGTTTATTCGGCACTGAGACAAGCCATCGAGTCATACATCGGGCCTGTGTCACTCATGTGTAACTCATGCATATTAGCCATCAACATAATCACGCATTGGCACCGCAAGTCCTCCATATCATCATCCGAGTCTCGCATTTGCCATAAAACTCTATTCTTTGTCCGTGAGAGATCCACCAACTTCATCCTTAAGAGCCAAAAGAAGAGCCTCTTTGAAATAAGCACGCCTCTAGTCCTCGGCTTTGGGCATGCATTAGCCAGTGTCCCTTCTCATTGCGGTTGTAGCATCAAGACCATTCAACCCATTTCGAGCATTTCCTTGTTCCACCACTGGAGCTCTGTTGTTATTCGACCCACAAGATTAAACCCTTGACCACCGCCCATCCGACGACCATAACCACGATTACGAACTTCAACTCGTCCATTGTTTACAACAATTGATTTCGTGTGTTAGATGAGGAACGAATACGATTGTTGGATTTGTTGGTATAACGGCCAAAAGCATTAGCAATCATAACAAATCCTTGTTGCAATGCTCGAACGGATCGATGTCCTCATTAGCTTCAATCGACAATTGGTTGAGTATTGTTGTTGTTGTATGGAACCAATTGATTTTGTTGAGATTGTTCCGTGAATGATCATTTTGTGTGATGAGGCAGTTGGTTGAGTTGCTTGTTGAGGAGGATAACTTTGTTGAGCATATAAGGCAAGTTGTTGATTTTCCGGATGTGTAGGTGGAGCAATTTGAGCACGGAGAATCCTTTCCGATCAACTTCCTTTTCATGAGGCTTCAAGTAATCGTACAACAATCCATATGTAGAATGATGCATATTCTTCGCTTGTATGAGAAAATGACATACTTCTCCCATTCGGGACCAAGACTACTCGGGAACTTAGTATTCATCGAAATTCTTGGCATGATGATGTTGTGTTTATCCAAATCATTGATGATGTCTCGAAAATCTATGATGATAAGACTCTAGTGTCTCTCGTGTTCAATCATGAAGTGTTCATAAGCCAAGTAAATTTTGGATTCCAAATCCTCCGATTGAGTCTGAGATCCTTCCATAAGAAGATGAATATGTTCCACATTTCCTTTGCGCCTTTTGAGCATCAACACTTCAAGAATTGGGTTAGGTAATCCTAAAAGGATATATTGCATGGTAAGTTCATCGCCTTCATAGTAGAAGTTCGCTTGATTTAAATCGCAACAATAGCAATGTTCGCTTGTTCATCTCTTGGTGGATTGGCATTTGGATCGCCGGGTACAATGACAAGAGGCATCCGAAATGGACCTTCCAAGATAACCTTCTTTAAGAACTTTCCATGTGGCTTCTTCAGATCACAAAACCTAAAGAACCTTATCACCCATTGATCGTAGTTTCTTGGGGTGAGCATTGGAGGTCTGCTCGAGTGATCCACCTCATGAATTGATTGTTGGTCGCTTAGAGCTTCACACATCTTAGCAAACCAAGTGGGTTCCTTCATAGTGTTCCTTGATGGATGTTGATTGAAGTCATTTGTGTAGGGTTGAACTTGAAGACTTGGCGATGTTTAAACCATTTGTGGTGGAGGAATTGCTCCAAGTTGTGGAGTATGTTGTTGATTAAATTGTTGTTGATAAATTGCTTGTTGTTGATTCCATTGTTGATGTTGTGGACTTAGTTGTTGTTGTCGTTGAGAGTAAGTGTAAGGGAAATAGTTAGAGTATGGTGGTTGTGACATGTTGAAAACTTGTGTTGGTAAAATGGATCTTTGTAGTCGAATGAACCTTTGTTGATGAAGTGTCCTTAGGCGAGAAATCACAAGAAACCAAGTAGGACTTATGCGTAAAACAACAAAGTTACGCTGTAACAAAGAGAGTTACACGTGGTTTAGCTTACGCATAAGTAGGGTAAATGCACTAAAGTTATGCGAGACACAAAGTTAGGCGTGAAAGTTAGGCGTAGGATTACCTTATGTGTAAGACTAGGCTTAGCGTAAGATGAATCTTATGCGTAGGATTCTACGCGTAAGCTTTATGCTTATGTGTAAGTTTAGGGTTTTGCCCAAATGATCTTTACACTATCACGAAGGCAAAAGATATCCAAAGTCGACGATTTTCGGGCTTATCCAAGCAAGAAAACACGGAGTAAACCACGAAAACGAAGATCAAGCCAAGGAATAACTTACGCGTAATATTAGGGTTTTGATACGCGTAAGATTACTCGTAAAAATGATTTTGCCCAAATTTGTTTCTAAACCAGATTTTGTTATGGAATAGCTTCAATATCACCAAAATAACACAAAAGTGTGAAATATGATGAATCAAAACAACTAGACGGGTTACTGCGTAGAAACCACACCCACCTAACAAAACAAGCTTAAAAACTTAGATCCACGCCAGAAGTTTCAAACTTTTGCCAAAACAAGTATTTTAACACCTTAAAATGTTGAAAGTACAAGAATCTTGGATTAAAAAGTGTAAAAAACGAGTTTTTTAAGCGAACCAAACACTTTACCTTTACGCGTAAAACCAAAAACTTACTTCAAAAGCAATAACGATTCACCCAACTAGTTGGCGATTGATACCACTGTTAGGTCACTAATTTTACAACACAAGCTTACTAGAAAGAGATAGAGAGGCGATTGAACAAGATTCACACACACACACACGATATAATAAGGACGGTTACGCGTAGAGTGTAATGAAGAGAATAACTTGAACAACCAACCCTCAAGTGAGGGTTATTACATAGTATTTATAGGCAAGGAGCTAGGGCAACACTCCCACTCCTTCTCTTTTCCTTATTGGACATGGGCCTAAGCTTATGGGCCTTCTACATAAGCTTGACCTTAAACAAACATAAAGGCCATAATAAGCTACCTATTACATATGAGTAACAAACACTTGAATTAAGGTTTAGAGTGATTCCAACAGATACCTTAAAGGTCATCCTAAATTGGGCCTTTGGTATTCTAAGGACTCACCTTTTGATTTCAGTGGCTTATAGAGATAGTAATTATCTTTGGTGCTAGTTTGGATAGAAAATCTACAAGCGGAGGATGTCGGTTTTGGGAAGCGGAGACTAATTTCATGGCGGTGTAAAAAGCAAACAATCGTGGAAAATTCTACAACCGGTTGAATATGTGGTCGCCGCTAGTTGTCGTGGTCAAGTTCTTGGATTCGTAATCAATTCTTTGGATTTTGGGTACAACTTTATGCATACTAAGATTTACATTGATAATAACATGACAATTTGCATCATTAAAAATCTTGTTTTACATTCTAGAACTAAACATATTGAGATAAGGCATCATTTCATTAGAGATTGTAATGAGAAAAGGTTGATTCAAATGGTAAAAATCCATACCGATTTCAATGTTGCCGATCTTCTCACTAAAGCTTTTGATGTGGGAGGTTTTGACCTTGTAGTTAGCATTGGAATGATTAATCTCTAAATCTTAACTTGTTTTGTAAAAGTTTGTATAAGTATTGGACTGTTATTATGTGATCTTAGTATTGCTATTTTTGTTTCTAACCATCGATAGTTATGTTCAAACCATCATTTGTTGCTTTGTGTTCCCACTAACCATTTTGCAAACATATGGATGTTAATCACCGATGCTAGAGAAGTACATTAAGAAGTTGTTCATTAAGTCAAGAAACAATGTACATTGCAGATAATCAACTTCAAATGACATAAAAGAACATTCCTATCATCTATTACAAAAGTGGTGGTTCTACATATCTTGCACAAAGAAGATTCTACAGATGCAAATGGAAAGATGGATTGATGAAAACGATGATGGATGCTTTTGTGATATGAAAATCTTCGATTGTTCCATCTACTGCTCCACCATAAAGCAACTATTCCATCTTCCTTTTCCTTTCCTTCACCTCGCACCCTTGCCTTTCCTTCCTTCCATGGTTTGAAGAACCGGATCCCGGAGCAGAAGACCAATCACCACCTCTCCGCTCTTTGGGAGTGGTGGATTTGCACGTGGCCTTGGTTGGGGTTGAGATGGTGAAGGTTGTCAGACTCTCGCTTCCTCCCTCACCAATCTATTGAAGATTGGTTCTAGACACTCGAGAGTTATCTCGAACCCTAGATGAATCACTAGGATCCACCACACTATCATCTTGGATGAAGGGAGAAAGGGGGACTTTCTAGGTCGCGGTTCATACTGATGAGGGTAACAAAACAATGGGTGAGAATCCTCACTGGCTGATGATGATCATAAGGAGGAGGAGGAGGTTAGATTGATGATTTCTGGTTGATTAGACATGCTGGTTGTTGTTGATTGTGGATTTTGAGAAATTAGGGTTTGGAAGCAAGTTGGATTAATTGGTGTGTGTTACTTGTGCCTTGGGATTCTTTTATAGGCAGAGTAAATGGTTTTCATGAGTAAATGAGGGGAAGATATAAGTGGGTGAGGAGTTAATGAAGTCTTTTGACTTTGACAAAGATTTAATACCGGAAGTTGACCATATTGACTTAGACTTTAGCACATTGGCTAACCACTGCTAAGTATATGGAACCACTTTTAGTGTTACTCTAACCACTGCTAACCTTAACCTTCTTTTCAGTGCTTGGTTTCTGTTTGTGATATGCATGTATGAAGGATAGTTGTGTATTTTGGAGCTTTTGGTTTGGAGATTTTGCTTTGGACCTTTGGAGCTTTTGTATATAAAAAAATGTTCTTTGCTGTAATCCTTCATATTTTTGTGAGATATCACTCAGATTGACAAAGATTTGCTTGCTATATCTATTGGTCAACTGATTGGAGTGAAATTGTGTATCCACTGCTAGTGTTTTCAAACCACTGATAGAGGTCTTCAAACCACTGCTAGTGTTGCTGCTTTTTTGGATACTTAAGGGGCTGTTTGGTAACTTTGGAGAAAACACGTTTATATCCCCAAATCACTGATAGGTCATTTACTTGATCTTCAAATCACTTTCAATTGGCGCTTTACATAAACCAAACCACTTCCATCTGCTCAATTCACAAATCCCACATCTCATACATCATCAATCATCATGCCGAATCAATATTCCAACACTCATAACCTAGTTGCTAATTTGATCAAGAACAATCGATCTGAAGGTTTTCATCAAAGATTGATTTTCTTATTCACATTCCTATTCATTTTACCTTAACCGTAGCACCAACCATCCTTAAAGCCTATATACATCAATTTTGGGGTAATGCTAAGCTTGAGGAGGTCGATGGAGTAGAAGTATTTAGTACTGTTGTGGATGAAAATGATATTTTGGTTAATGAGGATATTATTAGAAGGGTTTTGAAGTTAGTTGATGCTGATGGTGTTGTTAATCTTTCGGATGATGAGATTTTGTAGGTTTAGAGAGGTTAGGATATACACACAGGGGAGACAAGGTAAAAAATTTTAAGAGCATGTTTTCACAACAATGGAAGTTTTTGATACATAGCTTGTTGATTTGTATAAGTAATAAGACCACTGGATTTGATGACTTCCCTTCCAAAATTGCTACTGCTATCATTTGTTTGTCTGATGGGAGGAAGTTTAATTGGTCTAGGATGATTTATGAAGGGTTTGTGCAAAATATTAGGAAGAAGGGTAAATATTTCTTATATCCTAGGTTTGTGCAATCGATTGTGGAAAGTCAAATAGAAGAACATTGTTGAGCATTCTAGGGAGTATGAAGTGCATTATATGCTTCCTAAGGTTTTCGCACATACGAGGAATCGAAACCAAATTTTCAACCAAGAGATGTTCCTTTATTCCCCATATGCTTACTTTGCTCGCTATTCCGTAGTTTGATGAAGGTCTTGCATCACAACCATTAGAACTCGAACCCATCGCTAGTACACCTCAACCCACCGATAGTGCACTTGTTCTCACTTGTTAGTGAATCTCAACCCATCGTTAGTCAAACCCAAACCATCGTTAAACCAATCTTATGGACTAGGAGAAAGAAGGCACCAAGCTACCTCAGTGGTGTTAGTGGTGTTGTTCATGAGGCTATCACATGGTGTGGAGGTGACATGATTGGATGGGCTTCTACCACCGATTCATGCTTAAATCTTTGTCAGGGATAGTGGAAACATCATTAAGACCCAACCTTTGGCAACTCCTAATGTGGAGAGTTCTTGGAACTTAACACAGTGGAGGAATCCTAGCCAACCGGCTCACTTAGGGTGCATAGATGATCGTGCAAGGTCCGGTGCTATGTTTACTTTATCCACGGATTCACCTCTCTGAGCGGTTAACACGGCTCAAGTGATGAGGATAGTTTGGAACATGAAGCTGAATTGATGGATCCTGTTGGTACATGATGACTTTTCCAATGAACCACCTCTCGGACCAGATTAACACATGTCAAAGTGGGAGGATATTCTTGAATGTTTTTACGAATTGTGCTAAATGTGCTAAAATGGAGGATACAATCTCAAGTCTTCAAGAGTTGGTCGTGTTTCGTGGTAAAGAAATTAGAAGGTCAAGCATAGGATGTTTGTTTTGGAGTAAGTGAGAAGACACAGGGTTGTTGTTTTAAGGCATATGAGAAAGATGAAAAGAAGGTGGACTCCTCTCCGACTCTGAATGTGGAGAATGTACCCAAACAGGGAGGAGTAAAGGCATGAATTCAGGGGAGGTGTAGATGTGCATATGGAAGAGGATGTGGATAGTGGAGATCAAGCTGCACAATTTATGGTATCTGATAAAGATGGGAATGAAGTTATTCTTGAAACTTTGAAGATTGTGGTAGAAGATGAGGTGTTGCAGGACACAACCACTGATAGTGTGTCTGCAACCACGGCTAGTCTTATTGAAACAACTACTACAGTTTCAGATAAGGTAATCATACCCACTGCTATCATAACAACTTCTACAATTGTTACAACCACCTCTGTATCACCACCTAAATCAAAAGAAGTTGAGAAAGAAGTTGCAAGTACACTGATAAATCTAAGCAAAACCTCAACTAATCTTACACCCATCATTGCATCTGTTTCATCTCTCAAATCTACTGCAACCAAACCCAAAGGTAAAAGTTTAGTTATTGGTGAGCCTTTGAAGAAGAAGGTGGCTCAACCGGACATTGGAAAGGGTAAAGATATTGCGACACCGGCTTTGAAGTTTAAAAGTAGAGAAGAATGCATTGCTTATGATGAAGAGTATACAAGAAACATGCTAGCTGAAGAGGAAGCAGCTTGGGAGAAACAAAAGCAAGAAGAAGAGGAGGCTACTCAGAAATGGTTAGCTAAATGGTATGAAACACAAAGCTATCTTCAAGCTTCTAATCAAATAAAGGATGAGTATACTACTCAAGAATGGGCATTGTTAGATGTTGATGAAAGAGCTAGAATCTTGGGTGAATGGGCAAGGAGGATCAGTAAGGAAAAGAAGCAAGTTATAAGGAAGAAACCTCCTACAAAAGGTGAGATGAGGAATGTACTGATGAAGATTATTAAGAATTCAAGAATACATATTTCTGAAAATCTTAGTAAATGTTCTTTTGAGAGACTTCATGAGCTTTATCTAATGTGTATGAGGATTAATAATGATGATTTCTTTCCAATGAATTCTGAAAAAGAAGAAGAGTGGATTCAAAGTAGACAAAAGAGAAAATCTGAGATTCAGGAGACATCTGGTTCTAAAAGACTAAAAGTGATTGAAGATAGTAATAAAATTATCTCTTATGCGTTTGAGCTTAATGGAAGTGAAGGATGTTGGAAAATCCAAAGACTCAATCATGAAGTTTCTGAGTTTAATAAATTTTCACAGATGCTTCAATATTTGGATAGAGATGATTTAATGAATCTTTGGAAGCTTTACAAGAATCAGTTTGGTGATGTACATCCAGATGATTATCATGAGAGACTGGTTTATCATCACTTGAAGATTTTGTTTGAACCTACTCATGATGAACCTGAATGGAAAGGACTCTACAATGGTTAGGTTACAAGATGGTTTTTATATCAAACTTGTGGAGTTCATGTGTTAACTGTGTCTGGAGAAGTTATTCATATGCTTGTAGAAGGTGATTATCCTAAACTGAATAATTATCCAGGAGTTATTGCTTAGATGGTCAAGCTTGGTGGTTTAAAGATGTTGATACCTTATGATGGTCAAGCTTACAATTTGTTGCTGAAGTATGAGACAATTCTTAAAACTAGTAAGTGTTTGGATACATCCTCTAATTCAGGTGTTTTGAACTTAAAGGAAACTTGAGAATTCTATTTGAATGTATCAAGTTTAGGGGAGGATTGTTGGGTTTTAGGTTCCTTGGATCATGAATTATTCTAAGTGTTGGAACCTCGGACAGAGTTGGTGAAACCACGATGTAAGAATGAATCCATCTTCAAGATAAACCGGCTAGTAGTATTGTGTAACCACGGATATTGTATTGTAACCACTCGCTAGTCTTGTATAGTCGGTTTAATATTTTGTATTAGATAAATATGGAAAAGATATTTATCTTGTAGGTTACGTATTGTATTATGTAAAGGACTCCTTAGCCTATAAAAGGAGGTCCTAGGTTAGATTAGATATACGTATGTTTTATATCTAAGGTCGATACACTTCAAGGTTGTAAAACCCTAATCATGGTTAGAGTATTCAGTATTAATAATAATATTGAGGTGTTGAATGTTTATTGTTCTTCTTTTAAGATTAAGTATTAAATTCCGCGTGATACTTAATAAGTCTTTGTTAAGTCAGTTTCTATAAAGGATCGTTTGCTCAACTGGGATCAACAGAAGATCATCAAGATGTGGATCAGTTCAAAGACCTCCACTGAAAGTACAAAGTAATCGGACTTTGATGAATCCCTACTAAAGCACAAAGTATACGGAAATTGAAGAATTGAAGTCTACGAGCTTGGAACAGAAGACAAAGAAAGAATGCTAGGATTCGAAATGTAAATCATGGGGTGACCTCCCTTAGGGGGAGATTGTTAGTAATTGGAAATTCCATAAGGAAGTGTCGGTCACCCCAATTATAGTCTAGCATATGTTAGCTCGTAGACATATCGGTATTTACGTTGTTTAGTAGTTAATTAGTTAGTTAGTAGCTTAGTTATTAGTTTAGTGCAACACCGTGGAGGAAGGACGGGTCTTTACCCACTGTATGCATGATCCACAGCCCGATAGGAGGGCGTTTAGTTTGTAACTATAAATACCCTTCCCACTAAGGGAAGGGTGGTGCTTCTTGGATAATCTAACCTTCTCTTTTTGTTTATCTCTCTAGAATCACCATCTCCTCTCTTCATCTCTCTAAACATGGCTCTCTTGTTTAATCATAATCCTAGACCACCCGAATCATCTAAACAACATAAAATATACGATCCAACATTCAAGCTGCAGGATCTGATACTCGTCCTCCCATGCTAGATAGAACCGATTATGACTCTTGGGCTCAAAGAATCAGACTTTATTGCTTAGGAAAGGAAAATTGGGTTAATATCCTCAAGTAAATTGATGAAGGACCTTATCAAGTTGAGACTACCAAAGACATTCTTGAAACTACTGGCGATGGTTCGGTGATATTAGGATTGGATAGACCAAAGACGTATGATGAACTTCTTGATAAGGAGAAGAATATATACGATGCAAACATCGTGGCTTCAAACATCATACTGTGGTTTACCTAAGGACATTTACAAGTCGATCAATCACAACACGAAGCTAAGGCGGTATGGGACAATGTTAATATGCTTCTCTACGGTTACGAATTGACTAAAGAAGCAGTGGAGTCTCGCTTGTCTGATGACTTTGAGAACTTTAAGATGAATTAGGGGAAAGTGTTCTTGAATATCATGTAAGATTCCACAAGCTTGTGAATGATATGAGGAATATCAAAATGACAATGCCAAATATTCAGCTCAATTCAAAGTTTGTGAACAACATGAATCCCGAATGGCATAAATTTGTCACTGCAGTCAAGCTAAACAAAGGTTTAAGGAACACCAATTATGAGCAATTGTATGCATATTTGCTCCAAAATGAAAAGCATGTTGTGTTTGAACGGATGATCCTTGAAAATTTCAACAACAATGCTGGAAATGCAAGCTCTTCAAATGATTCAACTGCATTCTACACTAATGTAGGAATAACTACCAAAGCATCTCAAGTCATACCTATTGAAATGGTAATCACAAACTTGTTAGGAATTAGAAATTCCGGTATTAAAGAGTCGGTCACCTCAAGTATGTGTAATAGAAAGCTCGTAGTAATAGTTATTTTAAGTTAAGTAGTATTTAGTTAAGTAACACCTTGGAGGACGGACGGGTCTTTACCCACGGTATGCCCGATCCACACCCGTTGTGTGGCGTTTATGTAAGACTATAAATACTCTCTACCTCCCAAGGTAGAGTTGGAGCTCATAATAATATCTTTCACTTTCTCTCACTAAGTTCCTAAACCTCTAATTTTCTCTCTAGAATTCCACTTATACGCCCACTTTGTGTTATGGTTTGATGTGTATGTGAAATCCAATATCCACAATTGGTATCAAGAGCCATGGTTAGATCATATCTTGCACATCTTTGGATTTCTAGTGGTTTTAGGTGGTTTTGAGTTTGAAAAAGTTTAGTGGTTTGTGCATCATTTGGTTGATTTCTTGTGTTAAAGCTTGGATTTTGTTAGTACTTTTATGTTTAGAAACATCACAAGTGTTTAGGTTTTCATTTGGTAAGCTTGAATCATCTTGGTTGGGTTGTTTTGGATTGAAAAGTGATGTTTATGTTGTTTTCATGCTAGCGACTTGACCTACGGAGTTGTTTCTTAGTAGCGACTTGCTTTGCAATTTTGTAGCGAGTTATAGTTTTGGAGCTAGCGACTTAGGCCTAGCGACTAACAAAGACAAGTAGTGGACTCTCCACTACGGGTAGCGACTTGGTGTTAGCGACTTGGTGCAGAGCGAGTTGCTCTTTAGCGACTTGAATCTTTAGCGACTTGACTAGCAAATTGCTGCCAAAATTTTGCTAGCGACTTGAGGCTTAGCGAGTTACTACTTAGCGACTTGCATTTGTTTAGCGACTTGGGACTTTAGCGACTTGGTAGTGTAGCGACTTGGTGCTTAGCGATTTGGTGATCTAGCGAGTTGCTACTTAGGGACTTGGTGCTTAGCGACTTGGTTCAAGGGTTATAGCGACTTGGTTGATTTTTACGAAGAAGAGGTTTGACCAAAGTTGACTTTTTACGTCAAAACTTCAAACGGCCATAACTTTTGATCCAGAACTCCATTTTCAATGAAATACTGTCAAAACGACCGGAATAGCTCGAATATTGTGAGGTTTCACCACAATGTCGTGAAACAAATTTTTCGAGGCCCAAATCCTCTCAAAAAGGAAGTTATTGAGCTTTTAAGTTTTAGACCTAAATTTCTCCATAAAATCGTACAACAACCAACCCAAATCACAACCAAACAACATCTCGCTTATCCCACAAACAATCATAAGACCTAACACACAATTTTCTATCATTGTGTCGATCCATCATCATCTTAACACATTCCATTGGTCATTGCTTAACGGTTTGGTCTTGATTTTAGTAAAATCCCGAAGATTCTATTTCTCGGTTTAAATCATAGACTTGTAAAATCCCGTTCATTCTACCACATCATGTCTTACTCTCTTGACCCGGTGATTTTAGAAGTGCTTAAATTGTATGATGTTGTGGATAATAATGATAATGGATGCTACATCGAACGATTAAAGATGTTTGAATTAAACAACGAGGATGTAAGATCTTCATGTTCGAGTACAATGAGAATGAATTGCACCTGCTACGTAATGCCATGCAAATGGAATGCGACATTGAGCCCTATCGACTACTTCATTTGCACCTCATACAATTGTTATCCATAGTCGGGGATCGAACATGTAGTGCTCTTTTTCCGCCAGACTTACCTACATTGACAAGAAGCTTCTTTGTTGAACTTAGAGCATTTAAAGTCGCAACTTACCAATGAAGAGGTTCAAAAGGATGGTTCGGTCAGACTCTTCAAGTAATCTACAAACAATTTCACCATTCATCGGTGGGAATATTGAGATTACGATCAACACTTGACCGAATTTCCTTCAAAAACATCTTGGAATGGAAATTGTGAATTCATTGAGACATTTATCCAACTCATGGATAATGTGAAAAGGTACATTGAGGAAACCGCACAAAAGTATGAAAAAGTGAATGAGTGTCGTGCGGTTGAGAGATTGTTGTGATAAGTTGGGTAATGTATCCGTGGAAGAATCGGTGTTCTTGAATGCGAATGTTAGAGAAAACAAATAATGATGAGTCGGACAATGCTAAAATAGAATCTTCATGCTCATGTTCACAAGAGAGAGGTGCACCAGTCACAACCCGTGCAAGCTAATGCAAAGGAACGCCCATGGAAGCTTTGAAGTACCCAAGATAGAGATGCACCGCCACAACCTCGTGCACGTTAATGCAGAGGAAAGTTTCATGAAAGTTTTGCAGTACCTAGGTATGCATCTTCTTCTCAAAATGATGATTATGAATTGCATGAGTACACCGCATTTGTGCTCGATGATTCCTTGACCACCGAACTCAATTCCTATAAGGATCAAGTTGCCATATCGAACAGTGCTAAGTTTGAACTTACCACTCGTGAAAGGGAGATGGATATCCGGATGCGTACAATTATTAGAAAAAGTAATTTTAAAGAAGAAGTATTAAAACAAGAGTTAAACTCCTTACAAGAAAAGCTTTCCAAAGCGCTAAGCAAAACACGAACTTCAAGAAAATGTTAAAATGCTTAAGCAAGAATTCAAGGCTAAGGAATCAAAACTTTTGAATGATTTTTCCAATCTAAAACTTTGAAAACAAGCTTGAAAATAAGTTGTACGTACAAGGGAATACCATTCAAACCGCTCACATGATCACTAAGCATCGAGTCTTAAGCGATAAGCATAGCATTCCCTTGTTGAGGAACCAAATCCAGAGGTAATTAAAAGGCTAGAAATGCTCATAAGGTGCTTTATGATGGTAATGAAATCCTTAAGCCTAGGCGTAAATCTAGTTGCGTTGAGTGCACCGAGGAAGATAAGAAATCGATGAAGTCACTAGGGAGAAAATGAATAAGAAGTTAGAAGATCCCGAGTGTAAAAGAATAACATTACGATCAAGCCCCATAATTACACTAAAGAAAATTGGATCTCCTTGAACAAGTTTAAGCCTCGGACTCTATTAACCCCCGAACAAGTGTTCGGAAAAGGATTTAGATAAGCAAAAGCGAGAGAATCTTGTTGTAACGAACCCTCCCTTAGGAAAATGCCTAGAGCATCGTGTATCCTCCTAATACACCAATGCATCTTGTTCCTAGAACAATTGCCACTAAAAGCAAGACCTTAATTAGTCAATATGTTATCTTTCAACTATTTGTTGATTTTGAGAAAACTTGCAAGAAAAGGATCACACCCACCTGGTATTATCAAGGAGAAAGGGTTTTGAGCAAACTAAAGAATGTTATTTAAACAACTAAAAGATCATTTTGAGAGTCTTAAAAAGGAATGAATTCGGACATTAAAGAAATGGAAAAGGAATTTGATGCAATGATTGTTGAGGTTAGTGATTATGAGAGAATTAAAATATAATGAGATTGAGAGGAAGAACTTGCATACACCGAATGAGAATCGATTTCGAATGTATTGCTCAAGATGTGTTTTCATCGCTACAAATTGTTCCATTAATGCTTCTCAATTTCATGAATTATCTATTGCTCGAAAGTCTCCCATGATCGTGTCATTGAGCTTGAAACAACAAATTCAAAATTACATGAGAAAATAGAACAGGATGATCATGATAACTTGGTCAAACATTATTCTAAATTAGAAGTTGAACATCTTGCTTTGCAATTAAAACATCAACATCTCAAAGAAAATGTTAAAACCTCAAATATCAAGACATCCTCTCGATGCTCCCGAGTTTGATGCGCTTTTGAAATTAGCAAACGTGATGAACAAATTCGAGCTCATTATAACACGATCAAAAGATTGAAAGCCCAAATTTCACAACCGAAAGGTGAAAAGAAGGATGTGATTGGTTCCCATATGCCTCTTCCTTTAGATTCTCGAATTTCCAACTTCAAAACATAATTGATAACTTGCAAAAGGAAAATGATTGTTTGAAAGTGAAATTTCAAAGGTTAATGATCAAAACAAAGAGTTATGTGATTCATTTAAAGTTAATCATGATAAACAAATTGAAAAGATAACTTCTTTACTTAACGATATTGAGAATCAAGCGTGAGGTGAAAGGAAAGTTGCCAATCCCAAATTGCAAATACTGTTCCTAAGGTTTCTGCCGGTGATAAATATGCTATCGATATGTTATATATTCCCCGCCCATTAGGAATAATGAACTTGCACATAAAGCATATCTCTCATACCTTAAGGACAGTTTGAAGGGTCTCCGTGAGATTGTTAAAGATGAAAGATTAGAAAACCTTTTGATAGTACTATAGCCTATGCCCGCATGGATGCCAAACGATCTCGTGAACTCTTAGAGTATGTAATTGTCACAAGTCCCAAATCTAGCAATAGGCGAGATAGAATAGTTGTGCCTTGTTCTATGCCTAAAGCCAAGCATGTGACCCTTGATATGCCTTGTTCCATGTCAAAATTCAAGCAAGCAACCTTTGATGTGCCTCCTAGAATTTCAGATCCAAGCACTTCTAGACCAGAAATGTAGAAAGTAGTGAAGCCATGTAATGTTCCCATCGTTACGTCTACAGATGTTAAGATTGACACTAAAGTTAGCAGGTCAAAACCTAGAAGCAATGCAAAGAAGGATAGCATTACGCAAACTAAAAGTGTTCATGATAAGGAAGTGAAAGAACACCATAGGGACAAGAAGTTTGATTTGAACAAAAGAATCGTGTTAGTTCTAGTATTAGCTCTAAGCTATCGAAATTAATTCGAGGCCTCATGTCTTTGTCGCAAAACATGTAAAAATGTTTATTTTATGGTAATCATGATAAATGTGATGTGTTATTTCGAGATCTAAAATTCATAACCCGATTAAGAAAGCTTGGAGAGCGAAAGCAGTTAAGTAATCTTGAAACCCATGTGGAATGTGTTTACAAATGTAGGATTTCGGTGGAAGCCCACAGTCAAATATTAACGAATGGCAAACCTTACCCTTAGCTAGATCCACTATGCCTAGAATAGTGTCATAAGGTTTGGAAGCCAACCGGTAGAATAATCCCATTAAGCACAAAATGTCATCGACTAAGTCCGATGCTTCTACTAGTTCGACTCCTAGGGATAATGCCATTGCATCTAGGGTTTCACGATTCAAAGACTGTTTGTGCTAACCAAAAGGAACCCATCAAGACGTGGGGATCCAATGTTTCCAATTCTCTGTCTTCGTCATTGTCCAAAGCAGGTCGTATAAATCGTCCCTTGGTATTTGGATTCGGGCGGCTCTAAACATTTGACTGGGCTCTTAACAATGACGTCTATTCACATCAGTTCAGGCCTCGTTCTTCAACACTATGGTGTCTGCAGATAACACTTCAGGCCCCGTTCTTCAAAGAAAAGAAAAGTGTACGCTCTTCTGTGCGATTTATCTTCAGCTAAAGAGAAATTCTCTCGTGAATGGCCATACTCATCTACATTCTTCATCAACAAGCTTCAAGTTTTTCCACGCTCATTCAGTCATCAAGTGGATCTACGTTCATTGGTGTATACTCTTATTCACTTGTTAAATCAAAAATGGCAACTTCAGATGCAATTTTTGAGGGGGATCTGAGTGAATATACTATATGATGATGGATGTTTGAATAATGGTTATACGACTTAATTTTTGATGATGATGAGTGTATATTCTTTTTGATGAAGAGTGAATATACTAAGGATAATTGGGATTCATTGTTTTGATTTTTGATGACTCTCCTCCAACGCCTAATGCTTCACTTACTAAGGATAATTGGGAATCAATGTTTGGGATTCATTGTTTTTCAAAGATATGTTTGATGAGTACTTTCAACCTCCGACGAATGTTGATCATCCAGCTTCTGAAGCTCATGCTCCGGTTTCTATTGACTCAACTGGTTCACCATCTAAGAAGTACTTCTTGGAATTCTCAAGAAACCTTATCTCCTGATTCACAAGGCGTTTATAATGACTATCATGATATTGTAAGTTGCACTATTGAATAATGATCCGGTCTTTGGTATTTCTTTGCCAAATCTTTACGGATTATTGTTCCTCTCATTATGCACTCTGTAAATCAACCACATGAACATTAAGGAAAATGACTACCTCATCCTATCGAAGACATTATTGGTGATTCTTCCAGATCAGTCTCTACATGTATACTTTTAGGAAGAATGCATTGATATTGAGGTATCATTTGTTCCGGTTCATTCAGTGGATCAATGTACATCCGATTGTATGTTTATTCACGTGTTGGGAATTTGACACAAGTTGATTACTTTGGAGTTAATCATTTATCACTCATTTGAGATTGAAGTTAAATTTCACAAAGCCATGTTCTTATTTGATATCTTGCTCGGGTCTAAGAATGTTAAGTTGAAGACTTGGTTTATCTAGTTACCAGCAGTCAGGGTGGATGGCTAAAGACCGACGATGTGGATAATCTCAAGAGGTGTTAATGTCTCATACTTTGTTTGAGTTGTGAGTACTTAGAGATTTGCTTGAAGCATAGATTCTCGACACCGTTCTTCCATCATTAAAGTGCAAGCTTAAGATACAAATGCGGGGAATTCGACGTCAGTTTCAAGTTTGGTATATCGGGTTTTCTTCATCAGTGATCACTTCAAATTGTCTACGAATTGGTTGATAAAGATAGTCAGAGAGAGTTTCGGTAGCAGTTGATTCTCACGAGATATATTTGAGCTAATTGTGTTCTTCTCTATTTCAAGTATATGAGTGTATTATGTTTTGCTGATTATGAGGTATAAAAACTAGCAAGGGGGGAGGAGACATATATCTAAAAGCACAACGAGTACACTTGATGAACTTAACACTTCTACCTGATTGAAGTTATCCCGGAAAGACAATGGTCATAACCGTAGAGAAACTCAGTGTTTTACTCGTAGCCTTTGGTGTATTATTCCAACTATTTGGGGGAAGTGGTCTCTGGAGACCTTTGGTATATGTTACTTCAGCGTTCAGTTGGAAGAAATGTGAGAAGAATATTTGGAACGTGAGATGATACTGCCTATCGACATCTTATATACGGTTTATGATAAAGTGCTTCCGGTTATATGCACAACATGTTCACTTGATCGAGCTAATTCAGTTATTTCAGAGTTGATATCCACATAGATGATTAGTGACTCAACATGTTACATGGATGTCATCGTCTCTACTCTTGTTGGGTAGATGTGTACATTATGTCTTGATTGGTTATATGTTAGATAACCGGAATGCACTTGGTAAAATGAAGATGTTGATATGTTGTTCCCCTAAATAGACAACCGGTCAATCTAGAAGAGTAAGGTGTACATCGGGATGCACAACAGTTCATGTGATCGGTCGTAATCGTTAATCCGGATTTGATAACCACTGAGACGATCAATGTTTCAACTTGTTACTTCGGTGTTCTCGTGTTCTTCGGGGTGCTGAGCTTCAATCAATGAGACCGCTTTGTATTCAACTCTACTTCTTTGGGAAATGGTATTTATTCGATGTTTGTCGGTTTGGGGGTAAGCTACCGAAGATTCAAATTGAGAAGGCTCATGTTCAGACGATTTTCTTAGAAGCCTCGAATGTTGATTCCTTTCTTCTACAACGTGCTGAACGATATCTTTATCTCGGTACTCATTTCATCATTCTCTTAAACTAATTTATCTCTTGTATATATCTATTCGAAAATCAAAATACAAAATTATAAAACCATCAAAAAATCAAATAGAAAAATATAAAACTCTCAAAATCCATAAAAAATTGAAAGATTCGAAAAATCTTCAAAAAATATTGTCATTTTGTCATGTCTTTCTCGATTCGATAATATCTACGGTCTTTGTGCTCTCATTCAAAGAATGACACGGACTTTAGATATTGTTCTAATTTTAAAAAAAAAAAAAAAAAAAAAAAAAAAAAAAAAAAAAAAAATCAAAAATCAAAAATATTTTTGGGAGAAAGAGATAAAATGGTTTATTGTCATTTCAGCAATAACCGCTTTTCAAAGAAAAACGAGCCATGCTTTACCATGTTTTCAAATTCCATGCTCGATTCTATAAACATTTATCTCATTGAAAACTAAGCGCTTTGAAAAATAACTCGGTCTCTATTTTTGATAATCATCGGACTTATTTGTCAATATCTCTATCTCTCAATCAACAACCTATGTCATTGATTGAGGGGAGAATGATTTCAATTAAATTAAAAAAGTTATTTGGCATTAAATTGTTTTCAAAAGATGTACATGCATGTTTTATCAATGGAGTTTTAAAGTCTAAAAATCCGATCCGTATCGATTAAAACGCTTTCATAATCAAGTCACAATTCCCTTAAAATCTTACAAAATAAATTTAAATCAATAAGAGATCACAAATCTCAAATGATTTGATAAGTGTGATCGGGGAGAATGTGTGATTTAAATTGGATTTAAAGCGATATTGCGGTAAATGGTTTTATAAGGATGTACATGCTATCCTTCCCACATGTGACAAACGATTTCAAATTTTCCATGCACATGTTGAGGGGGAGCATCTATCTTAAACCTATGATTTGAAACGTGATCACTTATCTCAATGTGCAGGTTCCCTCTAGTATGTGCAAAACACTTTTCAAATCTCGAGGCACATACTGAGGGGGAGCAAAATCATGAAAATCTCATCCTTCCCCAAAATGCTTTATCTACATGATTCGATTTGGGAAGTGATGTTGATATCTTTTAGAAAATGGTATTCAAAGAAGTTAATTCTTCCTCTTGCCTCCGTGTGCAAAACGATTTCAAACAACTCAAGCACATGTTGAGGGGGAGCACTTATTCTAAAAATATCAAAAACAATTCAGGTACAAAATGTTTTGATAATATATCACAAGTATCTGGATTGATTTTCAAATGGTTTTCAATTGGTTCCAATGGCAGATGAACAATACCAAATAGACCGACCAACTTTACATTATGTCTTGTGATATAAGGATGATAAGGTTAGGTATGTGTTCCCATGATCCGCCGTAACCGGAGGGATCTACCGAGGACTATCCACTAGTTAGTGTAGAGTTCTTAGGTATGATGATAAAAGGAGAAAATGAGATATGGGAAGAGTGCTGACCGAGACCGAGCTAGTCTTGAAATAAACCCAACAAGGTTCTAGCTATGAAGTCTCGGTAAGCAATGAAGGGTTGAAGAATTAAAAGAATTGAATGAGAAAAGGGTGAAAACATATAGCCTCCATATATTCAACCTTAGGCGAAACCGGGTTCAATTCATATGCTACCGATGGTAACATCGGTATTGAAGACAAGACGTCATGGACCCGGTGACGATCGCACTTCAACTTTCCAAACCACTCAAGTTCCTCTTAAAAGGACTTGTTTCATTCTCACGGGAACCGACATTATCTATCGACTTTCTCTTAGAGATTGTTGATATTGAAAAGGAGACCCTCTCCTAGTCTCCCCACGGGATCCAAATATGCACAAAATTGAGTCTAGAGCCACGAGATCATCAATAAATCTCATTAGGACACTTTCAATGAAGACTCTCTTCACACAATGTGAAAAAAGAAATTATATCTTGAGTCCCACGCATTATCCTTGTGGTATTGCCGTAACATCCGAGTGATGTGTAAACATATTCACAATGAAGATGGAAAACCTTCGAGCCAACATCAAACAAGCTCACGGTAGGTGGCGGTGAGATCTATCATATAGATCAACCATGTGACAACCGAGCGAGAAACAATGGGCGATTCAATCTCTTGAATCAATCTCGGTTCGAGTTATGTATTGACGGATACTTTTGAAAACCGGTCGAGTGCTTAATAACTCTTTTCTTTAGCGCATCGACCGTGTAATAATTTTTCAAACCAAAGGTGTTTTTTATTGATAATTGATTTTCAATAAAACCTTTGTTGTATTGCAAAACAATTTCTATTGAGCAATACACGATTGTTTTCAAATCTCTTTTCATCAATCTGTGGACTTAAATTATTTGGTTCACTCACTCCGTGTTATCTTCTTTGAGATGCTCGGTTTGAGAACAACTAGAAGCGATTCGAAGCCTGTCAAGGAAATTCTTGAATTATACCTTTTCACAGCAAGACTTGTCTCGATCAACGAGGAACCGTGGGCGTATACCTCAATTCAACGAAGTGATCAAAGACACTTTCGTGCGATTTATTGCTAGCTGTTGTATGCGGTACACCCGACGTTTGTAATTATTCGTAATGAAGCGGTCAATCCATAGCCGCATGCTCACTTAACACATTCATCTCAAAAGAAATCATGATTAGTGGATCAATGACTCGATATTTTCACTCCATGCTTCGCTACGCTGCGCCAATATCATGAATCAACGAAAGCTTCCGCTACTCGATGAGAAGATATCATAATCCGAATGTGAGCATGTCGGTCCGAAAGTCACAACATCACATAATACCAACACCACAATGGATGTCTCGAGATTGTTGTTAGTCGATGGTCTCTAAAGTCGGCTCAAATTTATTATCACGTGGATTAGTAAAGACCTCCTCCTAGAGTAACCAAACATGCAATGAGAAGAATCAATGACTACGAGCTTGAGCAAAGTACTACATCAAGAATGCAAGAACAATTGTTAATGTCATATCTGTTTGTATTCAATGTAATTTTAGTATATGTTTGAGGTGACCTCCTTAGGGGAGATTGTTAGGAATTAGAAATTTCGTGTATTAAAGAGTCGGTCACCTCAAGTATGTGTAATCGTTAGAAAGCTCGTAGTCATAGTTATTTTAAGTTAAGTAGTATTTAGTTAAGTAACACCGTGGAGGACAGACGGGTCTTTACCCATCAGATGCCCGATCCACAACCCGTTGTGTGGCGTTTATGTAAGACTATAAATACTCTCTACCTCCCAAGGTAGAGAGTTGGAGCTCATAATAATATCTTTCACTTTCTCTCACTAAGTTCCCTAAACCTCTAACTTTCTCTCTCTAGAATTCCACTTATACGCCCACTTTGTGTTATGGTTTGATGTGTATGTGAAATCCAATATCCCACATGATCACTAAGCATAGAGTCTTAAGCGATAAACATAGCATTCCTCTTGTAGAGGTACCCAATCCCGAGTATAGAAAAGTTGCTAGAGCTGTATAAAAGGTAGTCTATGATGGTAATGAGATTCTTAAGCCTAGGCAAACACCATCATGTATAGGATTCACAGATGAGGATAGAAAATTTAAGAAGCTTCTAGGGTGAAATGGCAAAGAAGTTAAATGATCCTAAGTGTACAAAGTATAATATAACGATAAACACCATGATTACACTAAGGAAAACTGGATTTCTTGAACATGTTTAAACCTCAAACTCAACTAACCCCCGAACAAGTTTTCGGAAGAAAGATATAGATAAGCAAAAGGCGTGATAATCTTGTTACAAAGAATCCCTTGTTGGAAATTGCCTCCACCACCGTGGTATCGCCTAAATACACCAATGCATTTAGTGCCTAGAAATCTTCCCACTAATAGCAAGACTTTAATCACCTTTATGTAGTTTACCAACTATTTGTTGATTTTGAGAAAATGTGTAAGAAGAGAATCACACCCACCGGATAATCAAGGAAAGGGTTTTGAACAAACTAAAGAATGCTATTTAACCGAGGTCATGCCTTTCTTTAAACAACTTAAAGAACAATTTGAGAGTCTTCAAAAGGAATGGACACAGAGATTAAAGAAATGAAAAAGATATTTAATGATATGGAATTTGAGGTCAGATGTATGAACGTGAGCTTAAGAGTAATGAAATTGAGATAAAGAATCAAGACATCATTAATGATAATTTGATCTCTCAATGTGTTGCTCAAGATGTGTTCTACATGTTACAAATTATTCTATTATCAAGGCCTCAATTTCATGAATTAATCGTTGCATTAAAAGTTTCCCATGATCGTGTATTTGAGCTTGAAACCACAAATTCAAAATTGCATGATAAAGTTGAACATGATGATCATGATAACTTGGTCAAACATTTTTCTAAATTGGAAGTTGAACATCTTGCTTTACAATTAAAATATCAACATCTCAAAGAAAATGTTAAAACCTCAAATGTCAAGACATCCTCGGATGCTCCCGAGTTTGATGCGCTTTTGAAATAAACAAACGTGATGAACAGATTCGAGCTCAAGATAACACGATCAAAAGATTGAAACCCAAATTTCACAATTGAAAGGTGATAAGAATAATGAATGGCTCCCAAATGCCTCCTCCTTTAGATTCTCGTAATTTCAAAACTTTCACCTTCAAAACATCATTAATGTTTTACAACAAGAAAATGAGAGTTTTCTTGAAGAAAATGAAAAGTTAAACAACATTCAAAGAGTTATATGATTCAATGAAAGTCACTCTTGACAAGAACAATGAAAAATAACTTCTTTACAAAAGGACATTGAGAATCAAAAGTCGATAAAGGAAAATGCCACTTGTCTGTGATGAGAATTTTGTATCAAAGGCATCATGGATTCTAAGTATGTTGTGACCGAAAGTATATCTCCCTCATCTTAGAAATAACGAATGTGTGTCAAGAATATTTTCAGTGATCTTAAGGATAGTCTAGAATGCCTCCGTGAGATTGTCAAGAGGATAACATAAATAAACCACTTGATAGAGAAGTTAGGTATGCATGCTTATATGCCAAACGATCTCGTGGAGCTTTTAGAATGTTTAAGAGCAACATGCCCCAAATCCTTTTGTACTAAAGATAAAGTCATTATGCCTTGTTCTATGCCTAAAGTTAAACATGTGAACTTTGATGCGCATAGTACTTCAGATCCCAAAGACTTCTAGATCAGAACGTAAAAGTAGCAAAACCAAATAATGTTCCCATCATTCCTCCACAGAGTAATCGTGACACTAAAGTAAGCGGGTCAAAGCCTCCAGCAATACAAAGCAAGATAGACCTCGCAAGCTAAGAGTGATCAATGGAAGAAAGAAGACCACCCTAGGAACAATAAGTTTGTGTTGAATAAGACGAATCGTGTTGATTCCAAAGATAGCTATAAGCACTATAATTAATTGATTCGCTACTACCGCAAAACATGTAATGAATGCTTGATTTCGGGTCTTAATCATGAATGTGTTGCGAATGATTTGAGTAATGTCACAAATCTCCCAGAAAAATATTAACACTAGAAAACAGGATAAGAAGGTCGAAACCAAGGTGGAAGAGAGTAGTAGAAGTTATAATAACGCATTTCTATTTATCGATTGAACACTTATTTTTTTTACATATATACCACGTGATTCAAATTTTGTTCCGACTTTACCCATATTGTAATAAAATAATATTATTTAATATGATATTATATTAATATTAATCGGTCATATGGGTGAAGTCGAACAAAATTTGAAAGTACGCGTGTATATGTTAATAAAAAGTAAGTGTTTCAAGTCGGTACATTTTAGAAAGTATTGTTATTTTATGGCTTTTACCCGGCTAGAAAATGATGAAACCAACAGAAGAAAATTTAGTAATGTAGGTTATCAATGGATACCCATCGCCGTCAGAATTCAATCTTAATGAGTTGTGCCCTAAATTATCTAGATCAATGCCCATTAGGAAATGGATGCCTACCGGTAGAATTATACCTTTAAGTGAACACACTTTGAATAGATCTACCGTCACTACTCAGAACTTTTTCTCCAATTTTCAAGACGGTTACCGGCTCTAAGAAGGCAATTGCACGCCGCGACAACCTTTACTAAGTCCGAACGATTGTCCACCACCGCATCCTACCGGTCCGCAATCTTGCTTTTGCTTATGACCCTAGGCCCTTTATTCGACTTAAAACCATTTAGTCTTTGTGCTATTTGATTCTTTTTAATCTAAACCAATGACTTTGATTTGTCTGCACTCATTCTCACATCGATCACCGGGTCGGTTGGTGAGTCACCCAAAAAGCACATGGCTTTCTCCCAAGATATTAGCTTAGTCAGCTTAACAGGCCGCTTTGCCTTCCTCTCCGGGCGCCTCTTACCCCGCTACACCTCACCCAAGCTACCACGACATCTACCTCTAATGATATCATTGTTTCTACTGGCGTGGGTGCTCCAATAACATTAACTAACCAAGTGGAACCCATTCTTGCATGGGGATCCCAATTGTCCGCCATCCATTCTTGTCGTGTTCAACCGCAGTCGCTCAAATCGCTCGCAAAGACTGGACTCAGTGTTCCAAGCATATGATTGGAGATCGCCATGCCATGAACTTCGTGAGTAAATTTATCCGGACCGTTAGATTCGAAACCACCATTTTGGGGCAATTATGGTTATGGAGATTATGTGGTTGTTGATAGTGTAATTTCCTGCATATTATTTGAAGGTCTTGGTCATAATTTTTTTCTCGTCGGTTAATTTTCGATTTCGATCTAGAAGTGGCCTTTAGAAAACATACTTGTTTCGCTAGAGAACTTGATGGGTGGAACTTTAAGAGGAAAATGTGGAACAAACTTGTACGCCATCTCTATCGAAGACATGATGAAGTCTCTCCAATTTGCTTGTTATCAAAGGCCTCTAAAACAAAGTCATGGTTATGGCATCGCCGCCTCAATCACTTGAACTTCGAACCATAAATGATTTGTCTAGAAAGGACCTCGTGAAGAGGTTTAACCAGATTGAAGTATGAAAAAGATCATCTTTGTTCAAGATGCCAATTGGGAAAAGCAAGAAATATGCCCATAAACCCAAACCGCAAACTCAAGAATGGAAGTTCTTCATACTCTTCACATGGATTTGTGGACCCATGAGAGTACAAACTATAAACAGGAAGAAATATGTGTTAGTCGTGGTTGATGACTATTCTCGTTTACTTAAGTTAAGTTTTTGAGGTCAAAGGATGAAACTCCATATGTCATCATCAAACTTATTAAACAACCATGTGTTCGACTTAATAAAACCGCCTTAATTATCCGAATGCACAATGGAACCGAGTTTGTTAATAAAAATGCGTGTCATTCTATGAACGCATTCGATCACCATCAAAGAAGTGTTCCACGATCCTCAATGTAATCTGTAGATGAAAGACGTAAATCGACTCTTGTCAAGCCGCAAGGACTATGCCGATTTTCTCAAAGGTTCCAATGTTTCTCCGGGTCAAGCCATTGCCACCGCTTGTTACACCCAAAACCGCTCTCTTATTCACACATCTCATGGAAAGACTCACGAACTTGTCCACAACCGAAAACCAAATCTATCTTTCCTTCGTGTTTTCGTGCCTTATTCTATCCAACGAATGATGGTCAAGACTTAGAAAGTTAAGAGCTAAGGCGCATTGGAGTTTTTGTTGGTTATGCACCAAACCGGAAAGGTTACCGAATCTACAATAAAAGAAACCGAGATATCATGGAAACTATTCAAGTCACGCTCGATGAGTCGTTCGAGCAAATAGCTCTAGGACAATAAAGTTCGGACCCGCATCTCAACATTTATCTTGTAGTCCTACGGCCTCTCTTGTACGTAATCCTCACCGGGTTCCATATGTACCTCCTTCAAGAAGATTGAAGAAACCGCTTGATCCAATGTTTGATGAATATTATGAACCTATTGTTAATGATCATTCTACACCATCAACATGGCGGCTTCTAATCCAATCAACACAGATAATCCATCTGCTTCAATGACTCGCCTCAAGAAGCGCCACCGCAGATCACTCATCGTCATTCTTAAATCCTCAATCTTCGATTGTACATCATGGAAATGAAGCAAAAATTATGATGAAGATTACCCTTTGCTACTCCCAAGATGCTCCATTTGAGAACATATTTGCTCCTCGAACCAAGTTCGTAACCATCTTCATTAGAGATCCAAACTCGCTACTTTAGTCCTCAACAACAACTACACGAGCACCTTAGAAAATGGACACATGACCATCCATTGGACAACATCATTAGGAACCCTTCTCGTCCAATATCCACTGTGAACAACTTGTAGCCGATGCCTGTGGTGCTTCTTCAACTCCGCACTATCTAAGGTCGAACCAAAAGATGTTAAACAGCCATGATCGAGGACAACTGTTCAATTCCATGCAAGAGGAAATTCATGAGTTCGATTGACTAGATGTATGGGAATTAGTACCTATCGACCGTATATGATCATTGCCTAAAATGGATCTTCAAAGTAAAACTTGATGAGCATGGTGATGCGCTAAAAATCAAGGCTTGACTGTTGCGAAGGATACCGCCAAGAAGAAGGTATTGACTTTGAAGAATCATTTGCTCCAGCTTGCACGATCGAGGCAATCGTAATCTTCTTGGCTAAAGTCGCTAGTAAGAACATGGTAGTCTATCGATGGATGTAAAGACCGCTTTTCTTAACGGAGATCCGAAAGAGGTTGCATACGCCACCACTGAAGGTTTTGTGAATCCGAGCATCCTACTCATGTCTATCGCTTGAAGAAGGCCCTTTACGGTTTGAAGCAAGCCCAAGGGCATGGTACGACACGCTATCAAAGTTTCTTCTATCTAATGGATTCAAGAAAGGAGCAGCTTGATCCGACATTGTTAACCGAAAAGTGCAAACACTTAATTCATGTTCAAATCTATGTCGATGATATTATTTTGCCTCGATCGACCCAATGAATGTGACCGCTTTTCAAGGAGATGGGCTCCAAATTTCAAATGTCAATGATGGGACAAATGTCATTTTTCTTGGGATTACAAATTTCACAAAGTCCCGTGAGGCATTT
Organism: Chrysanthemum lavandulifolium; assembly: GCA_022545495.1. Taxonomy (NCBI): domain Eukaryota; kingdom Viridiplantae; phylum Streptophyta; class Magnoliopsida; order Asterales; family Asteraceae; genus Chrysanthemum; species Chrysanthemum lavandulifolium. The sequence goes on from CM040238.1 coordinate 142,296,771, forward strand.
TTATCAATCAATCAAAATATGCAAATGAGATCTTAAAGAAATTTGATTTGATTTCGCGACTGCTGACACTCCCATGGTGGAGCGCATTCAAACCGATGAGGACCACTGGGATCATGGTTGACCAAACTAAATATCGAGTATGATTGATCCCCGATGTATCTTACCGCCAGAGACCGATATTCTGTTCGATGTATGCATGTGTGTTAGATACTGTGCCAAGCCTACCAAAAGCACCTTTGAAGCGGTTAAACGGGTGATGAAATCACGCTTATACATGTTTTTATATAAGAAATACCCGCATTTTAGCTTAATAAAATAGCAAAGTTATGGGTTTTATTGCAAATATTACGCTTATTTGTTATTTTATTTTAAGGTATGTTCGAGAAATATTGGAGCAAAGAGCGGAATTTTGGAAGCTAAACGAAGATTATTGAAGCCCAATAAAGCCCGAGTATTATTAGAGTTGAAGCTCAAAATTAATGAATGCTAAAAGCCCAAACAAAATAAAGATGGAACTTAAACGTTATATAATTTTCAACGGTAATATTCAAATGTTAGCATTTTCCTCATGGGTCCCAAAGATCTCTTCAACGGTTGGCATCACACACAAGCAACGGTCGGAAGATTTAGTTGAGACTATAAAAGGCCGCACGAGGATGGAGACCAGGGATCACTTTTTAGAATGCAACTCTACTATTTTTAGTTGTATGTTTAATTAAATTTTCGCCTTTCAAATTGTAACGAGGTTTTTAGTCCATCAACTTGTACTTAACTAAATTTCATAACTTCCAGCTTATTTCTATTATTCCATCAACCAATTACTAGTATCAAAGTGTAGATTTTGTTTGTTTAATATCTTTGTCTATTAGTAGTTAATAGGGTAAAAGCCATAAAATAACAACGCACTTTTCAAATTTTGCCGACTTGAAGCACTTACTTTTTATTGCCTTAGTTCATCAACGAACTTTCAAAATTTGTTCCGACTTCACCCATATGACCCGCTTATATTAAAATGATAACCGAAATGACTATATTACCTTATATTCTTTAAAATTTGTTCGATTTCACCAACGAACTTTCAAAATTTGTTCTGACTTCACCCATATGCCGAGGGTAATATAGTCATTTCAGTTATTATTTTAATATAAACGGGTCATATGGGTGAAGTCGGAACAAATTTTGAAAGTTCGTTGATGAACTAAGGCAATAAAAAAGTAAGTGCTTCAAGTCGGCAAAATTTGAAAAGTACGTTGTTATTTTATGGCTTTTACCCTAGTTAATATACAAAAAATGGTTACCTAAATTTTCTTTTACATTTGCTTTTTCAGTGAATTAGTTTTCGAAATCTAGTTCTAATCTTTATAATAATAAATCTTTTTCTTAAATCGTTTATCAATTTTTAATTAGCTTCTTCATAGTCTTTTTTAGGATTTATTTTATAAATAGTTGCAAACTTTATTCCCTCAATCACCTCAAATTCACATAAAGTTTCAAGCTTTGGATGATTAGTAGAAGATTAAGGGTTATTAAAGAGTTACTAAGGATAATTATTGGGTATTAAGAAGTACTGGTTAAGTATGAGCTTGATGTGGTTTTAGTTTAGTGTTCTTATCGTCAGCCGTTATGTTTAAACCATATCCCAGGCTCTCTTATCCTTATTTTTACCTTCTTTTATTATGTTAATTGCTATGTTTCGCTTAATTAGTTTTGCCATGCTTAGTTTTATTTTTTTGTCTTTTAGCTTTAGTAGGATATTAGAATAGAATGTTCCTTTTAGCTTATCTTGTAGTTTATGCTTGCTTCCTTAGTTATTATTAATCTTAGAATTCCTTTTAGTTTTCTTGTAGTCTATAATTAAATAACCCAAAAATAGCGATATCTAAGCATCCAACAAAGAACTAAAACGCCGTGATCTCAAATTCATCATTCCTTTAGAACGACAATCCGGGAGATCAATACTTGCCAAGATACTTTTGTATTTAGGTTTGCATAATCTTTCCATTTTTATAAATAATTTTTGGTGTGCTCCAACGAACATCAAAATGGCGCCGTTGCCGGGGAATGGTGCACGATTCTTGCGTTAAAGTTTAAGTTAGTGCCTTAGAGATCCTTTTACAAGAATTCCTATTCTTGTGAGAGTTTATTTTCATCGTTCTCGAATAAAGTTAAATACAAAAAAAAAATAATAATAATAAATAAAAATAAAAAAAATACAAAAATAAAATAAATTGTTGTTCATTGTGTTTTTTATTTTTCCAATAAACATAAAAAAACCCAAAAATATTTGTTTTTCAAAATTTTTAAAAAAAATTATAAAAATCCTAAATCATTTTTCTTATTTTACTATCTTTCATTTTATTTTATTCTTCTTTTCTTTTATAAAAACCCAAAAATACTCTTCGTTATCCTCTTGAATGTTTAATTCTTATTTCTTTATCCTCTAATTTGTTTAATTCTTCACCATGTTCGATTCTTCACCATATCATCCCCATGATCCTCGGATCATGGAGGATTTTTACCGTCCGTCACTTATTGGGAGAGGAGGATCGATCGCTCCGACAACCAATTTTGTATTGAAAAATCATATGATTGAGCATATTCGACAATATTGCCAATTCCATGGATTTGAAGATGAAGATGCGAACCATCATCTAGACAAATTTCTGTAAGATATAACTTTTCACATACACATCAAACCATAACACAAGGTGGCGAATAAGGTGAAATTCTAGAGAGAAAGTTAGAGGTTTAGGGAACTTAGTGAGAGAAAGTGAAAGATATTATTATGAGTTTCCAACTCTACCTTGGAAGGTAGAGAGTATTTATAGTCTTACATAACTCGCCACACTTTGGGTCGTGGATCGTGCATACAGCTGGGTAAAGACCCGTCTGTCCTCCACGGTGTTACTTAACTAAATTACTACTTAACTTAAAAGAACTACGACTCACGAGCTTTTAACGATTACATATACTTGAGGTGACCGACTCTTTAATACCGGAATTTCTAATTCCTAACAATCTCCCCTAAGGAGGTCACCTCAATTATACACCAAAATTACATTGAATACGATAAATATTACATTAACAGCTGATCTTGCATTCTTGATGTAGTCCTTGCTCATAAGCTCGTAGTCATTGATTCTTCACATTGCATGTTTGGTTATTCCAAGTGGAGGTCTTTACCGATCCACGTGATGATGAGTTTGAGCCATCTTTGGAGATCATCGCTATCAAAAATCTCGAGACATCCATTGTGGTGTTGTGACTTTGGGACCGACATGCTCACATTCGGATCATGAAATCTTCTCATCGAGTAAGCGGAAGCATTTGTTGAATCATGATATTGGCAAGCCAGCAGAGCGTAAGCATGGAGTGATAATATCGAGTCATTGATGCACTAATCATGATTTCTTTTGAGTTGAATGTGTTAGTGAGCATGCGGCTATGGATTGACCGCTTCATTCGATCACCGCAAACGCGTCAGCGCACTCGTGATACAACAATTAGCAATGAAATCGCACGAAGTGTCTTTGATCACTTTCGTTGAATTGAGGTACACGCCCACGGTTCCCCGCTGATCAAGATAACACGCCAGGATCGTAGGATTCCTAAGAATCTCCTTGACAGGTTTCGCAATGCTCTAGTCGTTCTCAAACCGAACGCCTCAAAGAAGACAACACGGAGTGAGTGAACCAAATAATATTAAGTCCATCGATTGATGAAAAGAGATTTGAAAAACAATCGTATTGCTCAATAGAAATTGTTTTTGCAATACAACGAAGGTTTTATTGAAAATCAATTATCAATCATAAAATACCTTTTGGTTTGAAAATGAGTACACGGGTCGATGTGCTAAAGAAAAGAGTTTATAAGCACAAAGACCGGTTTTTCAAAGGTATCCGTCAATCCCTAACTCGAACGTGTTTGATTCAAGAGATTGAATCGCCCATTGTTTCTCGCTCATTGTCACATGGTTGATCTATAAAATAGATCTCACATGCCACCTACCAGAGCTTGTTTGATGTTGGCTCGTAAGGCTTTCCATCTTCATTGTGAATATGTAAACATATCACTCGATGTTCCGCAATACCACAAGGACAATGCGTAGGACTCAAGATATAATCTCTCTTCCACATTGTGTGAAATGAGAGTCTTCATTGAAAGTGTCCTAATGAGATTTATTGATGATCTCGTGGCTCTAGACTCAATTTGTGCATATTTGGATCCTATAACGGAGACTAGGAGAGGGTCTCCTTCTTCAATATCAACCATCTCTAAGAGAAAGTCGATAGATAATGTCGGTTCTCGTGAGAATGAAACAAGTCCTTTAAGAGGAACTTGAGTGGTTTGGGAAGTTGAAATGCAAAGGCCACCGGGTCCATGACGCCTTGTCTTCAATACCGATGTTACCATCAAGAGTATATGAATTGAACCCGGTTTCGCCCTAAGGTTGAATACATGGAGGGCTATTTGTTTTACCCTTTTCACATTCAATTCTTTTTAATTCTTCAACCCCTTCAAGGCTTACCGAGACTTCATAGCTAGAACCTTGTTGGGTTTATTCCAAGACTAGCTCGCCTTAGTCCGCACTCTTCCCTTATCTCATTTTTCTCCTTTTATCATCATACCTAAGGACTTCTACACTAACTAGTGGATTGTCCTCGGTAGATCCCTCCGGTTCGGGCGGATCATGGGAACCAATACCTAACCTTATCATCCTTATATCACCGCACATAAAGTAAAGTTGGTCGGTCAATTTGGTATTGTTCATCCGCCATTGGATCCAATTGAAAACCATTTGAAAATCAATTCAAATACTTGTGATATGTTATCAAAGCTTTTTGTACCGAATTGTTTTTGATATTTTTAGAACGAGAACTCCCCTCAACATGTGCATCAAGTATTGGAAATGTTTTGCACACGGAGGCAAGAGAAAGAATTTACTTTTGATTACCATTTTCTAAAGATATCAACATCACTTCCTCAATAGATCAAGTTGGTATAGCATTTCCGGAAGGATGAGGTTTCCATGATTTTGCTCCCCTCAATATGTGCCTCGAGGTTTGAAAAGAGTTTTGCACATACTAGAGGGAACCCGCATATTAGGATGAATGATCACGTTTTAAATCAAAGGTTTAAGATAGATGCTCCCCCTCAACATGTGCATTGAAAATTTGAAATCGCTTGTCACATGTGGGCGGGATAGCATGTACATCCTTTTATAACCATTTACCTAATTATCGCTTTAAACCAATTTAAATCACACATTCTCCCCGATCACAATTATCAAATCATTTGAGATTTGTGATCTCGTGATAGATTTAAATTGATTTTGAAAGCTTTTAAGGAGAATTGTGACTTGATTGTGAAAGTGTTTTAATCGATATGGATCGATTTTAAGACTTTAAACTCCATTTATAGAACATGCATGTATATCTTTTGAAAACAATTTAATGCCAAATAACTTTTTAATTTAATTGAAATCATTCTCCCCTCAATCAATGACATATGTTGTTGATCGAGATAGAGATTTTGACAAATAAGTCCAGATGATTATCAAAAATAGAGATTGAGTTATTTTTCAAAGCATTTAGTTTTCACAGATAGGAGTTTATAGAATCGAGCATAAGATTTGAAAACTTGGTAAGATATGGCTCGTTTCTTTCTTTAAAACCGGTTATTGCCTCAAGATGACAATAAACCATTTCTCTTTCTCCCAAAAAATTTTGATTTTTTTTTTTTTTTTTTTTTTTTTTTTTTTTTTTTAAGAATTGAACAACATCTAAAGACCCGTGTCATTCTTTGAATGACAACACAAAGTCCGTAGATATTATCGAACCGAGAGAAACATGACAAAATGACAATATTTTTGAAGATTTTTCGATTTTTCGATTTTTATGGATTTTGAAAGTTTTAAAATTTTCTATTTGATTTTGAAGGTTTTATAATTTTGTATTTTGTTTTCAAATAAATATTTACGTAAGATAGATGAAGATAGACCTTACTCCTCGCCTTCCTCCTCAAGACGTTTGAGAGTTTCCGTTGAAGACTTTTCAAACCAAGGCGCGGAAGAATAAACTCAAACGCTCTTGGAAGAGCTTTGTGAAGATGTCCGCTAACCGATATTCGACCTCACAAAATATAGTTCCACCACACCTTTTTCCACTGCTCCTCGATGAAATGATGTCGAATGTCGATATGCTTTGCTCTTGAGTGTTGAACGTTGTTGCATGAGAGAGCAATAGCACTTTTATTATCACAAGACAGAGGGATTTTGTTGAATTCAAAGCCATAGTCGATAATCGAGATCTCATCCATAGGATTTGAGCACAACAAGATGACATGGCTATGTATTCAGCCTCCGTAGAGGAAATAGAAGTACTCATTTGCTTCTTTGAAGACCACCACAAGCTTATCACCCAAAATCGAGCACCTCCGCACGCATTTCGACGTGTATCTTGACAACCTGCATGATCGGCATCTCGTGATAGGCCGTTAGTGACATACCGGTGTCCTTCGGTACCATAGTCCCATATTGATGGTTCCTTGAGATACCGAAGACCCGCTTAACCGCTTCAAGGTGCTTTTTAGTAGGCTTAGCTCGGTATCTAGCACACATGCATACAGAGAATAGGATGTCTGGTCTACTAGCAAAGAGGTACATCGTGGATCCAATCATACTCCTATATTTCGCTTGGTCAATCATGATCCCCGAGAGGTCCTCATCTAGTTTGGTTCGGTCAATCATGGGGTGTCAACAGGTCACTTGAATCAAATCCAAATTTCTTTAAAATCTCATTGCATATTTAGATTGATTTATGAAAATGCCTCCGGACTTTGAGAAATTTGTAATCCCAAGAAAATGACATTTGTCCCATCATTGACATTTGAAACTTTGAACTCATTTCATTTGAAAACGATCACATTCCATTGGGTCACCGAGGCAAAATAATATCATCAACATAAATTTGAACATGAATCAAATGTTTGCTCGACTTCGGTGAACAATGTAGGATCAATCGCCTTTGATGAATCCGTTGATAGAAGAAACTTAGATGTTGTATCATACCATGCCCTTCGAGCTTGCTTTAAACCGTAAAGAGCCTTCTTCAAACGGTAAACGTGAGTAGGATGCTCTTGATTCACAAATCCTTCAGTTGGTCGACGAGACGACTTCTTTAAGATCTCCGCTAGAAATGCCGCCTTTACATCCATCCGATAAACCACCATGTTCTTGCTAGCAAAGATTAGCCGTAAAGATTCTCGATGGCCTCGATTCGAGCAATCGAGCAAAAGATTCTTCAAAGTCTATACCTCCTCTTGACGATATCCTTTAGCAACTAATCGAGCCTTGTTCTTCAACACATCACCATGCTCATCAAGTTTTACTTTGAAGATCCATTTTAGAGCTATAATCATAGCACGCTGGAGCAGTACTAACTCCCATACATCAAGTCGATCAAACTCATGAATTTCATCTTGCATAGCATTGAACCGCCTATCTTCATTCATAGCGCTTTTAACATCTTTTGTTCGATCTTAGATAATACTGAGTTGAAGAAGCACCATAAGGCATCGGTTACAGTTGCTTCCGGGTTGATACAGATCGGAGGGATTACCAATGATGTTGTCTAATGGATGATCGTGAGTCCATTTTCTCGAGGTGTTCATGTGGCATTTGTTGAGGAACCGAGTAGTCGAGTCGATGTCTCTCAAGAAGATGGTTCACTGATGATTCGTGAGTAGCAAATATGTTTTCAAATGGAGCATCTTCAGAGTTGCAAAGGGATTAACTTCATCATTGATGCCGTAAACATTTCCATGATGTACATTTGAAGAATGATGATTTGTTGATGAGATCAAGGATCGCAGCAGTGCTTCTTGACTTACCGATATTGAAACCGATGGATTGACTTCATTCACCGGAATCGAGCATCCTCTGTAGTGGATCAAGACCTCATTAGTAGTAGACTCATACGCTTCATCAAACATTGGATCAAACAATTTCTTTACATCATCTTTCATGGAGGTACATATGGTGTTTCTTGAGAGGAGTTTGGAACAAGGGATGAACCAATAGGATCATTATGAAGTGCGGGTCCCGGAATGAGTGTCCGTGAGCCATTTGACCGGTCACCATCAAACGTAACGTGAATTGTTTCCATGATATTTCGGGTTCTTTTGTTGTAGATTCGGTATCCCTTTTGTTTGGTGCATATCCTACAAATACTCCAATGTCACTTTAGCTCTAAGTTTACCCAAGTCTCGACCCTCATTAGTTGGATAGCACAAGGCACCAAACACACGAAGGAAAGATAAATTAGGTTTCAAGGACAAGTTCGTATGGAGTTTTTCCATGAATGGTGTGAATCGTGAACGATTTTTGTGAAGTATGCATGGCAATTGCTTCAAATTTCGCAGAAACATTGGAACCTTTGAGTAGATCAAGATTGTTCTAGCAGCTTCAACAAGAGTACGATTTCGCCTTTCAACTACACCGCTCGCTGAGGGGTTCGTGGAACACTTCTTTGATGGTCGATTCCAACGCTTCATAGAATTCACTAAGTTGTTTGTTGACAAACCCGCCCATTGTCTGCTCGATGATTCGACAATTTTGTTTAGTCTAACTCGCAATGTTTGATGAGTTTGATGATGATATCGAGTTTCATCCTTTGTCCTTAAGAACTTGACCGTGTGAATCTAGAATAATCATCAACCACAACTAACACATATTTCTTTCCAAAGATATTTCGCACCCTCATTGGTCCACATACATCCATATGAATCATATGAAGAACTTTCGTGATGAGTTAGTAGGTTTGGGTTTATGGGCATACTTTGCTTTTTCCCAATTGACATGTCGAACAAAGATGATCCTTTTCATACTTTAGTCTAGGTAAACCTACAACTAAGTCCTTTCTCGGAGAGATCGCTGATGGTGCCAAGTTCAAGTGATTGAGACGACGATGCCATAGCCAAGACTTTGTTTTTGAAGCCTTTGATAACAAGCATTGGTGAAGCTCTCATCATGTCATCGATAGAGATAGTGTAAAGGTTTGAGCCACGAGTTCCTTTCAACAGCTCCTTTCCATTAAGATCTCTAACAAAGGTGTATGTTTTTTCAAGGCTACTCTAGATCGTAATCACGTAATCGACCAACAGAGAACAGATTATGACCTAAACCTTCCACATAATACACTGGAGATGACACTATCACCAACAACATAGTCTCCATAACCCATAATAGCACCGAAATGATCATTACCAAATCTAATCATCCGATGAATTTGCTCACGGTTCATGAGCCGTGACCGTCTCCAAATATATGTTTGGAACAACTGAGTCCGTGTACCACGTAATCCGATTTGAACGATCCGCAGCTGAACACGCACAAGAATGGATAATCGATAATTGGGATCCCCATGCAAGAATGGGTTCCATTTGGTTAGTAGCAACAGCTTGGAACACCCACATCGAAATAGAAGCATTCATATCGACAATGAGGTAATGGAATCATTATGTGTAGATGCAATACTAGTGTCTCAGATTAGTCCTGCTTACAAGGTGTGACCACTTCTTAAGGGAATAGTTCTACCAAGAGGCATCCATTTTCTAGTGGGCATTATCTCGATTGGTCTTATGACCAATGTATCCAATAAGAACCTATTCTCACGAATGTTCTTCCTGTGGGTTTCATTGTTTTCTAACTTTTTTCGCTTTTGCCTTTTAGCCTTTTTAGCATGAATTTAGCATTAACAATATTAATCGGACAATTAACATCATTAGGCAAAGCATTGACATCACATCCATGATTAGAAACAATTCAAGCAATCATCAAGACAAGGTTTGCAAATAGTATCGTAATTCAATTAATTACAAGACGCTTTATGGCTAATACTAGAATCAACACGATTGCTTTTATTCGATTCAAACTTAAGGTTCCTAGATTGTTCTTCTACTTTCTTCCAAAGGCACATTCTTAGCTCGAGAGGTCCTATCATTCCTTGTATTGTCTTGAGACTTTGACCCGCTCCCTTTAATGTCACCGATTACTCCCCGTAGAGGAATGGGAACATTAGTTTGTTTTACTACTCTTTGCACCACCTGCTTAGATGTGTCTGATCTCAACTACATGCGTGTGCACTACGGTTCACTTTCATAAAGCTAGATGTACCGAGATTGGTACTCCTAGAAGGCACATTAGAGTTCACTTTCCTAGCATTGACATATCTAGAATCGAACTACTCAAGGGTACACTACAACTCACTTTCAAAACATTGGGAATCGAGTGCATCTCATATTTGGCCTTAGGCATTGAGCATGGAATCAAGGGTTAACTCTCTCACCTAATGTCTTTGGGCATATGGTGATCAAGCATTCTAAGATTTCTTGAGATCGTTTGGCATATGAGCATGCATGTCCAATTGCATTATCATGAGGTTTCTCTAGCTTATCCTCTTCAACAATCTCACGCAGCATTCTAAGCAATCCTTGAGGATGAGAAATATGTTTGAATGGCAAGTTTGTTGTTCCTTAGTGAGGGGGACATATGTCACAGATAAGGCGTATGTATTACCAGAGTGAACCTTAGATACAACATTCTCCGCATTGATCATTGGCATTTTCCCTTTTACCGACTCTTCAGATTCTCAATTTCCTTTTGCAATGAAGTTATTTGTTCGTTGTTTTGTTACGAGTGACTTTAATTGATTCAAACAACTCATTGAAATGACGTTAACCTTTTCATTCTCTTCTAGGAAACTTTCGCTTTCCTTTGTAAAGCATTTACTAGGTTTTGAAGATGAAACGCTTGAGAATTCTCGAGAATCTAAAGAAGGAGGCATTTGGGAACCCGTAATATTGTTCGCTTGACCCTTTAATTGAGAGATTTGGACTTTCAACTTTCTCGATCGTGTTGCACCGAGCATGAATCGCTCATCTCGCTTGTTTATTTGAAAAACGCATCAAATTTCGAACATCTCAAGATGTCTTGAAATTTGAAGTTTTGACATTTTCTTTGAGATGTTGATATTTTAGTTGTAGATTAAAATACTCAACTCTAGTTTAGAAAATGTTTAACCAAATTGTCATGATCATCCAGCTCAATTTTCTCATTAAGTTTAGAATTAGCTTTTCAAGCTCAATGACACGATCATGGGAGACTTTCAGGCCACAGATAGTTCATGAAATTTGAAGCATTAATAGAGCAATTTGAAGCGTTGAAAAGACATCTTGAGCAACACATTCAAGAATAAGATTCTCATTCAATGTATGCGTGTTCTTCCTCTCGATCTCATTATATTTTAATGCACGCCATAATCACTAATTTCAACAATTATTGCATCAAATTCCTTTTCCATTCCCTTAATGTCGGCTTTATCCCCTTTTAAGACTCTCAAAGTGATCCTTTAAAAGTTTAAAGAAGGGCATGACCTCGCTTAAATAGCATTCTTTCATTTGTTCAAACCCTTTCTCCTTCGCTTATGCCACAAGGTGTGATCCTTTTCTTGCAAGTTTTCTCAAAATCAACAAATAGTTGAAAAATAACGATTGGCTAATTAAGATATTGCTTTTAGTGGCAATTGTTCTAGGAACAAGATGCATTGGTGTGTTAGGAGGATACGCAGTAGCTTTTAGGCATTTTCCTAAGGGAGGATTTGTTTTACAATATTTTCGGTCGCTTATCTAAATCCATTTTCCAAGACTTGTTCGGGAGTCAACAAAGTCCGAGGCTTAAACATGTTTAATGCAATCCAGCTTTTCCTTCTTATAATCATGAGGAGTGATATTTATGTTCTTCTTTGCATTTGGGGTCATCTAGTTTTTGTTCATCCTTTCCCTAGTGACTTCATCTCGATTTCTTATCTTCCTCGGCACTCAACGCAACTAGGTTTCTCGCCAGGCTTAAGGACTTCATTACCATCATAAATTACCTTTTGAGCATTTCTAGCCTTTTTAATTACCTCGGATTTGGTTCCTCTACAAGGGGAACACTATGCTTATCGCTAGAACTCTATGCTTAGTGATCATGTGAAGCATCTCAATGGTGTTTCCTTGTATGTACAAATTTTGTTTTCAAGTTTGTTTTTCAAAGTTTTCGATTAGAAAATCTCTCAAGAGCTTTGATTCTTTTGCATTAAATTCTTGCTTAAGCATTTTCACGCTTTTCTTGAAGTTCTTGTTTTGCTTAGCGCTTTAGATAGTTTTTCTTGCAAAGAATTTAATTCTTGTTTCAATACTTCTTCTAAAATTACTTTTTCTAATTACCGACGTTACTTGGTCATCCATTTCCCGCTCACGAGTGGTCAACTCAAATTTTGCACGTTGTTCATAAATGGCAACTCGCTCCTTATAGGCATTTAGTTCGTAGATAATGGAATCATCAGGAGCACATGCAGTGAATTCATCAAAAACATAGTCATTGTTGACGCAGAAGATGCATCACTAGGTACAACTTCACTTTCACTTTGTTTCTCGATTGATCATATGGGACAATATTGATATTACCCGTATTTTCAATATTTGATTCAAAAGTTTCGTTGGTTGTACTTTGTCATGCATCCGTTGCACATCAAGATCATCATATAGCTTTAATACCTCGAGATGAGTTTGTCCTTGATGGGCCACTTGTGGTGAAGACGAGATCTTAGGAGAAGCCATTGGAGAGATGCTAGCCATAAAGATTGTGTGTGCAAGAGGTCCATCATCTACATCGAATCAGATGCATCACACTACCGACTTGAAAGGCGTTCGATGATTGTGACCTATCTCCGAACAAAGCCGCTCATCCACATCTCGCATCATAGGTCTTGGCATTGCCCTCAAGAAAAAAAGCAATTCCTCTTCATCCAATGCAGACCATTGTCCCGAGCTTGTGCCAACAACATCTTATCTCTCGGGTAATCAAAGATTCATGGACGCTTTGGAGATGCGCCTTGCAATGTGTCCTTCACCACCACGCTTGTAGCATTTGATTGTCTTAGCTTGACCCGGTTACCATTTCTTCCTCGATTCCGATTGCCCACATATCCTCTACCAAGACCACCCCTTCCCCGATCATACTCGCCTTTCCCGAATCGGTTGCACCACGATCCTTCCATCTTTAACAAAGGGCTTGATTATGGGTTAGATGCGCTCTGAGGTTGTTGTTGGTTTGTGGGAGAGAATTCATGTTTTGACTAATGAGAAGAGCAAGTTGATTAATGATGTTACCCATGTTTGCATCAAGATCGCCTTGTTTGAACCGAGGATCGTGGATGAGTTTGTGATTACCATTACCCAAGGGAATGACTTGTGATGCTTTGGTTGTGATTCCAATGTTTGAGTAGAAAGTCATTGAGTCATTAGACTAACTTGTCTCACCCCGGTTGGTTTTGAACCGATTGAGAATCAACTTTCAAACATAGCATGTCTCTCATTCAAGGAGGAAGGCATAGAGTTGCTCATAGTTTGTATGCTTCAATCCTTTAGTGAGTTTCATGATGTGACAAACTTGTGCCATTCGGGATTCATGTTGTTCACAAACTTTGAGTTCAATCAATGTTAGGCATAGTCATCTTGATGTTCCTCATGTCATTCACTAACTTATGAAATCTCACATAGTACTCATAGACACCTCATCCGGTTTCATCTTGAAGTGCTCAAATTCATCATAGAGTTGGGATTCTCTGCCTTCCATAGTTAATTCTCGAACCCAGAGAAGCATCTTAACGTTATCCCAAACCGCCTTTGCATCGTTGTTATGATTGATCACCTTGTAGATGTCTTTAGAAGACCTTGAAGAACAATGTTCAAGCCCCGATATCTCGATCGAATCTCTTTTCTCCTCATTATCAAGCTCATTGTACATCTTAGGTCTGCTCCATTCCTAGACAGAGTACCATCTTCATTAGTATCAAGTATGTCTCTAGTCGCCTCAACCCGATATGGTCCTTCATCAATGGATTTGAGAATGTTGACACCATTTTCCTTCCGAGGCAATACAATCGATTCGCTGAGCCCAAGAATCGTAGTCGCCTCGTCAAGCATTGGTGGACGAGTATCCGAGCCACCGCTTGAACATCCTCGCAACAGTGGAGATGATGAGGAACGTTGGTAGACATGTTAATGATTATACGGGATTTTATAACCCTATGATTAAACCGGAAATAGATTCTTTCACGGATTTTACTAAATCAAGAGAAAACCGTAAACAATCACTCAAGTCGCTAGATGATAACGTGTTAACTCGCTACCAAATAATGCACTAAGTCGCTAGAAATTAGTGCACTAAGTCGCTAACCCTTAACTCGCTACACGCCTAAGTCGCTAGAGTCCCAAGTCGCCAATGTAAACGCAAGTCGCTAAGTAGTAACTCGCCATGCACTAATTCGCTAGCCAAATTTGTGCAAGAATTCGCCACACAAGTCGCTAGATATGCAAGTCGCTAAAGAGCAACTCACATGCACTAATTCGCTACCACAGTCGCTAACCGTAGTGGAGATGCCACTACTTGTACTTTAACTCGCTACACGCCTAACTCGCTAGATTTTATAACTGTAAGTCGCTACCAAGAAAACAAGTCCGAGAGCTAATTCGCTAGCTTGAAAACCAAATAACCTTCACTTTTCAATCCAAAACAACCCAACCAAGATGATTCAAGCTTACCAAATGAAAACCTAAACACTTTTGATGATTCTAAACATAAAAGTACCAACAAAATTCAAACTTTAACACAAGAAATCAACCAAATGATGCAAAAACCACTAAACTTTTTCAAACTCAAAAACCACCTAAAAACCACTATAAATCCAAAGATGTGCAAGATATGATCTAACCATGGCTCTTGATACCAATTGTAAGATATAACTTTTCACATACACATCAAACCATAACACAAGGTGGCGAATAAGGTGAAATTCTAGAGAGAGAAAGTTAGAGGTTTAGGGAACTTAGTGAGAGAAAGTGAAAGATATTATTATGAGCTCCAACTCTCTACCTTGGAAGGTAGAGAGTATTTATAGTCTTACATAATTCGCCACACTTTGGGTGTGGATCGCATACAGCTGGTAAAGACCCGTCTGTCCTCCACGGTGTTACTTAACTAAATTACTACTTAACTTAAAAGAACTACGACTACGAGCTTTCTAACGATTACATATACTTGAGGTGACCGACTCTTTAATACCGGAATTTCTAATTCCTAACAATTTCTATCGATCACTCAATTCATCAAGCAAAATGGAGTTTCTCAAGATATCATCCGTTTGAATCTCTTTCCATTCTCTTTAACCCACTTGTCAATCTTGGTTTTATACACTTAAAACTCATTCAATTCATACATGGGAAGAGATGTTCCTCAAGTTTCTTTCAAAATACTTTCCATATTCTAAAACGCTGCAGCTTAGGAAAGACATTCTAAATTTCCAGCAATTGTGTTGAAGCTTGGGACAGATTCAAATCATTGATACAGAAATGTCCTGATCATAGAATTTTGCTTCTTGATCAAATCCTAACCTTTATCATGGCATAAATATGATTGATCGAGACAAAATCATGTTGGCTTCCTGAGGTAATCTCATGAAAACTCCTCAAGAAGCTTATGATTTAATCGAGAATATGACACATCATCACTATCGCTGGGACACCGAGGTCCATTATCACTCTACCACCGATTTGAGTGATCATCATTTTGATTACATGTCCGCAGAGATTGCACAAATTGAGGTACTTGGCAAGAAAGAAAGTTATATAAGTCAACATTGCCGAAGGACCAAGCCATCCTAACACTATTTACTTTTCATACTCCATGAAAGTGATGAGGATGAACCTTTTGAAGAAGAGAACTCAAATATAAATCCACTTATTGAGGACCTTTCAGATACCTTTTTAATGGGGGACAAGGAAGTCGAAGTCAATCCTCTTAAGGAAATTGATGACCTTGTTCCAATCCCAAGGGTATCCGAGGAACCCTTCGATCTTATTGATTCTACTTCAGAAACATTCACTATGACTATCACAAATCCTTTGTTTGATTTCGATTCTGAATTTACTCTCAAATCAGATAATCCAATCTTTGATATTCAGAACAAGGAGAGTGATGAGTCTGGTACGGAGACGACAATGGACGAGGTGCAAAATTCTAGCCCACAAAGTACCGCAAGTGTCCCACCTCCATATATCCCTCCTGAGGTGTTTGTAGATCATGACCCAAAGAGCTTTAATGATAATTTACTGATTAAGGAAAATGTGAGATTTACCTTTAAGGATAGCCATTACCTTTCTCTCACACATGTTATCAGAATTTTCCTTCCTTTTCTCACATATGATGTGAATTCTCCTCTTCTTCACTCTTTCAGGAGTGAGGATACCATTTTTGACCCCGACATCTTAACTTATAATTTCTATTTAGAGCCGTGGGCATCTTATCGGGGTGGAACTTTCATATGCTTCAATGTTTATCCAAACATCTTGAATGAAAGTCCGATGGAGATTTTCTCTTCCACTTGCTTCTCCATGACTGATTAAATTCGGGGCGGGTCAAGCTAACGACTCGATAAAAAAATAAGCGCTTCTCGGGAGGCAACCCGTGTTTTCAAAAATAAATAAGTAGTTTATCTACATTTAGGTTTATTTTTAAGTAATTTTGTTTTTCTTTTATTTAGGAATAAAACCTAGTTGTAGTGTTTTTATCCTTGTATCAGTCCCTCTACTACATTATACTATGACATTTCTTTTGAGTTTCAGGACTTGTATGAAATTGTCACATTTTGGACGTGATATTTGGACATGGAATGCTATGGGCTTTTATCTTCTACATTATTATTTGCTCCGGCCGATTGATTCCGGGATCGAGTAATTTTTCTTGGAAGTCGAGGTGAGCCCACTTATGCTTATTCGCTTACTACCGATCCATGAGCCTATACTAGGGAGTTTTTATGTTCTCTGGTCATTATTTGATTTGCTTTCGACTCCCGTCTCTACACTTTTAATTGCAGATTGCTCTTTTTTGTTCTAAGTGTTGGGTACGTCCCACTATTTAGAACATCTAGGACGATGTTTGATTCTAAGTGTTGGGTGGGTTTCGATTGCATATGTACAATGTACTTGTTTGTTTTTGATCAACCATAAAATTGTGTCGATTTTTTCAAAATTTTTTAAAATGTTTGCCAAATTTTTCGAATTTTCGAATTTTGCCAAAAGTTTTAAATTGTTTTGGAATGAAAAAAATAAAATAAAAAAGTAAAATAAAATAATGGTTTTATTTTGGGGCGTCGTCGAACGTTGAGCTTTTTAATAACTCTTAACTTAAATTCATATCAGTTCTTGTTTGATGAGATGTGAGATTAATTAGGAATCAAGTTTTTACTTAGCTTAATGTTTTTGATGATTTTGCTCGAGGACGAGCAAAGCTTAAGTGTTGGGTAGTGATGAAATCACGTTTATACATATTTTTATATAAGAAATACCCGCATTTGAGCTTAATAAAATAGCAAAGTTATGGGTTTTATTGCAAATACTACGCTTATTTGTTATTTTATTTTTAAGGTATGTTCGAGAAATATTGGAGTTAAAGAGCGGAATTTTGAAGCTAAACGAAGATTATTGAAGCCCAATAAAGCCTCGAGTATTATTAGAGTTGAAGCCCAAAATTAATGAATGCTAAAAGCCCAAACAAAATAAAGATGGAACTTAAACGTTATATAATTTTCAACGGTAATATTCAAATGTTAGCATTTTCCTCATGGGTCCCAAGATCTCTTCAACGGTTGGCATCACACACAAGCAACGGCTCAAGATTTAGTTGAGACTATAAAAGGCCGCACGAGGATGGAGACCAGGGATCACTTTTTAGAATGCAACTCTACTATTTTTTAGTTGTATGTTTAATTAAATTTTCAATCTTTCAAATTGTACGAGGTTTTTAGTCCATCAACTTGTACTTAACTAAATTTCATAACTTCCAATTTTATTTCTATTATTCCATCAACCAATTACTAGTATCAAAGTGTAGATTTTGTTTGTTTAATATCTTTGTCTATTAGTAGTTAATATACAAAAATGGTTACCTAAATTTTCTTTTACATTTGCTTTTTCAATTGAATTAGTTTTCAAATCTAGTTCTAATCTTTATAATAATAAATCTTTTTCTTAAATCGTTTATCAATTTTAATTAGCTTCTTCATAGTCTTTTTTAGGATTTATTTTATAAATAGTTGCAAACTTTATTCCCTCAATCACCTCAAATTCACATAAAGTTTCAAGCTTTGGATGATTAGTAGAAGATTAAGGGTTATTAAAGAGTTACTAAGGATAATTATTGGGTATTAAGAAGTACTTCGGGTTAAGTATGGAGCTTGATGTGGTTTTAGTTTAGTGTTCTTATCGTCGCCGTTATGTTTAAACCATATCCGGTGCTCTCTTATCCTTATTTTTACCTTTTTTTTATTATGTTAATTGCTATGTTTCGTTTAATTAGTTTTGCCATACTTAGTTTTATTTTTTTGTCTTTTAGCTTTAGTAGGATATTAGAATAGAATGTTCCTTTTAGCTTATCTTGTAGTTTATGCTTGCTTCCCTTAGTTATTATTAATCTTAGAATTCCTTTTAGTTTTTCTTGTAGTCTATAATTAAATAACCCAAAAATAGCGATATCTAAGCATCCAACAAAGAACTAAAACGCGCATCTCAAATTCATCATTCCTTTAGAACGACAATCCGGGAGATCAATACTTGCCAAGATACTTTTGTATTTAGGTTTGCATAATCTTTCCATTTTTATAAATAATTTTTGGTGTGCTCCAACGAACATCAACGGGTCTTTCGGTATCTCCAAGGAACTATCATAATGGGACTTTGGTACCCAAAGGACAACGGTTGGTCACTAACAGCCTATGCAGATGCTGACCATGCAGGGTGTCAAGATACACGTCGAAGCACGTCAGGAGGTGCTCAGTTTTTTGGTGATAAGCTTGTGAGCTGGTCTTCAAAGAAACAAATGAGTACCTCAATATCCTCTACAGAGGCAGAATACATAGCTATGTCATCTTGTTGTGCTCAAATCCTATGGATGAGATCCCAATTATCTGACTATGGTTTTGAATTCAATAAATCCCTATGTACTGTGATAACAAGAGTGTCATTGCTCTCTCTTGCAACAACGTTCAACATTCAAGAGCAAAGCATATCGACATTCGACATCACTTCATCGTGAGCAAGTGGAGAATGGTGTGGTGGAACTACATTTTGTGAAGACGAATATCGCTAGCGTACATCTTCACCAAAGCTCTTCCTAGAGAACGTTTGAGTTTATCCTTCCATGACTTGGTCTAAAGAGTCTACAACTCGAACACTCAAACGCCTTCAAGAGGAAGACGAGGAGTAATGGCTTTTCTTCATCCATCTCTTGTACATATTTATTCAAAAAGCAAAATACAAAATTATAAAACCCACAAAAATAAAATAGAAAAATATAAAATTTTAAAAATCCATAAAAAATCAAAAAATCTTTGAAAAAGCCCAAAAATATTATTTTTCTCATCTATTTTTGTACTTCAAGAATGGCACGGTCTTTAGATGAAGTTCGAATGTACATAAACTTTAAAAAAAAAAAAAAAAAAAAAAAAAAAGATAAAAAATTGGATGGAGAAAATGGTAGTTTATTGTCATGTCAGCAAGAACCGCTTTAAATGAAAGAACGAGCCATGCTTAAATTAATTTTGAATCCTCATGCTTTGATTCTAAAAACAAATATTTGTCGCCATAAAGACAAATATTTTCCATCACAAATATTTTTCCTTCTAAATATTCTTCTGAAAAATATTTGTCATCTAATGAAAACAAAATTGCTTTGAAAATAACTCAGACTATATTTTTGCAAAATCATCGGGACTTATCATTTGTCAAAATCTCTAACACTCAATCAACAACTTATGTCATTGATTGAGGGGGAGAATGATTTCAATCAAATGAAAAAAAAGTTACTTTTCAAACAATTGGCACGTAATTGAGCAAGGTCTAATTTTGGATAATCAAAAAGAACAATGTTTTATACAATTGGATCCAGACCTAGGCTAAGAATGTGTTTTCATAAGATACTTAAGCATGTTTAATCATTGGAGTTTAAATGTTTTTAAAAGCAAGTCACAATTCTCCTCAAAAGCTTTCAAAAACAATTTAAATCAATAGAGATCACAAATCTCAAAGGATTTGAAAATTGTGATCGGGGGAGAATTTGTGATTTAAATTGAATATAAACCGATAATTCAATAAGTGGTTTTATAAAGATAATAACAGCACTCCTCCCACATGTGTCAAACGATTTCAAACTTTCCATGCACATGTTATGGGGAGCATCTATCTCAAACTAAAAGGATGGAACCGTGATCGATTTGTCTCTATGTGCATGTTCTCTCTAATATGTGCAAAACACTTTCGAATCTCAATGCACATATTGAGGGGGAGCAATCATAAGAAAACCTCACCCTTCCCAAAAGCGTTTTACCCAAAGTATTTAAAATACTAGATTTGATCGGGAACTGATGATGATCATTTTAGAAAATGTTAATCAAAGATTGGATCTTTAATTATGAATCTAAGATTTCAAATTCCTCTTGCCTCCATGTGCCAAAACAATTTCAAATATTTAATGCACATGTTGAGGGGGAGCTTTTTCTAAAAATATCAAAAATGATTTAGGTACAAAATTCTTTGATCTTGTATCACAAGTACCTGGATTGATTTTCAAATGGTTTTCAATTGGTTTCAATGGCAGAAGAACAATACCGAATGACCGACCAAAGTTACTTTATGCATGGAGATATAAGGATGGTTAGGTTAGGTATTCGTTCTCACGATCCCGCCAGAGCCGGAGGGATCTACCTAGGGACAATCCACTAGATAGTGTAGAAGTCCTTAGGAATGATGAAAAAATGAGAAAAGTGAGAAATGGGAAGAGTGCGGACTGAGATAGAGCTAGTACTGGAATAAACCCAACAAGGTTCTAGTTATGAAATCTCGGTAAGCTCAAGGGTTGAAGAATGAAAAGAAATGAATGAGAAAATGGTGAAAAGAAATAGCCCTCCATTATTTCAACCTTAGGCGTAAACCGGTTCAATTCATATGTTACCGGTGGTTACCAAGGTAACACCAGATTGAAGACAAGACGTCATGGACCCAAAGGACGACCGCACTACATCTTCCCAAGCTACGCAAGTTCCTCTTAAAAGGACTTGTTTCATTCTCACGGGAACCCACATAAACCATCGACTTTCTCCTAGAGATGGTTGATATTGAAGAAGGACCCTCCCTAGTCTCCGTATAGGAAACCAAAAGTGCACTATTGAGTCTAGAGCCAAGAGATCATCAATAAATCTCATTAGACACAATCTATGAAGACTCAATGCTTCACACAATGTGTAAAGTGAGAATATATCTTAAGAGTCCCACGATTATCCTTGTGGTATTGCTGTAACATCCGAGTGATATGTAAAATACTCACGATGAAGATGGAAATCCTTCTAGAGCTAACATCAAACAAGCTCTTGGTGGGTGACATGTGAGATCTATCTAATAGATCAAACTTGTGACAACCGAATAGAAACGATGGAGCGATTCAATATTGAATCAACCTTAGTCCAGAAATGGATTGACTGGATACTTTTGAAAAACCGTCGTTGTGCTTAAAATTTTTTCTAGCACATCGATCGTGTATTAATATTTCAAAATAAAAGGTGTTTATGATTGATAATTGATTTTCCTTAAAACCTTCGTTGTATTGCAAAACACTTTATATTAAGCCTTTATAAACATGCTCATAAGAAAAGGTGCCTATCTGTTAGAATTTAGAAAATCCGATAGTTAAAGAGTCGGTCACCTCAAGAATATGTATTCGTTAGAAAGATCGTAGTCGTAGTCATGTAATGTTAGTAAGTAGTTTGTTAAGTAACACCGTGGAGGACGGATGGGTCTTTACCCATCAGATGCCCGATCCACACCGTAGGAGGCGTGTCTTGTAAGAAACTATAAATACCCTCTACCTCCCAAGGTAGAGGGTTGGAGCTTTCAATATTATTTTTTCTTTGTCTCACTAAGTTCCCAAAACTCTCTACTTTCTCTCTCTAAAACTCATATTGTACGCCCCATATTTTTTATGTATTATGTGTTTATGAAATCCAATATTAACACTATGTGTCAAACAAACAGGACTAACAAACAGTTAGCCTAAATACACCTTAAATGAGGCTTCATATCTTACTATATATAAAGATTCAACTCTCCTTCTAGGTATTGGATTAACAACCTGCCATGAGTGGGGGTTGCTTACAGATAGCTAGTCGATAGTACCGATTGTAATGTGCACTTCAAATAAAAAACATAAGTATTTATTCCCACAAAAATTAGGGTAAAATTAGACCCTCGATTACAATCATTATTTAAGTATGCAAAGACTTAAATCAGTTGCACAAAGAGGCTACACATAGCCATGCTCACATTCTTTATGTTTAATCGATCACTAAACATAAGAATACAACACATACAATAAATTGGTTGAATTTAATTTCATTAGAGCTCGTGGTTACAAACATCCTAGCTAAGAAAAACCTTGAATTACACAAGCCTAGTAAACACAAAAATAAATTGGAAACATGTTAATTTATTATAAAATCAGGTAAACCACCCTATTACAAAAGCAATGACAAAACATGTCCGGTATATTCTATAAAACAATCCGGTACATCACTTGATTGCAAGTATTTGTCTACAAGTCTTAAACAAGAACTATTATGATCCGACAACATCGGACTCAAGACATATCAAATCTAAGATGATGATTGTTAACTCATGAACAAACAAGCCACCGCTCAATAGCACCACCAGAACGCTGATATCTTCCCTTCCAAGATAGTCATACTCCTTGTACAAAAGCTCGATCAATATCCAAACACTAGGAAGCCATAGCCTGAGCAATGTTGGGAATAATTCATTACCACGGATAGTTTAGTTGGTTTACAAAGTCAAAAGTAGTTATTATTGCTAAGATTAACACTAGCGATAGTTGTGGAAACGTATTCCCACTGCTAGAACATTATTACCGCTGCTATCAGTTTATGTTTTGTTAAACGCGTCTAGATAAGTATAGAATAGATCTTGTGTATATTCTATTATGTTAGCTTTATACTTATCTTGTAAAGGACTCCTTGTTGTATAAAAGGAGGTCCTAGGTTATTGTCTTAGGTACTTCTCAATTTACCTACGTATTACTCACAAAGGCTTCAAGGTGTAACCCTAGTGATAAGCTAAGATCACTCGTATTATTTATCAATAATATTGGAGCTTAAGTTTTGTGTTTAATCTGTGTTTACATACAATACATCATATAATCCATCTTCTAAGTATTACTAAGTAAATTCGCGTGCTTAATAATATCATACAAAATATCATTGACACAAGGAGTGTGTCCAGATCCATCAAGTGGTATCGAGCGAAGGTTCGATATTTTGTTTTAGAAGATCCAAGGAATTAGCTTAACCTACTCACACAATTCAATGGAGATGGAAAACAACCAATCCAACTCTTCTACACCAAGGCTACCTAAGCTCAAACTTAATGAGTTTTAGATGTGGAGGATCTTGATAGAGCAATACTTTCTCATTCAGACTATGCTCTATGGGAGATCATTCAAACCGGTGATTCTTTCAACCGTGACTAGTTGTGAAGGTTGGTGACATGAGATGTTGTAAAAGTTTTTGTGCTCGAATCTAGTATTGAAAAGGCTTTCAAGAAGAATGATCTTAAAGCTAGAAGTTTGTTGTCGATGACTCTTCCTAGAGATCGATCATTGCATTTAGCAAGTACACAATTGCAAAGGAACTGTTTGAAGAGATCCGCTCGGTGTTTGGTGGTAATGATGCTACAAAGAAGACACAAAAGACATTATTGAAGCAAAGCTATGAAAATTTCTCCGCTTCAAGCAATGACTCTCTTGATAGCATCTTCACCAAACTTCGTAAGATTGTTACTCAACCGACCGTGCTTGGCATTGAGGTAGAAAAGGAAGACCTCAATTTGAAGTTCCTAAGAAGTTTGCCTTCGAGTTTCAAACCAATGTTACCATCTCGGGAAAACAAATCGGACATAGAAACAATGAAGCTCAATGACCTTTACAACAACTTCAAACTTATTGAGCAAAGGTTAAAGAAGGCGGAAACTTGGCACAAGCTCTAGTAGCAGCATTGTTGTCAACCTCTGTTGACAATGATGATTCGAAGATGACAATGATGATGAAGTTGCGGTTCATT
Source organism: Chrysanthemum lavandulifolium (assembly GCA_022545495.1). Taxonomy (NCBI): domain Eukaryota; kingdom Viridiplantae; phylum Streptophyta; class Magnoliopsida; order Asterales; family Asteraceae; genus Chrysanthemum; species Chrysanthemum lavandulifolium. Next base: position 142,321,049 of record CM040238.1, read on the forward strand.
CCACCGGTAATGTAAATATTACCACCGCAGTTCAAAGAAGAAGGTTGCTAGTATTGGAGATCCTACCTTTATGCTTTCATATCCACACAAGTTGATGGCTCTATCTTAACTCGTGAAGACATAGAGCAAATTGATGAAGATGACTTGGAAGAGATGGATATAAAATGGCAAATAGCTCTTCTTAGCATGAGGGCTAGGAAATTCTACAAGAAGATCGCAAGCCTATTCACATAAATGGTGATGAAACCGCAGGCTTTGATAAGAAGAAAGTGGAGTGCTTTAACCGCCACAAGTTTGGACATTTTGCTAGAGAATGCGAAGACCAAAGACCAAGGACAACAGTCTACTTGGTACAAGCAAAAGAAGGGACCAACTGTGGAAGAACCAAAGGCAATCTTGGCTATTGATGGTATGAGCTATGATTGGAGTTTCATGGTCGATGAACAAGAAGAAGAACATTCGATGTCCTCGCTTTGTTGCTACCTTGAATTTGCTCTCATGGCTTTCTCGACTCGAGGTACAAAACTTTAATAGTTGTTCTAAAACATGTAGGGTCGCTAAAGAAGTTGAAAGACTTAATGATTTATATTCTAATGAAAGACAAGAGTTATATATCGCTAATTATCGTGTCTAATCTTAGAAGAGCTATGGAAGTGTTAGAAAAGCAAATAGAGCATTATCGTGCAAATGAGTCAAAATATAATGATGATATGATTTAGAAGAGAGGTAGAAAATACAACCGATGTGAATGAAGCATACCAAAAGGAGCTTGAAAAACTTCAAAAGAAAATTGAAAATGTCAATTTAACTTTAGATACATGTTATCATCGCCTAAGTCAATTGATAAAATTTGGAATGCTCAAATATATAATAAAGCTAAGTCCGGTATGGGTTATAACATCTATGCCTCCACCACTAAGGGTGTTCATTCATCTACGTGTATAGACTTAGCTCATACAAGCATAGATAATTTTAAGTATCTTGAAAGAGAATATGGTCCTTTAAAGGAAATAGTGGTGAAAAGTGAGGAAGAGATTAAGCTTGATAATGATGTTTTTGAGAGTGCTAGTGACTCATTTGTTGTTGATGAGAATGTTAAAATAATGTAGAGGCTTCTATCCCAAAAGTTGTTAATAATGTTACAGAGGAACCTAGGAAACCGCTTAATAAACCTAGACCAACTATAAGGTATGCCGAGATGTATAGGAACAAGCCTTCACTCCTAGGGGTAACCGGAGGAGTTGGAATCATGTCAAATCTCAACAACTAGGTAGTGATTTTGTAATGTACAATAAGGCATGCTATATATGTGGTAGTTTTGATCATTTACATGCTTATTGTGACTATCATGTTGGGAGAAGGAAGTCCATGGGAGTAAAATGGTGGAGACTAACAAGTTTCAAAATAATTTACACCCTAATTCACATTGCAAAATGGTCCCAAGAGCGGTTCAACTTAGAAGTGGCCTCAAAACTTTTGCCACTACAAAAGCTGTAACATCGCTCACCCTAAATCACCGTTAAAAGTGCAAACTCCAAAACAACTTTTGCAAAATCTGCACAAACAGGAAAGGAACCTTTCAAGCTAAAAGGTTAATTATAACCAACAGTGGGTGCCTAAAGAAACCAAGAAGCTACCACCGCTCATTCAAAAGTTACCACCGCAAGGGTTTTGAACAAGAAAAAGGGGACATGGGCAATCTTGTGAAGGCCTCAAGACGTTGGGAATGGAAACCTAAAGGAAATACCTCTACAACCAATCCCAATGGTGTATCAATGACCTTTGATAGATTTAACTATATTGATACACGAGGCGATCCAAGTCAATCATGGCTTGGGTCCCCAAAAGAAACTAACTCTTTACTCTTATGTGCAGGAACATCCAAGGACAAAAGATCGATCAAGGATATACAGATAGTGGGTGTTCAAGGCAAATGACTGGCAACAAGTCCTATCTTTCGATTTTGAGCATTATGATGGATGATGGAGGTGGAGTCGACTTTGTAGGTTAAAAGAGAGTAAATATGGATATTATTCCTGGGTTGACTTTGGAAGATATTTTACTTGGATAATGTTTTGGTTCAAGGTAATGTTGGTTAATAACAAGTTGATTATTTCAAGTTGATTATTTCTTACGTAACCAAGCCTTGATGGGAGTTGAATGTAAAGGTGTATATCCGAGATACACAACAAATGGTTATTGATTCACCATGTCTTACAAACATAAGAATCAACTAGTCCGAGCAAACGGCCATCGGTAAAGACTTGACAAATCCGTTTATGGTTGATACTTTACCAAAACTATATGGTTATCAACTCACCATATTCTTTATGATTAAGAGTTGGCTAGTCCATAGCAAACGGCTCATGGTAAAGACATATCAAATCCGTTGATAGTCGGTAGTTTGCTAAAAACTTTGATAAGAGTAGTCTTGTTATCACATGATTTTATTTACCACGCTCTTTGAAATTTTTGTGAAAAATTACCATCGCTAGTTCACGCTTCCATCGATAGTGTTATTTTACCATCGTTGTTCTAGCCGTTACAACCGATTGTGTCAAGAACTAATTTTTACTAGCCGTTGAAAGTAACCGATGATTGTCATATATATAGGTTAATATATTAAGGAAATTATCTTCTTTCCATGTTATGATAAATACTTTCTAAAGATAATTTTACTTGCGCAATACTTCTAAACCCTAACCCTATATATCTTTCTCTCTCAATTGGCTAGTTATTCTTTCAATTCTTACAAGCATAATACTATTTTTCATCAAAAGTTTCTATGGCATCTTTAAACTTTGCAGATGAGCACAACCTAGTGGCCTACCTACAAAAGTATAACGAGAAGAGTGGCCCTGTTTATCAGCAAATTTTGGACTTTCTTCATACCACACATATAAGGTATGCTTTGCTTTTAAAACCCACAATTTATATCTCTCAAATCAAGCTTTTGGACTTCGCTAAGTCCATAACACTTGAGATTGAGATATACATGAAAGCGATGGATGCTCTACGAGCCACCGTGGATGGGGTAACTATTGATGTTACCTTGAGGCATCCTTGAGGAGAGTACTCCAATTGGGTGATCTCAATGGTCTCATCACATTACCTATACCGAAATTCATGATACTTTATCATTCATGGGGTATCATACCACCGACAAAAAGGCTACTTTCAAAAGAGTGGTTTTGTCCCCAATGGAGATTTTTGATTCATACTGTTGCATTGTCTCACCAAAGAAAACATCTTATGAGCAATTTAGTTCAACCATGGGTTACCCTTTGGTTTGTCTAGTCATCGATAAGATTTTCAACTCGGTCAAATTATATTTTTACAAGTATGAAAGGCAATGTACAGAGTAAAACCAAATTTTTAATGTATCCAAGGTTTGTGCAAGCAGTGCTAAATGAGTTTCAACTGCAACCCCACACAAATGTTTATCAAATCAGTTGCCTCAAGCCTAAAGTTTTTCAAATTTTGAACAAAGATGGCAATATGATTTTTACACCTCTTCTACCCGAAATGCTTGCTAAAATTACAACTGAACAAATCACACCCATAATTAATGTTCCAAACATTGATTATACCCCACCAGTTTCAAGAACCTATGAGAGAAGTCCTAAACAAATAACTCCTCTCATGACAACACAACAAGTTTTTCGAACCTTATGGTCTAGGAACAAGCAAAGGTGGTTCTAGACTTCAACCTAATCCAACTAGGGAGGAATCAACCTTTGCCCCATGATTTACCTCTCCCAACAGTAACACCGTTGGAAGTGATGAGGCGATGGGAACCAATTGGAATTGATGGTTATGTGTACAAAATTAGCCAAGCGAGTTGAATCTCTCCGAATGATTTGGCATATGTCAAGAAGCAACATGCCAAGGATGTTCAACATTTAAAGGAAGATATTCGGACCTTAAAGGAAGAGATACACGGGATGAACAAGCACAAGAGGTCGCAGAAGTTGGTGATTTCATCTTCATCCTCACCTACCGATGGTGATTCACCGATCATGATTTGGGAAATTCTCCCAAACAGGGAGGAAAAGCAGTCCGACATCGAGGGAGGACAATTGATTTTGAAGATGAAGGAGATACAAGTAAAGGAGCAAAGGAAGTGAAACTCATGGAGAGCAACTTGAAGATCAAGACATTTTTCAAACCGCAATCGATTTTACCATCGATTTTATTTCCACCGCAGAGCCAACTTTTGTCATCGCAAGTGAAGAATTTGATAAATCGAAGAAAGACAAAGGTAAAGCGGTTATGGAAAATGTAAAGCAAAGCGGAAGAAAGATTTCAAAGAAAAGACAAGCACGATTGTTCTTGATAGAGAAATTGTAAAGATCTCAAGAACAAATGGTGAAAAGAAAGCTTGAAGCTTTTGAAGTTGCAAGCTTTATGGAAGCTAAAAGATTGAATAGAATGGAAGAAGATCCATCGCTCAATGTTCAACCTACAGTTCTTAGAGAAGACTCGAGTTTAGTTATGTTCCTACCGAAGAAGATATTGAATTCTTGATTGCTAATAATGCGTAAATCAAGAAAAAGGCAATTGACAGTAGGCGATGCATCCTTAATCGAGGAACAAAGAACCGCCATTGAAGGATTTCATTCTAATGAAGAACAATCAAGCACTTGAAGATGTGATTAGTACAGGTAAAAAGGGTCAAAGAAATCAAGACAACCTACCAAGAGACAAATTCTTTCATATATGAAAACTTATTGTTGTCATGTTGATGGTTGGAAGATGCATCAATTCAAAGGAATGTCGATGATCAAGTTGAAAAGGCTTACTACGTAACTCAAAAACAAGATAAAGATTTTATTGCAATGGGCTCAAGAAGAAGCTAGAAGATTTCCTAGATTGAAGAGAAAGGCCAAAGTAAGTGATTCTCAAACTATTAAGAAGACTAAGGTTGATGGAGATCAAACAATGTCTCTCGAGAAGGAAATTCCTACCGAGAAATTCATCAAGATCAATTGACCGAATGATTGTGATTGAAGAAAGAGATTTTATCCGTAACCACCGCAAGTTCGACATCCTATTATTGATTGGGAAGTTTTCATCGCTAGCAATTTTGCTCCATCATGGAAGATCACAAGGTGGGAGGTGAAACTTCATCATTCATGACATTTGAAGATCTTATTAAAGCTTTTGTGAGATGATCTTAATACATTATGGAGGTTAGTTCAAGAAAGGTTTAATGCTCAAGATCTCAAAGATACTAAGGAGATGCGATTATGGGTGAATCTTAGAAGGCTTTATGAACCTAATGTTTTTTTGGAAGTTCTCATGTCCATGTTCTGGTACTAAATGGTTTTACTATGACTCATGTGAAGTTCATCATGTCTCTACAGCAAATGGAGTAGATGCATTTATGCTTGCTGAGAAAGAATATCCAATCAGAGCTGGAACTCTCACTATGATGTTATGTACAACAATAAGAGTTCATGAAGACAATGAGAAAGTCAGAGAATTGTTACAAAGGCTTCAAGATCAATGTTCAAGAGCTATACAGAAGTTAAGGAAGAAGTGAAGTGTTTGATTGAATTCCCCAAATCCTTGAAGATAATGCATATTGAAGAAACTTATTGATTTATTTCCTTCACCCACCTCTCGCAAAACCACCCACGCTCCAACTTCCCCATCATCACCCCTCACCTTAGCCCTTCCACCTCACCTAACAATACAAGAAGCATTAATGCTTCTCCGCCTGCACTCAATCAAGCCCAGTTAGCAAATATTGTTTTACGCCAAAATGCCATCAACGGCTAAAATGAAGTCCACTCATCCAATGTCAAGAATTAAAGTGGGATTTGACTGAAATGCAAGTGGGAACTCAGTAGGTTATAAAAGAGAAGAGAAGGAAGAGTGAAAAATACTTCGGCTAATCTAGCCTTAGTCATGTAGTGTAAATACCTTTGGATTAGCCATTGGTCAAGTAGTGTAATTTTAAATGCTTTCTTTAAATTACTTGTCATTTACAGTTTTAATGTTGTAGTCTTTCTTAAATTAGTGTAATGAAGCTTTAATTTTCAAGTTTAATTTTAAGTATCTTTTAAATTTCATGTCTTGCTTTAATTTCCTTTAAATTTCAAATACTTTAAATTTCATGTTTTGCATTTTATCGTTTCGATCTTTTATCCGCTTTTAATTTTCATGTTTCGTGTTTCTTTGTCGTTTGTTTGTGATGTTATAGTTTAATATTAGGTTGTTATGTTTTGGATTTAATTGTGGTCTCGCACTTGACCCGTCAATATGCTAGTTTTTGATAATTCTAAGTTTGAACATTTGTGACTACTTGTTTGTTTCGAAAAAGGTCCATTTTGACACTTTGATCCTCCGGTTTGATGAAATTGGTTTACACTATCTTTTGCTTTGAAAACTTCAATTTTAATCCATTAAAGGATTGTTTGGGTTTAATAATGAAACCGTGAGAATGGTTGTGAATGGTGTTGCTCTTGTCGATTTGCACTATAAGGAACCTATTTGACTCAAGTGAAATCTTAACCAAAGGGTGTAGCATGGTAGAAAGTCAATTTGACACTTGACAATCTCATTATGAGCACTTTGAGGTTGTTAGATCCTAGAATCTTGCATATTTGTTTAAATGTTGTTTATCTTTGTTAATTTTATGTTCTTATAGTTTATATTAACTTATTTAATCAAGAGTTTAAGTTTTAAATTCGGTTTAGTCAACTTTTCGCTCACGATTTATTTTTGATTCTCATTGATTCTGCTTTTAGTTTTCCTGCTTTAATTTAATTGTTTAATTTCTTATGTCTTTGTTACTTAGTTTTATATTTAATGCTTTTAGTGTTTTAATGTTATGTTTCTTGTCTTCATTAGTATATTTTTGTTAATTTTAGTTTCCATGTTTAAGTACTTTATCCGATTCGTCAAGCTTAAGATTGATTCTCATTGATTCTCATCAAGTACTTGTTTTATTTTTTTATGTGTATGTTTGTTTTTCAGTTTGTAGCTTAAATTAGATAGCTTTTCTCCCCTTATTTATTCACCTAACCTCCTTCCATCAAGCAAACAATGGTGGTTGAGTGATTCTCTTTAGCTTAGGAAAAGTTCCTCATTGAACCTCGAGCTTGTGATCTTATCATACTCACTGCTTTACCGATTGTTGAGCTCTCATGAGTTAAATTGAGAAGTTTGTAGGAGCTTGTTGTTTGCCCACTCATAACAGTTTACTAAGTAATTAGTGAACTTACACCATTACCAATGACTCTAAAAAGCTCCTTAGTGGTGCTTGTTGATACTTGTTTATACTTGTTCATATTATTTATGATATCTTATTTTATCTTTTGTTTCTCAGATAAAGTTATTCTTTAAGCTTATTTCAAAGACACAATCGTTTTACAGCTTTTACACCTCGTTGGGAAGAACGACCCGTGTTTGCGCTTTCTTCGCAATACTTTGGAAAACACACTATACTACATTTGATTAGACGCCTCAAAAGGCGGGTCGCCAAATTGGCGCTTACCGCCGGAGGTGGTTGCAGATAACGCTTGTGTTTTTTGAAATATCTTTTCCTTTGTTTATAGATCTTAAAAATTCATGAAAATTGCACATATTAAAAATAAAATAATTGTTGTGTTTCCATACTTTGAATATTGAGGACAATATTCATTTCTAAGTGGGGGAAATTCGCGAATTTGATCATAAAAATACCCTTTAGTCCCTTTTTCCCCAAAATGGCCAAATTTTAAAAATTTTTAGTGGAAGTACTATGTACTAAACACAACAAATGGTAATCACCCACCATGTCTAACCACATAAGGATTGGCTAATCCAGAGCAAACGGCTCTTGGTAAAGATTTCTCAAACCGCTTATATGGCTTGCAATTTGCCCAAAATTGTATGGTATTCAAACTCACCATATCCTAAAAAGTGAAGAGTTGGCTAGCCCGCAAGGTTATGGCTTGTGGTAAAGGCGATGGAAAAACCATAATTGGTAATCACCACCAAAGATAATATTGATAATTTATCTAAGAGTTGGCTAGTCCGTATGGTACGGCCCGTAAAGACAAAATCAAACCGTTGAAAGTCGGTGGTTTGCTCAAAATCACATGGTTATCGGTGTACCATAGTTCTTACTTGAATCGAAACATTTGGCTACTCCGAAGTAATGGCTTTGGTAAAGAGATTCAAACCATTAAGTTTTTCTCAAAAGATTGCTAGGACTAGCAATGTTTTAGTGTGGATTTTGATATGTGTCTAAAACACATATATTTTATATTGTTTAACCCCACTAAAACAACCAAAACACATAAATAATCAGATAAATGTTACAAATATCATGAAAATGTGTTTTATGTGAACTGTGTACAAAAAAGAGTGAAACAGCTCGATTTTTGCCGATAATATCGATGGAGCCATTAAGCCTATTTTCAATTTCGCCGAATCAATGGTTTCTACCGGTTATAATGCTACCGATGGTTTCGCTGAAGACAAACGTTTCAGCAGATACTTCAACTTAATAATATCTGGTCAAACTTTGAGTCAAACTCATTTTCCCTTTTTCTTTCTCCTTCCACCTCACCCTATTTCACAGCTCATACCTACTTTTCATTACCACTTGCATCCACCTATACTAGCCCACATCTACATTTAATGCTTCCCCACCATTTCCTTCACCCACTCCTCTGCAAAACCACCCACGCTCCAACTTCCCCCATCATCACCCCTCACCTTAGCCCTTCCACCTCACCTAACAATACAAGAAGCATTAAATGCTTCTCCGCCCGTGCACTCAATCAAGCCCAGTTGGCAAATATTGTTTTGGCGCCAAAAATGCCATCAACGGCTAAAATGAAGTCCACTCATCCAGCGGTCAAGAATTAAAGTGGGATTTGACTGAAATGCAAGGAACTCGAGAGGTTATAAAGAGAAGAGAAGGAAGAGTGAAAAATACTGCTAATCTAGCCTTAGTCATGTAGTGTAAATACCTTTGGATTAGCCATTGGTCAAGTAGTGTAATTTTAAATGCTTTCTTTAAATTACTTGTCATTTACAGTTTTAATGTTGTAGTCTTTCTTAAATTAGTGTAATGAAGCTTTAATTTTCAAGTTTAATTTTAAGTATCTTTTAAATTTCATGTCTTGCTTTAATTTCCTTTAAATTTCAGTCAGTTTAAATTTCATGTTTTTGCATTTTACTGTTTCAGTCTTTTATCTGCTTTAATTTTCATGTTTCTGTGTTTCTTTGCTGTTTGTTTGTGATGTTATAGTTTAATATTAGGTTGTTATGTTTTGGATTTAATTGTGGTCTGCACTTGACTGTCAATATGCTAGTTTTTGATAATTCTAAGTTTGAACATTTGTGACTACTTGTTTAAGCTGAAAAAGGTCCATTTTGACACTTTGGTTCCTCTGGGTTTGATGAAATTGGTTTACACTATCTTTGCTTTGAAAACTTCAATTTTAATCCATTAAAGGATTGTTTGGGTTTAATAATGAAACGTGAGAATGGTTGTGAATGGTGTTGCTCTTGTCTCGATTGCACTATAAGGAACCTATTTGACTCGGTGAAATCTTAACCAAAGGGTGTAGCATGGTAGAAAGTCAATTTGACACTTGACAATCTCATTATGAGCACTTTGAGGTTGTTAGATCCTAGAATCTTGCATATTTGTTTAAATGTTGTTTATCTTTGTTAATTTTATGTTCTTATAGTTTATATTAACTTATTTAATCAGAGTTTAAGTTTTAAATTCGGTTTAGTCAACTTTTCGATTCACGATTTATTTTTGATTCTCACGATTACTGCTTTTTAGTTTTCCTGTTTTTAATTTAATTGTTTAATTTCTTATGTCTTTGTTACTTAGTTTTATATTTAATGCTTTTAGTGTTTTAATGTTATGTTTCTTGTCTTCATTAGTATATTTTTTGTTAATTTTAGTTTCCATGTTTAAGTACTTTATCCGATTCTCAAGCTTAAGATTGATTCTCACGATTCTCATCAAGTACTTGTTTTATTTTTTTATGTGTATGTTTGTTTTTCGGTTTGTAGCTTAAATTAGATAGCTTTTCTCCCCTTATTTATTCACTAACCTCCTTCCAATCAAGCAAACAAAGGTGGTTGAGTGATTCTCTTTAGCTTAGGAAAAGTTCCTCATTGAACCTTGAGCTTGTGATCTTTATCATACTCACTGCTTTATCGATTGTTGAGCTCTCATGAGTTAAATTGAGAAGTTTGTAGGAGCTTGTTGTTTGCCCACTCATAACAGTTTACTAAGTAATTAGTGAACTTACACCATTACCAATAACTCTAAAAGCTCCTTAGTGGTGCTTGTTGATACTTGTTTATACTTGTTCATATTATTCATGATATCTTATTTTATCTTTTGTTTCAGATAAAGTTATTCTTTGCTTATTTCAAAGACACAATGCTTTTACGTTTACACACCTCGTTGGGAAGAACGACCCGTGTTTGCGCTTTCTTCGCAATACTTTGGAAAACACACTATACTACATTTGATTAGACGCCTCAAAAAGGCGGTCGCCAAATCTGCGCGCATTGCCGGAGGTGTCGCAGATAACGCTTGTGTTTTCTTCAAATATCTTTTCCTTTTGTTTATAGATCTTAAAAATTCATGAAAATTGCACATATTAAAAATAAAATAATTGTTGTGTTTCCATACTTTGAATATTGAGGACAATATTCATTTCTAAGTATGGGGAAATTTCGCGAATTTGATCATAAAAATACCCTTTAGTCCCTTTTTCCCCAAAATGGCCAAATTTTAAAATTTTTTTAGTGGAAGTACTATGTACTAAACACAACAAATGGTAATCATCCACCATGTCTAACCCACATAAGGATTGGCTAATCCAGAGCAAACGGCTCTTGGTAAAGATTTCAAATCCGTTTATATGGCTTGCAATTTGCCCAAAATTGTATGGTATTCACTCACCATATCCTAAAAAGTGAAGAGTTGGCTAGCCCGCAAGGTTATGGCTTGTGGTAAAGGCGGTGGAAAACCATAATTGGTAATCACCACCAAAGATAATATTGATAATTTATCTAAGAGTTGGCTAGTCCGGAATGTGCACGGCTTCGTAAAGACAAAATCAAATCCGTTGAAAGTCTGGTGGTTTGCTCAAAATCACATGGTTATTTGTACCATAGTTCTTACTTGAACTCGAAACATTTGGCTACTCCGTAGTAATGGCTTTTGGTAAAGAGATTCAAACCATTAAGTTTTTCTCAAAAGATTGCTAGGGACTAGCAATGTTTTAGTGTGGGATTTTGATATGTGTCTAAAACACATATATTTTATATTGTTTAACCCCACTAAAACAACCAAAACACATAAATAACTGTGATAAATGTTACAAATATCATGAAAATGTGTTTTATGTGAACCAGTACAAAAAAGAGTGAAGCAGCTCGATTTTCCGATAATATCGATGGTTTCGCCAAGCCTATTTTCAATTTCCGAATCAATGGTTTCTACCGGTTATAATGTCGATGGTTTCGCTGAAGACAAACGTTTCAGCAGATACTTCAACTTAATAATATCGGGTCAAACTTTGAGTCAAACTCATTTTCCTTTTCTTTCTCCTTCCACCTCACCCTATTTCACAAATTTCATACCTACTTTTCATTACCACTTGCATCCACCTATACTAGCCCACATCTACATTTAATGCTTCCCACCATTTCCTTCACCCACTCCTCTCGCAAAACCACCCACGCCCAACTTCCCCATCATCACCCCTCACCTTAGCCCTTCCACTCACCTAACAATACAAGAAGCATTAAATGCTTCTCCGCCTGCACTCAATCAAGCCAGGTTGGCAAATATTGTTTTGGCGCCAAAATGCCATCAACGGCTAAAATGAAGTCCACTCATCCAGCGGTCAAGAATTAAAGTGGGATTTGACCGAAATGTGTGGGAACTCAAGAGGTTATAAAAGAGAAGAAGGAAGAGTGAAAATACTTCGCTAATCTAGCCTTAGTCATGTAGTGTAAATACCTTTGGATTAGCCATTGGTCAAGTAGTGTAATTTTAAATGCTTTCTTTAAATTACTTGTCATTTACAGTTTTAATGTTGTAGTCTTTCTTAAATTAGTGTAATGAAGCTTTAATTTTCAAGTTTAATTTTAAGTATCTTTTAAATTTCATGTCTTGCTTTAATTTCCTTTAAATTTCAGTCAGTTTAAATTTCATGTTTTTGCATTTTACTGTTTCAGTCTTTTATCTGTTTTAATTTTCATGTTTCTGTGTTTCTTTGCTGTTTGTTTGTGATGTTATAGTTTAATATTAGGTTGTTATGTTTTGGATTTAATTGTGGTCTGCACTTGACTGTCAATATGCTAGTTTTTGATAATTCTAAGTTTGAACATTTGTGACTACTTGTTTGTCGAAAAAGGTCCATTTTGACACTTTGGATCCTCCGGGTTTGATGAAATTGGTTTACACTATCTTTTGCTTTGAAAACTTCAATTTTAATCCATTAAAGGATTGTTTGGGTTTAATAATGAAACCGTGAGAATGGTTGTGAATGGTGTTGTTTTGTCGATTTGCACTATAAGGAACCTATTTGACTCGGTGAAATCTTAACCAAAGGGTGTAGCATGGTAGAAAGTCAATTTGACACTGACAATCTCATTATGAGCACTTTGAGGTTGTTAGATCCTAGAATCTTGCATATTTGTTTAAATGTTGTTTATCTTTGTTAATTTTATGTTCTTATAGTTTATATTAACTTATTTAATCAGAGTTTAAGTTTTAAATTCGGTTTAGTCAACTTTTCGATTCTGGCGATTTATTTTTGATTCACGATTGCTTTTAGTTTTCCTGCTTTTAATTTAATTGTTTAATTTCTTATGTCTTTGTTACTTAGTTTTATATTTAATGCTTTTAGTGTTTTAATGTTATGTTTCTTGTCTTCATTAGTATATTTTTGTTAATTTTAGTTTCCATGTTTAAGTACTTTATCGATTCTGTCAAGCTTAAGATTGATTCTGTCAAGTACTTGTTTTATTTTTTTTATGTGTATGTTTGTTTTTGGTTTGTAGCTTAAATTAGATAGCTTTTCTCCCCTTATTTATTCAACCTAACCTCCTTCCATGAAGCAAACAAGGTGGTGGTTGAGTGATTCTCTTTAGCTTAGGAAAAGTTCCTCATTGAACCTTGAGCTTGTGATCTTTATCATACTCACTGCTTTATCGATTGTTGAGCTCTCATGAGTTAAATTGAGAAGTTTGTAGGAGCTTGTTGTTTGCCCACTCATAACAGTTTACTAAGTAATTAGTGAACTTACACCATTACCAATGACTCTAAAAGCTCCTTAGTGGTGCTTGTTGATACTTGTTTATACTTGTTCATATTATTTATGATATCTTATTTTATCTTTTGTTTCGTATAAAGTTATTCTTTAAGCTTATTTCAAAGACACAATACGCTTTACGCTTTACACACCTCGTTGGGAAGAACGACCCGTGTTTGCGCTTTCTTCTGCAATACTTGGAAAACACACTATACTACATTTGATTAGACGCTACCAAAAAGGCGGGCTGTCACGAGAAATCATAAGTTTAGGGAGGATTGTTGGGAATAATCCGTTACCACGGATAGTTGTGGTTTACACGCTTAGATTAATACTAGCGGTGGAAACGTATCCCATCGCTAGAACATTATTACCATCGCTATCGCTTTATGTTTAGTTAAACGCGCCTAGATAAGTATAGAATAGATCTTGTGTATATTCTATTATGTTAGCTTTATACTTATCTTGTAAAGGACTCCTTTTTGTATAAAAGGAGATCCTAGGTCATTGTCTTAGGTACTTGTTAATTAAGTATTACTCACAAGAGCTTCAAGGTGTAACCCTAGTGATAAGCTAAGATCACTCGTATTATTCATCAATAATATTGGAGCTTAAGTTTTGTGTTTAATCTGTGTTTATATACAATACATCATATAATTCATCTTCTAAGTATTACTAAGTAAATTCCGCTTGCTTAATAATATCATACAAAATATCATTGACACAAGGAGTGTGTCCAGATCCATCATAATATTTTCCCAAAGTAGGTATTTGCCAAATACCTAAGTTCTCAAAAAAAGTGCCCATGGTTGTTTTTCCGACCAACCAAACAGGATTCATTAGTCCCATAGATCTATCCACGGATTCACATTTACACAAAGTAATTAATGATTCATGATATTCATGGACTTTCTTCGCCAATAGTGGTACTTAAGCAATAATAATTTTAGTTTAGCATATAGTTTTAAAGCACTTGTGTCCGTAAAAATTATAGCATGTATCTCCCCAAGTAAATTATAAAACAATTAATTAAGTAAAATTGGGCAACGAATTCACCTTATACAAAGATGATAGCAAACGTATAATAAAGTGACGAGTGAGCCGAGAAAATCTCTAAGAGCAACCTAAAATAATATGTTGCGTTTTAGGTTACATGAATGATAACATAAATATGCAAATAAGTTTTTAAAAAATTTATATATAGATTATACATTGTACTTAGTTTTTTCGAAATTTATAATCTTTAGGGACTATTTTTGACCATTTATACCATTTTTACAAGTTTTAGAACAAAGTTAATTGGTTTTATAAAATTTATCCGATTTTAGAAAAATTGCTACTCCTAAACCGTAAAGAGTTATGATTCGGTTTTTATGTCTTTGGTAAGGTATTAAAGTGTATTTATCAAATTTATTGGTCCTAGTGTTCTTAAAGTTATATAAAGTGTATAAAATTACTAAAATATCCTTGTGTATCAAAACTGATTTTTGGCTGCACATTTCAATCCCACGATAACGACTTTATTTTACAAGCTACAACTCCGTTTGATTCCGTTCAAGCGGCTATGTTTAAGTTAAAGGGTCTGATATAATGTTTATTTGAACACCAACAGCAAATTGTTAACAAATTGTAGGAGTTTTTGGCCAATGAAATTTGGTTGCCAAATCTGGCATAGTTTATCGTTTTATTTTATAATTAAATCATCGGGTGGATTTACGGGTCGACTCACCCAGTGAAACGAAGCTAAAACATAGATCTATAACCATATATTTTTGGTCAAGTCCAGAAACTCATGGATTTTCTCTAGTAATTATGTTTTAGTCCCTGGTCAAAATTATCCCAACAATTCAAGTCCAAATCATGTTCTTAAAGTGTTTTAGCCATGTATAAGTATAACCATGTCATAATAATAAATATTACTTATGATATACATAAAATATAGGAAATAACATGAAAAAAATCTGGTTTCCTTATAAGTTTTTGTGTTGGAAAGTGATAAGAACCAAGAATATCAACACCCAAAATCACTAACAAAACCACCAAAGCTTCCAAATCTTTACCAACCATTTCAAACCCTAGATTAATCAACCCAAACTTGAAAACCCTTTCAAACCCTTTAAAAATAATCCATGAAAACCCTTGCTAAAACTCCATTATAACCCTAGATTAGATGAGATTTGATGATGTTTTTGTTGGGATTCAATGGCTTATTGAAGATACTTCTGCTCAGGTAATGATACTGCTGCTCATGGTATGTTAAGAATGCTCTATGATGTTAAAGTTGATTGGAATATTAGAAGGAAAACTTTCTAAGTCTTTACAACTGTTGGAGTAAAATTTAAGACTGCTGGTGCAAGTTACTACTGTCAGTGTTAATGGACTTCAAGGAAAATACGCTAAGTTAAATTACTGCTGCTAGTGTAAAGTTAGTACTGCTAGTACAAACTTAGTACTGCTGGAAGATTAATGTTGCTGGTTATAGAATTACAACTGTTGGTTAATAGAGTTAGTATTTCTTATGTATAAGTTTACTTTATGATCAAGTATTGCAACAGATAAGTATAGAAACGATTTAACATACTTAGAAAAGTATTCTTATCTTGGAGAATGTGTATAGTAATCCTAATAGGACTCCTTAGTCTATAAAAGGAGGTCCTAGGGCATAGAGATTAGTACGAGTTTTTAAGAGTTTAGAATGTTTGTTTTGATTAGCTTCAAAGTTGTAAACCCTAATATTGTTGAGTATTTGTATTATTATTCTTAATAATATTGAGGCTTGTTTGTTCATTTTGTTCATTATTGTTTCATTGATAATACTTCTAAAGGTTAAAGATTAAATTCCGCATTTAATATATACAAAGACAGTTTCTATAATAGTTGTATTAGATTTATCTAGTATAATTAATTCTTTATAAGCAAAAGGAATTGGATCTAGTGTTACTGGGATCAACAACTGGTATCAGAGCTTGTGTTCTAGAAACTGTAACTAAAAGAAGACATGGATTCAGATTTTGCACATATGGTTGATGCTTCCAAGGTACCAATGCTTAAACCTGTAGAGTATGAGATCTAAAGGATAAGAATTGAGCAGTATATCTAGATGATGGACTATTCTATCTGGGAGGTCATAGAAGATGGTAACAAATTGCCAAAAACACACACTGTAGATGGTAAAGTGGTTCTAATGGCTATCACAAGTGCTGAAGATAAGCTACAGAGAAGATTGGAGATGAAGGCTAGATCTACTTTGATGATGGGCATTCCTAATGACCATTAGTTAACCTTTAACTCCATTAAAGATGCCAAGTCATTACTGAAAGTTGTTGAGAAAAGATTTGGAGGGAATAAAGCTACAAAGAAGACCAAAAGAAATCTCTTGAAGCATCAGTATGAGAACTGTACTGCATCAAGTTATGAGATGCTTGATGAAACTTTTAATAAGCTTCAAAAGCTTATCAGTAAATTGGAGATTCAGGGTAAGATATCTGAAGATGTCAATCAGAAGCTTCTAAGAAGCTTATCACCAGAGTGGAACACACATGCTATTGTATGGAGAAACAAGTCTGATCTCGAAACAATGAGCTTGGATGACCTTTACAACAATCTCAAGGTATATGAGCCAGAAGTCAAAGGGAAGTCAAGCTCAAGATCAAGTACAAACATGGCGTTTGTGTCCTCAAATAATGACTCGCAGCTCGATGGAGCAGTTAGTACTGCTCATGGAGTTAATACTGCTAGCACTCAAATTACTACTACCAATATTGACAACTTGAGTGATGGTGTAATTTGTGCATTCTTGGCTGGTCAACCTAATAGTCCTCAACTTGCTCATGAGGACTTAGAGCAAATTCATCCTCATGACTTAGAAGAGATGGATTTGAAATGGCAGATGGCCATGTTGACCATGAGGGCCAGAAGATTTATGAAGAACACTGGGAGGAAGCTGAATGTCAATGGCAATGAGTCAGTTGGATTTGATAAGACCAAGGTAGAGTGCTACAACTTCCACAAAAGAGGAAACTTTGTAACGGAGTGGGGCTCCAAGGACTCAAGACCGAAGAACATGGAAGTCACAAGAAGGGCGTGCGGTGTACACAACTAATTCCACACCTTGGTGTCTTGTGATGGTCACGAGGGTATGATTGGGTGATCAAGTCAAGAAGATCCAACAAACTATGCTCTCATGGCTTACTCTTCAAGTTCTTCGTGATTAGACTCGAGATGTCAAATGAAGCAAATTGTTCTAAATCATGCTTTTATAAACCTCATTATGAAAAACTCATAAAAGATTTTGAAAAGTTAAATTAATGGTTTTAGGCTATAAAGAAAGTTTAAAATCAGTAGAAGAAAGGCTTGAATTTTTCAAATCTTATGAGTTCATTCATACTGAAAAGATTAAGGTCTTAGAACAAGATATATATTTAAAAGATGTATCCAATAATGAGCTTATGAGGAAGTTAAAGATAGTTCAAAAGGAGAAAGATATCATAAAATTCAATGTAGATAGACTTGAACATGCATCTAAAAGTGTCAACAACATAGTAGAGACTCAGATTGTTAACAACTGTTTAAAAGGTATAGGTTATAATGTCGTCCCACCTCCCTATACAGGACAGTTTAAGCCTCCTACACCTAGTTTGTCCTTTACTGGCTTAGATGAATTTGCTAATGAACCTGCAATTGAGAATAGGAAGACTAAGTCTAGTAATGTAGAGTCTAAGACAGATAGGAAGAATTCTGATGCCCCAAGTATTGATGATTGGGTGTCAGATGATTAGGAAGAGAGTGTTGCTCAACCTAAAATAGAAAAGAAAATAGTCAAACCTAGTGTTGTAAAGAAAAAGTTTGTTAAACCTAAAAATGCTAGGAAACATGTTAAAAGTGTTGAGCAACCTAGGAGAATCAATCATAGCACTAGAGGTAATTAGAAAATTGGAATAACATGATGTCCAATAGGCTAGGAAGTGATTTTGAAATGTTCAATAAAGCTTGTTTTGTGTGTGGTAGTTTTGAACATTTGCAGTATGATTGTACTTACCATCAAAGACAAAGGGTGGTAAAACCAGTTTGAAACTATGCAAAAAAAGGTGAACCATCAAAACTTTGCTAAGCAGTCTCACCCCTATGCTAAAAGGACCATGGTTCTAAAAGCAGTTTTAATGAAACCTGGCATAAAATCTCTTAATATTGCCAGGCCAGTTAATACTGCTCAACCAAAAACAATAGTTATTAGTGCTAAATAAATTTCACATTTTTATAAAACAACACATTTAACTGTCAAAAGGCCCATTTACAAGAAAAAAACATTTGAAAATAGTAAATTTAATCAAAAAGTTAATACTGTTAAAGGAAAAAGCATATATCGCTAGGCCAAAAGCGATGAGTTAATCTTCGTTAAGGTACTCTAGTTAATGTCAGAAGGTCTCACTTGTTGGGTTTGGAACCCAGGATTAAAGTATTAGACCATGTTTCAGATGCAACAATGCATCAATCACCTTAAAGAAATTTGATTATGTTGATGCACAAGGCAGATCCAAGTCAGTGATGCCTTGGGTCCCAAAAAGAGACTGGTTTTCTTAAATGATGTGTGCAGGGCAATCCACAGCTAGATTTACAAGATCCAGGAGTGGTTAGCAGTGGATGCTCAAGGCACATGACAGGGAACATGTCCTATCTTACTGATTTTGATAAGATTGATGGAGGATATATTGCCTTTGGAGGAAATCACAAAGGAGGGAAGATAACTCGGAAAGGTACCATTAAGACAAGTACATTGGACTTTGAAAATGTGTATTTTGTAGAAGAGCTTAAGTTTAATCTCTTTAGAGTCTCACTGATGTGTGACAAAGATAATAGTGTTCTTTTTACTGACACTGAATGTATCATCTTATCTCCAAATTTTAAGTTGGTTGATGAAAGTCAAATTCTACTTAAAGTTCCTAGAAGAGATAATATATACAGTGTTGATTTAAAGAACATGGTTCTTAAAGGTGGTTTAACTTGCCTTTTTGCAAAAGCCACACTGGATGAATCTAAACTTTGGCATAGAAGGCTTGGACACTTAAACTTTAAAACAATGAATAAATTGGTTAAGGGAAATCTTGTAAGAGGTTTACCTTCCAAGCTTTTTGAAAATGATCAAACTTGTGTTGCTTGTCTGAAGGGAAAACAGTACAGAGCCTCTTGTAAGTCCAAAACAGAGAACTCTATTAGTTTACCTTTACACATGTTGCATATGGATTTGTTTGGTCAAACATTTGTAAAAAGCTTAATGAAAAAGATGTATTGGCTAACATTTAAGATGTACCATCTGACATCGTACAATGAGAACGCAGGACAAGCACTACTTTTTTTTAGGTAAAAGGTTTTTACCCTGGTAAACATATCGACTTTACAAACGCAGGACAAGCACTCAATAGAGTTCAGGCAATATGGCAAAGCACCATATTGACTTTACAAACATACACACCCCTTGTACTTCAGACTACTAACTCACGAGAATAACATGCCACTCTCAAGAACATAAACTATTTAGTCTAGAAAAATATAAAGATAAAACAATAAGAGCGCATGTCTAAGACAAGCACTACTTTGTACGAGCCAAGGAAGACACTTCACCTGTCCTCCTCGTCTGCTCTCCAGATGATCAACACCTTACTCCTTCGCATGATTAATCATCCATCAGGGTTTATTTCTAAACCCTACTCGCCTCTATAAATAAAAGGCATCACACATAATCTCAACAAGTTCACACACTTGAGCAAATCGCTCACATCAATCTCAAATGATTTTGTTTAAGTGTTACCCGAACTTCTTGATCTCAATCATTTTCATAGGTCCATCTTGTTCAACACAGAACCAAACAAAAAAACCTCCCAACTCATTCTCTTAATATCAATTTACATTAAAAATATACTACCTCATTTTGGTTATAAACTTGTTCAACAATATCAATAATTTTCGGATCACACATTTTTATTTATCAACTAACACAATCAACTCATGAACTCTCATAAATTGTGTATTATATAGTAGACCGTGTGATGTATTTAAAAAATAATGATAATTTTGTTGTCATTAAATATAAATATAGTTTATTTTTTTATAAAAAACAACAATAAAAAAAAGTTGTTATATATTACAATTCAAAATTTTGTTAAATACTTAACGCATAGCACCAAAATTTAATTTTTATAATACCTAAACTGTCGAATATAAGGCTGGAAGGTAAGGAGAAGTCTCACTCACTTTACACATCAGCGCCACATCAGCTTTCTATCTCCTCTCTCTTCCATTCATTACCACTCACCTTTTTGTGGACAAGTCACTCACTCCCACTCAACTTGACCCTTTTTTTTTTTACTCATAAAACAGATGCTACACAAACATCAAGAAGGTGACTTGGCCACCTTATTTACTTTTAAAATGTGTAACTCACGCGTGAGACTAAAGTGAGTGCATGGGAGTAGCGAGTAAATGAAAGTAAGATGAGGTGACTCACTCACCCCCTGCCCAGTAAAATTAAATGAATTTGTGCATAAGGTTTCACTTTAAAAGTTGATGTTGAAATATGCCATAAATGAATTTAATTGACATCATCCGCATAAATGAGCAATATAATTGAGCATGTGATACTTATTTTGATAAAATCATTGTTTGTCATACCCGTCTTTAAAAGTTGATGGTGATCGTCGCTCATGACACAAAATACAAAATATATGTTTGGATTTTTACATAAGGAGCTGATGTGAACAAGGGAGCAATCTTGTAGTGTCATAACACGTAGCAATATTTGATTGGCTCTCGTGATATAATTTTAGAGAAATGATATATGGACCAAACTTGGGCTTAAACTTGAGCCTAAAATCAAACGTCATAATCTTATACCATCGTTAACTTTTAATAACCGAGTGATCTTTACTTTGTGACTAATAATCCATGTTAGGCGAATACGCGATAGGCCAGTCGTCGCCTCTCCAATCCATAAAATCCGCTCATGACCAATTTGATATAATTAATGAAAATGATCTAGAATACGATTAACATGAGGAGGAATTTTCAAATGCTACTATTATTTTGATGTTTCTAGGGACAAATCCCCACCATCCATCTAGTTTGATCTAATGGTGGGGATTAACCCAAGATTTAATATGCCTAAGCCCAAGTCCACGTTTTTTTGTCTTTTTGTTTTTTATACACATTTTTTTCTCTCTTTCTTTCTTTTTGTTTTGTGTTTTTTTAATTATTCACGTTTTTAGTTATAATCACGTTTTTTTTTTTTTTTTTTTTTTTTTTTTTTTTTTGTAATATTAACGTTTTTTTAAATTCACATTTTTTTTATATTTACGTTTTCTTTTATTTGTTTGTTTTTTTTTAATTCACGTTATTTACGTTTTTTTTAATTCGCGTTTTTTTTCTACCCTTTCATACGTTTTCGTTCGTTTCCATACGTTTCCATCTATTTTTCGTTCGTTTTCATACGTTTTCGCCCGTTTTCATACGTTTTTGTCCGTTTTCATACATTTTTGTCTGTTATCGCCCGTTTTCTTACGTTTCGTCCATTATTCATACGTTTTCGTCCGCTTTCACACGTGTTTTACGTTTTCATACATATTCGTCCGTTTTCTTACGTTTCGTCCGTTTTCATACATGTTTTCGTTTTCATACATATTCGTCCGTTTCACGCGTTTTAGTCCGTTATTAAATGTTTTCGGCCGTTTTAAACGCTTTCACGTTCGAATTCACTGAGTGATATTACAATAAACAAGTGATATTCGAATATCACAAATGATCGTGAATATTGCATGTGATATTCTCGTGATATTGAGAATATCACTTGTGATATTCGAATACCACAAGTGATTTTTGAATATCATAAATGATTTTCAACTAATGTTTTGTAACATCGAAATCACACGTGATATTCATAATATCACATAATGATATCAGAAAATCACAAGTGATATTCGTAATATCACAAGCGATATTCGTAAAATCACAAGTGATATTCGGAAAATAATAATCACGGTGATATTCATAATATCACAAAGTGATATTCGAGATAATCACAGTGAAATTCAATATCACGTAAATCACTGTGATAGTCGAAGCGTATGAAAACGAGCGAAACTTAAGAAAATGGACTAAAACGTAAGAAAACGGACTAATCGATGAAAATGGGGTAAACGATGAAAGAGTAAAAATCGTCTAAAAGCGGACGAAAATGAAAGAAAATGATGAAAGCGGTAAAACGTATGAAAACGGTAAAACGAAAAACGTATAAAACATATGAAAGCGTATGAAATTGAAGAGAAAAAACACGAATTTAAAATAAAAAAAAAAAAAACGTTAATTTAAAATTTTAAAAAAGCGTTAGTTTAAAAAAAAAAGAACGTGAATAAGAAAAAAAAAACAGAAAATAATGTGAATAAAAAATAAAAACAAAAAAGACAAGAAAAAAACATGGACTTAGGTTTATCTACTAAATCTTAGGTTAATCATCACCATTAGATCAAACTAGATGGATGGTGGGGATTTATCCCTTGGTAAGCATGGATTTATGAGTAAGCAAAATAAAGTGACTCTTAACATGAGATACATTATATGAGATTTTGCGAAACATATCAATACATAATATATTAGTCATTATAATTGAGATTAAAAATATGTTAGTCATTATACTTTTATTATTTTGAGAGTTTTATGTATAATTATACATTTTTATACGTAAATAAAGAAGATATATCTATACTACATATAAAAAAATGGTCAAACCTTCAAAAGTAAAATGTTAAAAGTCAAAGGTAAGAGAAATGTATGGTGTAATTAATACTCTTATTAAAAAACCACATTACTTAAAAGTATAATAATTTATTCACATTGTACAACCAATTAAAAGCATATCTATCAAATTAAAACAACCAATTAAAAAACTCTTACGATAAAATTTTCACAATGTACAATTTAAACAAGCTACAACATAATCCAAAATATAAATAACTAAACACACTAATTAATATTATTTTTAAAACACCTAAAATGAAAAGTATGTGTTATTATACATAGTTTTGAAAATCGGACCGCCCAACGAAGTTCAACTAGGAACGGTGTCGCCACCGGTTCGGCTAACCAATAAAAGCCATCCGAAAACGAACAGAGGACCCGTTGAAACCGATACAACCGGTGAATCGGTCTCATCGAGATCTATTTATCCAGTTAATCGTCATAGGCACTTCGCCCGCAACGCCGGGTACCGCTATACTATATATAAAGGGAAAACCAAAATGTAAAAAGTGAAAACCGGGTTGACCCGGGATGCTTCAAACCCGGTAGGTTGACCCGGTTTAATTTAACCTGTTTTTTACCCAACCCGTCTGGTTGACTCGGTTTAATCGACCGTTTTCGACCGGAATGGTTCAACTGGTTGAACCACCCGGTCGAACCAGATTCAAAATATTATGTTTAATCCCCAAATCTTCAAACTTTTATTATTTTGTATATAACCCATAAACTTTTTTAACACAAAACAATTTGTCGCTATAAAATTCGTCTTATACACCTGATACTGCTCTAGTATAGTTAAAAAGTGAAATACTTACTAAATCACCTTTCAAGTTTATGGAAAATATAAAGTATTGTAACAAAACTTTAAAATATGGTAAACATAAATAAATGTCAAACGTTTAACCCGACAAACACTTAGGGCCCATTTGGTATATTGAGGTGTGTTTGTTTTGAGGGTGTGGAATCAAATCAATGGATTAAAAGCAATAATCAAATGTCAGTTGTTTTATGTGTTTAAAATAGTTGATAACGAGAATGACGCGGCAGCAGCGCTTGGCGAGCCTGTTTCTTTCCCCAACCAATTAGAGTGCAAGGTATCGTGCATACTGAATAACACGTTATTGGTATGCCACATCGCACACATCATCTCCTCCCAATAAACACCAATAACTAAAACACCCCTCCTCATAACACACCAATAACATATTATTAGGTCCCACAAAATACCCCACTCACTCACAATACACAAAAAAACAAAACTAAAAACAAAAACTCACAAACTTACATTTGGCGTAAGCCATTCAAATGGCGGAGACCCTTTGGCTAGTGGATGGCGAGAAAGGTGGTATGGGTTTGGCGGCATCATTCGTTTCTATTGGTGCATTTGGCGTGTGTTTGCTTTACCTCACCGTGCTCTCTTAGTACATGATATCAAGTAGTCATACATTCACTGTTTATATACTTGCATCATATTCAATTAAACCAAAGCCGGTAAATGATAAACTGTTGCAATTCCAATGAATGCATATAGAACTCATCAGAATGAAAACAATTTAAACTCTACATAAGATGAGTAACAAACCTCAATTAGCTAATTGGTAAACAGTTTATTATCGCGGGAACTGGAGCCGCTTTCTTGATGCTTTTCGTTGAAACTGTTACAAAAACACAATAGCAAGTTGTAAATATTTAGTATCATTTAAATTAGCTGATGTAATATTACTAAAGATATATATAAATAAATCCACAAACCTTGATTGATCTACTCATCTGATCGGTTATTCGCATGAACAACCTTTGAAACACGTGGTATTTGTTCTTGCACACCTATGATAACGACACGTTACCGTGTGCCATTTTCTTTTAGTGTTCTGAGCTGGCTGCATAAAAGGATTGAAGTTGCTGTTTGATGTTTCTGTCATCGTATGACTACCTGCTGAAAAACAACCAAGAGCATAAGAATTAGTACGTTGTAACTGTAGGGTTTTACTAATCATACATAAACATCATCAAAGCATGCAGCGAAAGTAATAAGAATAATACTTGTAAATTAATTAACCGAATTAAAAGAATATGCGACCTTTTGCGAATCAATGCAATTAGGGTTTATGAAAGCCCAAATTAAGATCAATCAAGAAACCTTAAACCCAATAAATTAGGATTAATAAATTCGACTACACTAACGATGAACACCCAAGTTACCAACACAAGTGCATTGGCCCTTCGTTCTTGTACACACGTATTAGTAGCGAATCAATGAGAAAAGCTGGTTCTTGATCACAATAGATTAACCAAACACCTTTGTTATGCTCAAGGTCACTCGCAAATCCTTACATGGGTTTTACTCGTCGACCTAAGAACAAGAGGAAAGAAAGAAGAAGTTTGGCCTTTATTGAAATCTAGTGTACCAAAGGATGAATACATGGGGATGTATTTATAGCCTTATGGTAGATGTCAAGATTACTATGATTTTCGATGTGGGATTCAATAGGTTGGCCAAAAACAAGCCCAAAAGGGTTCCTAAAACCTTCTCATGGCTTGTTAACTTTTCTTCATATCCCGTTGACATTTAACGACCGATAATCAAAACTCGTTAAATATTAACTATCGTTAAGTATTTATTTGTGATCAATAATTAAATATTACATTTAATATATTAATTATTATTTACATTGATTCTCATACGTAATGTGTGTAATCCCGAAGTCTCGAGTTCGAATCCGGTCATACTAATATTAATTTATATCCATAACCTTTCAGTAACCGATATAGTCTGTTTTCTAAGTGCAAGCAACATAGATCCATACCTTTGAACCAATTTTTTTTTTTATGAAAATAAAATAAATGAGATCAGGGTCGACCTTTTTCCTTTGGACTCGTATTTTGTTCGTACACAATCCTCCAGAAGCAAACAAACCGAATTCTCAAACGGTTAGCAACTGCAAATCATGTCTAGTAACTTCCAATAACCATATTCATTGATTCGAAACGAAGAGAATCCCAGAAGCTAGTGGAACTGTGGAAGCTACAACTTTAGGCTACCTGAAAGCCACCGCTATTGAGCATCCTTGTCCAACCGTGTGCGTTTGTTTTGTATATTATTAAAAACACCTGCAGCAGTAACAAACTGTTAACAATTAATATAGCCAATAACATTTGCGGTTCATTGCTGTGTGATTTTACACATTCCAACTACAGATACTCCATGTAACAGAAAATGCAACTTTTAAGTAAACATGTAAGGATCGAATAATCAAAATTACCTTGCGAGCAAGCTCTCCTTGAAATCCTTCTGCGACCAGAAAATACAACATGGTGCAAAAAAATTAAAAATCTTGTTCATTTGAGGTTCATCGGTGTTGGATTTTACACATTCAGTCCCTGTAGCTCTGCACATGATCGCTTGTAAGACCATCAGTGCCTAAGAAACTTGGTGTCTGTCAATGAGTAAGTAAAGAACTTAGTTTTAGAGTATGATCCGAATGTTCCACAACCTTGGAAGGGATTAAGCATTTACTGGTGCAAGAAGCGTCGATTAAAGACAACAATATTTAAAAAGTTTTGATTAGAAATGTAATGTGTACATTTAATAAATCTTTTTTTTTTGTGCTCAATTGAAACACCCGACCAAAATGTGAACACCATAAAACAGCTTTGCATATGATATTCCTATAACATTTTATTTTAAAACACTCACACAGTCTGGTTCTCACTTCAAATTTCGAGAGACTAATTCAAAAAGTGAGTAGCTTTACCTGAATTCCCTTGTTCGCATTTCAGTTGCCTTTTTGCGGTTCTCCTCTTCAAAGAGAACAATCGGTTGTCGGGCCTGAAGAACCTGACCATCTATCTGATATTTTGATCCTATGGGATCAGCAGGGTCTAGAAACTGAAAAAAAAACAAACCTCCTGGCTTCCTGCAAAAAATACAAATAATTAATAAGATAAAAAAGTAGATTTCGACCTGGATATTTGTTTGGGTTGTTTGCAAACATCAAAAGTAGTAATCTCAGCTTAATTTATTAACAATTGCTTAAAAAAAATTGAATCAAATAAATCAAGGACCGGTTTATTTCAAAAAGATTTTCAAGCAGCCCGTGATAGTAAAGCAATATATAACAATGACAACAGTTCGTTCACCATATATCAACAGCATTCGAGTAATTAGCAGCTCCCAAAAGAACCGCAAGAGCCCTATACCAAAGGATTAAAACCTGTATCGATAAAAGTGACAACCAAACCGTTAACTCACTATTTTTAAGCTATTCAATGAATTGTCACAATAGGCATGATTCTGAATATTACTAATACCTGATGAGTATATTTTTAGTAGTACACTAAAAGTTTGAGCAAGTCCAAGTTCCACTATTTTTAGTAAGCCCGTGTTAAATAATTTGTCGATCATTTTAAACTTCAAAAGGCGTTTACGGCAAATCAAGCTAATCATCACAGCCCAGGAAATGTTGTAAAAAAAATAACGATTTTTAACATACCTGAAGCAAACGGTTTGGACATGCACTGCAAGAAAAATCAGCAAATTAAATACCTCATGCTAGAACTTGCTAAATGATCTGCGATTCGCCCACACACCTCAAAACAAACATGAAGCTCACCTAAAACCAAACCAAAATCTGAACAAAAATTGACACCCCAAAATTACTTTTTCCACAAATAATTTTGTTGCCTATAGCCAAAAAACATAAGCCTAAGACCAAATAAGTTGAGCACAAAGGCCAAATAATTAAACAAACTAACTATATTCCACGCTAATAATGAAACACTAACCTCATCTTCATCTGTTGCGCATCTCGGCTATGATGGACAATAAAGTTGTATCTGAACCTAACCTCATCTAACATTAATGACCCTTGTTTGATTTCATCAGTCAAAACTGACCTACTTGTTCTACTTATAAAATCATTTACAAATTTCAAATTATAAAACCATCCAAGAATTGTTAACCACACTAACAAATATGAGCTGACATTAAGAAAAGGAAAGTAATAGGTAAAAACCTCATGTTCATGTTTGTAAACAGTCTCTTATTTATAGATTCAAGACTAAATAATCTTTCAGTAATTGATATTGGAGGTTAGGAAGAAATTAGAGGCCAAATCATATCTTCAATCTTCCACAAATGAATACCCCCAAAAACATTGACAAAAAGCAAAAACCCAAACAAATGCACCTATTCTAAAAACATATAATATGATATCAATCAATCAATCAATCCATCTTTATCATAAAGATATAACAACCCGAGATAAGATAAAGTTTCATTAATACCCGATCTAAGATCTCCGGATCATTATGTGCTGTAACAGGTGGCACTTCTCATCATACCTCCAAAATCAAACCCGTTTATGTGTGTGTGTTCTGGAAGACTCCAGTGAATTTATGCATCATATAGGTATTAAAAAAATAAAACCGGATCACAGTAGCAGGCTTGGAACGGGCCATGGGAGTCCATTTTGTGCTGGTAGCCCAATGTTTTGGCGGGAAAATGGGGGTAAATTGACAACGTATTCGATGGTGTTTAATATAAGTGAAAATGGGGGGTAAAATGACAACGTATTCTATGGTGTTTAATATATTTATTAATACCCTTTTTGTGGGGCTACATGATACCACAATGTAAAGCTCGGTTTCATTTTCATTCCTATGACAATTCACTTTTTTATTTGCCTTTTTTGGCTTTTGTTTTGGCTCTTTCTTATTTGTAAAAGGTTTTTGATGGCCTAATATTACTTTAATATTATAACAAATTTTTATTATAAATAAATTATTTCAATTATATATTTTCTCTATTCTACATCAAATCTAAATCTAAATTCGAATTCAAATTCTAAACCCGTTAACAAACCAAACGAACCCTGATATTAGGGTGGAATCAAAGAAATTTCAAATCAATGTGTTTGGTACGGTTTTGTTTCCTTACACATGGTGTAGAATAATAGATGCATACCAAGCTACATTGGTGGCTTTTGATGAAACCAACTATTTCGCATTCTTTACAACCACATATTTATCAATTTTTATTGTATTCTTTATTTTTCAATTTCAAAATATCTTAACTTAAATATAAATAAATATATAATTTAAATATTTTTTTCTCTTTACCCATTTTCTTTTAAACCAATACCAAATTCAAATCCAATTCCAACCCTATTTATAAACCAAACAGACCCTTAATTGGACTGAAATAAACTTAATGATCGCATCTTACTAATTTTTCAAAGTTAAGACAAAAACATGTCATTATGTCGTACCATCATTTAGAAAATAATTTAGGCCCATGTTGTAGGAATAGGCCCAACTTGTTTCATGTCTCCCATTTTAATACATGAACATCATTTATTTAAAGTAAAAATTTTTACTTACCTTTGCGTTGTCGCGGGACCAATGCGTTGTCGGGACCAATGTGTGGGAAGAAACTCACCCCTTGGTGAGTGACTCGCACACGACACACCCAAAACTCAAGTCCAAAGTCACGGCCAAAATTGCAAACTTTGGTGAGTTACTAAACATAGTGTTTATGTGGGGCCCAATTCAAAAGTAACGTTTTTTTATTTGTTTTGTGAGTGTGTGTGAAATATTTAGTAGTGTATATTTTGTATAAACTGGATATTTTAATAAAAAGTGACGTATGGTGACCACCACTATTTTCAATTTAAGTATAATTGTTGCTCGTACTTCGCCACGTGACCATTGGTTGTGACTCTCTAAATGTGGCATTAATATATGTTAGAGTAAACAGCAAAAAATGTCCTTGAACTTTGCCAAAATTTTCCAATGATGTCCTTGAAAAAAAATCTGCAAATAATGTCCCTAAACTTTTAACTTTTTGCGAGTTATGTCCTTGCCGCGTTACTGTAGTTGCAAATTTAGTTTTTTGACTAACGGTCGTTAGTTTTGGGCGTGTAAAATGACTATTTTACCTCGCCTACTAAAGTGACTTTTTGGCCGTATGAAATGACTATTTTACCCCGCCTTATTAGGGACATTTTTGCGGTTTATTATTCATCTTCTTTTACTTCCCATCACCACCACCTTCTACCACCACATAACCATCACCGTCACCTCCACCACTATGCAACAAAATTTACCAACAAACTTTAATTTAGCATATCATCACAAATCTGAATTCAAAGACCAACACAAAACCAACCAAATCCTATGCTAGACACAACCAATACCCTCTTATTCACTCCCCAACTCACAATATATATCCCCTATCAAAATCATAACTGGAAAAAAATAATCAAACGATCTCGCTTATGTCTTTTACGTGTGTCATATAAATATTATCAACCTTCAAAGTTCATTAAACACAAAATACAAAATCATCAACGATCTCTTTTGAAGCATTAGCTTCATTTATATCTGAAAACCTAGAAAGATTCATAACAATCATGTTATTATCCATCTCTTTCGATTCACAAAACAAAACAAAGCAGAAAATTAAACGAGATCTCGATTTGGTCTTATGTTGGGTCTCTCATGAGAATTTAAGAACTTCAAAGAACTTTAAGCACAAAAGACCAACTCTTCATAGATCCTTGAGAAGTTTAGCTTCTTTTAAGTATTCGAATGATTTAAAGAAATATCTATAACAATAATGTTATAAACCTTCCTTTTATTCGTTTAGCAAAAACAAGAACGATATGTAAAACAATCACTTACCCGTGACCTCTAATCCGTGAAGATCTTGAAGGGATAAGAAGAAAACTTATACGGGGTTTGATGATTAACTGAAATGAATTGTGATTTGTGTGTGTTTGTGTTGTTGATTGTGACTGTAAACGAGAGAGAGAAACAGAAGGGGGCGGATGTATTATGTCATTTGGGTTATGAAGTGATAAGGCGGGTGGTTTATATCCGTGAATTTAGGGTTACCCGTTTTGGATCGGTTTTAAGGATTGCACCGAGTATTTCAATTCAAGCTGTTATAATGACACATGTCTAACTTTGATATCTAAAAATTTACCAACAAACTTGCCGAAAAGTACATTGTTTTCTTTGATAAAATCTTGGTAAATTATGTTATAAAGATTGTTGTGTTAATTTATTATCAAGTTTGTTGGTAAATTTTGTTGTACAGTTTGTGGTGGTGGGGGTGGTGGCGGTGATGGTTGTGTGATGGTAGAGGGCGGTGGTGATGGGAAGTAAAAAAGAAGATGAATAGTAAACTGCAAAAAATTATAGTCATTTCACACGGTTAAAAAAAGTCACTTTTGTAAGCGAGGGTAAAATAGTCATTTTACATGGCCAAAACTAACGACCGTTAGTCAAAAAACTAAATTTGCAACTACAGTAACGCGACAAGGACATAACTTGCAGAAAATTGAAAGTTTAGGAATATTATTTGCAGATTTTTTTTCAGAGTACATCTTTCGCAATTTTGACAAAATTCAAAGACATTTTTTACAGTTTACTCTATATGTTATAGCACGATAGAGCTATAATTTTTAAGTAAAAAAAATATCTTATTCAGCGACTACACAATCTTCTAAACTCAGTTTCATGCACATAAGTTAGAAACCAAACTTGACCTTAAAGATGAATCTAACATTGCAGAAAATAATTCCGTGTTATGTTACTTTTTAACACAAATATTTGAGCACCCAAGCAACGTTTTATAACCATTTTTCTGCACAATAATTCAGCACCCAAACAACTCTTTTTTTTAAACACTTTTCTACACAAACTAGTTTTAAATCCCCGTACATGTACGGGGTTTTTGGATTGATTTTTGTTAGATTAGTTTTAGGTTAGTTATACATTGCTTAGTTAGTTTTGCGAAATTGTATAACATGGTTACCAAAAAAAATTGTATAACAATAGTAATTTTAAATAATTTAAACTATACAATATAAGTACCGATGGTTCAGTGTTATCGGTCGGGTTGAGTCGGGTTAAAACACCAACGCATATTTATATTATAATCATTTGATCCATTCATTTACTTTAGGATGACTATAGCATATTACATTCCAAATGCTTGTGCTATCTAAACACAGTTGTGACTTTTGTGAGTATGCTATTGTTTTGTGATGATGGTGATGTTGATAATGGTCTTATGTTTATTGCAATTGAATTGTGAGTATGATATTGCTTTGTGATGATGTTTATTGCGGTTGACTTGCTGTTGATAAGTGGGGACGCATTGAGGTTACAAAACCTGTTAGCTTTACTGTCAAAGAGGATAACAACTTGTCTATAATCAACTGAGTTGGTAAATGTTGAGGAATGAGTTCAGTCAGTTGCATTGCACAGGAGACGGTTTAGATAGCACAATATGTTTCCAATCAGTACCTTGCAAGTTGCACTAATAATCAAATTTTAAAAAAGCTAATAATCATGACGATATCTTGTTCATATTCCCTTTCGCCGTCTCACATGCTCCATAGCACAAGGAGACGATTTAGGAGCAATAACAATGAGTTGTTCACCACATTTTCCCATATTCGAACCCTTCATTCCCCACAGACTCATCAAAAGTGGAATGAGTCACAAGTCCACTCCACCAAGGACCTAAACCACATGACAATGAACCCGTCTGATTCGAACTAATCCCATCACCATTTTCCTTATAGTACACATAATTCATCCTTATGACAAAGTGTGCACAACTACACGAGCTACTTGCACTATACTTAAATATTTCCATTACTACACAAACTAATATTAAATTTTGACTGCAACCCAATTGAGCTAAAGCAAAACCAATATGAAATAACACATAAAGAAACAGAAGGGGGCGGATGTATTATGTCATTTGGGTTATGAAGTGATAAGGCGGGTGGTTTATATCCGTGAATTTAGGGTTACCCGTTTTGGATCGGTTTTAAGGATTGCACCGAGTATTTCAATTCAAGCTGTTATAATGACACATGTCTAACTTTGATATCTAAAAATTTACCAACAAACTTGCCGAAAAGTACATTGTTTTCTTTGATAAAATCTTGGTAAATTATGTTATAAAGATTGTTGTGTTAATTTATTATCAAGTTTGTTGGTAAATTTTGTTGTACAGGTTTGTGGTGGTGGGGTGGTGGCGG
Organism: Chrysanthemum lavandulifolium; assembly: GCA_022545495.1. Lineage (NCBI taxonomy): Eukaryota > Viridiplantae > Streptophyta > Magnoliopsida > Asterales > Asteraceae > Chrysanthemum > Chrysanthemum lavandulifolium. Next base: position 142,354,191 of record CM040238.1, read on the forward strand.
TGATGGTTGTGTGATGGTAGAGGGCGGTGGTGATGGGAAGTAAAAAAGAAGATGAATAGTAAACTGCAAAAAATTATAGTCATTTCACACGGTTAAAAAAAGTCACTTTTGTAAGCGAGGGTAAAATAGTCATTTTACATGGCCAAAACTAACGACCGTTAGTCAAAAAACTAAATTTGCAACTACAGTAACGCGACAAGGACATAACTTGCAGAAAATTGAAAGTTTAGGAACATTATTTGCAGATTTTTTTCCCGAGTACATCTTTCGCAATTTTGACAAAATTCAAAGACGTTTTTTACAGTTTACTCTATATGTTATAGCACGATAGAGCTATAATTTTTAAGTAAAAAAAATATCTTATTCAGCGACTACACAATCTTCTAAACTCAGTTTCATGCACATAAGTTAGAAACCAAACTTGACCTTAAAGATGAATCTAACATTGCAGAAAATAATTCCGTGTTATGTTACTTTTTAACACAAATATTTGAGCACCCAAGCAACGTTTTATAACCATTTTTCTGCACAATAATTCAGCACCCAAACAACTCTTTTTTTTAAACACTTTTCTACACAAACTAGTTTTAAATCCCGTACATGTACGGGGTTTTGGATTGATTTTTGTTAGATTAGTTTTAGGTTAGTTATACATTGCTTAGTTAGTTTTGCGAAATTGTATAACATGGTTACCAAAAAAAATTGTATAACAATAGTAATTTTTAAATAATTTAAACTATACAATATAAGTACCGATGGTTCAGGTGTTATCGGGTCGGGTTGAGTCGGGTTAAAAACACCAACGCATATTTATATTATAATCATTTGATCCATTCATTTACTTTAGGATGACTATAGCATATTACATTCCAAATGCTTGTGCTATCTAAACACAGTTGTGACTTTTGTGAGTATGCTATTGTTTTGTGATGATGGTGATGTTGATAATGGTCTTATGTTTATTGCAATTGAATTGTGAGTATGATATTGCTTTGTGATGATGTTTATTGCGGTTGACTTCTTTGTTGATAAGTGGGGACGATTGAGGTTACAAAACACGTTAGCTTTCTTGTCAAAGAGGATAACAACTTGTCTATAATCAACTGAGTTGGTAAATGTTGAGGAATGAGTTCAGTCAGTTGCATTGCACAGGAGACGGTTTAGATAGCACAATATGTTTCCAATCAGTACCTTGCAAGTTGCACTAATAATCAAATTTTAAAAAAGCTAATAATCATGACGATATCTTGTTCATATTCCCTTTCGCCGTCTCACATGCTCCATAGCACAAGGAGACGATTTAGGAGCAATAACAATGAGTTGTTCACCACATTTTCCCATATTCGAACCCTTCATTCCCCACAGACTCATCAAAAGTGGAATGAGTCACAAGTCCACTCCACCAAGGACCTAAACCACATGACAATGAACCCGCCTGATTCGAACTAATCCCATCACCATTTTCCTTATAGTACACATAATTCATCCTTATGACAAAGTGTGCACAACTACACGAGCTACTTGCACTATACTTAAATATTTCCATTACTACACAAACTAATATTAAATTTTGACTGCAACCCAATTGAGCTAAAGCAAAACCAATATGAAATAACACATAAAGATAGCAAGATTGTGGTTCTTGATATGATAAAAAAGATACAGTTATAAAAATTCAAAGGAGTATATTCAGTACTATAATACCAAACTAAGAGTAAATAGACCCAAAGACTCATTTGCAGCAGAATATCAAATTTGCAGACCTGAACCATTGCAAGTTTGCAACAAAGAATTATTTGCAAACCTGAACCATAATACCAAACGTGCTATAGACCCAAACACTCATTCGCAGCAGAATGTCAAATTTGCATACCTGAACCATTGCATTGAGGGCTCGTTTGGTTGGGATGTATGTGTGGAAAACTAGAAGGGGGGGTTGAATAGTTTTACCAATTAAAACTTCCTTTTAAACTATTTAGATCGACTTATGTCAATCTATTTGGTTGTGTGTGTTGGATGTTGATAAACAAGCATAGAAAGATATGTAATGAAGAGATAAGAGTAAGAAGCACAAAACCACAACGCGAGTATTTATAGTGGTTCGGCTACAAGGACACCTTCCTTGCCCTACTCCACTCCCCGAGTCACCTACTCAAGAGTTCGTAAACACTACACCAATCTCCTTATGGCGGAGAAGCCTTCACAACGTTGCCTACCCTTTTTCCGGTGCTAGGCTAACCACCGGTTTCTTTCACTCCAAGGTGAACCACACCTACACAACGTCGCCTACCCTTTATAAGGTACTAGGCTAAGTACCTAGTTCTTTCACTCCAAGGTGAACTACACCTTCACAACGTCGCCTACCCTTTATTAGGTACTAGGCTAAGCACCTAGTTCCATTGCAATGGAGGAAATACTACCACACTACACCAACGACTAATCCCAAAGGAGATCTACTCCTTTACAACATCATCAAGGACATCAATATCCTTGGATCTAATGCTAGTCTATCTAGTACATGAAACACACCATATCGAATGTACATCTAAGGCACCTTTCACTAAAGCCTTTGACTAGATCTACAAGACACTTTTCACTAATGTCTTGTGTCTTCACTTCTAAGCACCTTTCACTAATGCTTCAAGTCTTGACTTCTAAGCACCTTTCACTAATGCTTTTTGTCTTGACTTCTAAGCACGTACCACAAGTGCTTATGCAATAAACGATAGATACCCTTCACTAATATCTTCATCTTGACACTTGAGACATCTTTCACTAATGTCTTCAACACTACACTTCTTTGAAGAAAGAAAGGAATCATCAACAAGAAGACTTCAGTAGCCTTGATGATGAGGAAGCATGGCAACTCATGGACTTGAGCTTGCTCGACTTCAAAGGTGGTGATTTTGCCTTTAACAGGAACCTAAAAGATCACACAAAAACAAAACTACAAACATAGATCTCTTGGATCGAGGTTAGTGAGTTTTAACTCGGGGAGAAAGTGTGTTAGAAAGGGTGAGAAATAATGAAGAAATGGCTCACTATTTATAGAGGAAAAATTCTCTGTTCCCGGATCCTTCCACAAGGGATCCGTCTAGCGTTAAGCTAGGGATCCGTGGGACGCTCCCTTTACCCATGGGTATTTTGGTTATGGGTCATGGGTCATGGTTTGAACCATGGATCTTTGGCTAGATACAATGTATCTTTGAGTGCAATGCACTTGGTCACTTAGGTATGGGTTGATCCATGGGTTATGGATATTATCCATGTATGATATAAGCATGATGTCATGCAATGGGTTATGGGTCAAGATCCATGGGTTATGGGCTTTGGGTTGTACCCAATTACATTCAATGTATTTTCCCAATGGGTTGTGATGCTTAAGTTTCTACCCATTTATATTACCCAATATACTACATACTAGTTATGTGTATATTTTATCCACATATATAAACACTAGTTGTTGTACATATGTATTACTAAATCATAAAATCACTTATACTTGTTTTAGTGTTTTATGTGAAAATGTGAATATGTTAGAAACTATTAGTTCAAACAATTTACGTATTTTATTTGTTTTGTTAAAATGATTTTACGTTTGTTATCGACAAAACATTAGAAGATCGTAAAATATAAATAAACGTTTTTACGGCTTATTTGTATTAACAATCTCCTCCTTTTTGTTGATGACAAAACATAAAATTATTTTAAGGAAAAGCTAAAATTGTAAAAGTTTGAATTTAGTTTTACTTTCTTCTCCCTTTTTGTCGAAACAAAAAGTGTTTGAAGGAAAGCAACACATCATTTTTAAGAAAACATGTGAAGAATTAAAAAAAAAAATAGAGAGCAAGTAACGGAACGGATCTCGTCTTTACTCCCCTTGACGAGTCCATCCCTATGTAAGGCGCCAAGAAAGTGATACTAATCTAGTTTGTTTGCAAGTAAGTTTGCAAAAGATTTCGTCTAAGTGACGAATGTACTCCCCCTTGATGATTGCAATATTGCAAGGGGATGTCATGAAATGTAAACCTAGTATTGCAAGTGATTTGCAATGTATTGCTTTGACATAAAGCTCCCCTAGCTTTAGGATGTCAAAGTATTCATGTGTAAATTGAATTACTACAAAACAAAGGTTAGAGAGCAAGTATAATTCACAATTTCCTGCAAATGTGGTTTAAGTTAGTAGAAAGAAAGCTTTCTGTCTCACGGATCCCACGGTTCCCTCCTAGTAGGGATCCGTCTAGGCAATTCGAGGATCCGTAGTAGGCGATTAATTTCAAAGACGGTGATATAACAAGTAATGTTATCACAAAATGAGATATGAATACAAGGTAATCATATGCTCGAAACATAACAAGTAGCATGTAATTCCATTTAATAAAACTAGAGTTATGATATACATGAATCTAAAAACTAAGAAAATAAGAAAATACATGGCTAGGAATTTCTAAACCAATTATCGCTTGATGCTAGGACACCACTAAAATCTTCTAGCTCAAGTTTTGTTTAGGTTTGATCTCGTTGAAACGTTCGAGGAGATGATAGAACATGAAACATTGGTCTTCTCGTACTTCATGTATCAAACCTTCAACATGTTGACAATGATAGCAATCTTTGTCATGGCTAGGTAGTGGTGGTGGAAGAAATGAGATGGCTTGATGCGAAGGATCAAGTGAAGCGGCTTGTGGAGCTTCAAACGATGGAGGGATTGGTGGAGGCACATATGAGAATGGCTCGACCAAGAATGATGGTGGTGGTAGAGAAGTGTCAACTTCCATATGGTCGGGTGGTTGACTTTGATGATTTCTCATAATCCAAATGGGATTATATGATGGAAACGGCGAAAAAGAAGCCGGAGCAAGTGTTGACTCAACACCTTGATTTTGTACCATTATTCCTCCTATTGAGGAAAATGTTGTTGGCGGAAGAGAATGAGACGGCCTAGGAGGCAAGTCCTCTAAATTGTAGAGGTGTGGTGATGATAGTGGGGATGTAAACGAAATAGCTCTAGGAACTAATGGTGATGGTTTAGTGGAGATAATATTGTTTGGCCTAGGAGGTATGGTGGTGTTTGGCATTGGTAGTTTTGTGGGTACTATCCTTTTAGGAATTGGTTTGATTGGATGATGAAGGATCCTATCATTTGTTGGCTTGACCAGAGATGATTCGGTTGAAGAGATTTCGTGTATAACACGCGCCTTTTTCATGGGTGGTTCTTTGGTGGATAAGTTACTACTTGGGGTTTTCCTCATGATGAGATGATTTCAAGAGGTTTGCAAAGATTTCTAAAGTGCTGAAAGTTAGGATGAGAGTGATGACTAGGGAGGTCCTAACAAAGTGGTTTATAAACCAAGAGATTTGGCAAGTGCATTTAAGCCTTAAGCCACTAGATTCATTGGAATGTGATGATTAACATGCACAAGAGTCAACTTCGAGGTTGCACTGATCTAGGAACTCATTTAAAATGAGATGGAGTGTTTGAGTTAGGAAGATGAGTTGAAATGATTGTTTTAGCAAGATTTGACATAAACCGTCATCCGGTTCCCACGGTTCCCTCCTCGGAGGGATCCGTCTAGGCTAATCTCGGGATCCGCAATTCAACAGCTTATAAAGAGTGGAAATGATGTTTCTAAGATCTAAGACCTATAACATCTTGAGTGTTTCATCTTCTAAATGTCTTAAATGAAGGGTGCTTAAGTACTTGAAGGTAATGAGTGATGTGGCTAATGATTGTCTTTTATGGAAGGATTTGGAACTTTCAAAGAGTACCAATGGATGAGCAAGGATGATACTAAAGATGAGAGTGTCAATTGAAGCTAAATGATCCTAGAGATCAGGTTGTGACTTAGGATAGTGTTTTGAAAAATATCCTAGAGGCTTTGAGATGAGAAAATTAGAATTTGATCAACTTTGATCAATTTTGAGGTGAGGATGATTTATGATCAATTTTGCCATAATCGAAAGATTTTAAAGACTAAGTAGAAAATGAAGTGTGAGTTTGAGAACGGAAGAGTAATGGATTAAAATGAAACGGTAGATCTACAAGCGTTTTAGAGTGTGATCTAGGTGTGTGAGTAGGAAGGATCAACCTATCTTGATAAGGACTTAATTTGCCTTAAGACACTATGTTTAGCTTAGTGTGAGGTGTTCTAAGGATATATTTGAAATATAATGCTTGCAATTGCATTTTCTGTTTGCCGGATCCCACGGTTCCCTAAGTGAATGGATCTGTCTAGCACAACCTTTGGGATCCGTCCATCTGCTTAGCGAACCTTTACTAAAGGTATGCAATGATCTTGACAATGCATCATATTCCAAGGTTGGTTTAGAGGTTCTAACACTAAGATATCAAATGTAATATGTTTTATTTCATGAAGGAAATAGGATTACATTGATAAAGCACAGTACAAGAGATTTGATCCTATTTTGAAATACTACTAGGTTTCTTGAGTGTTTTCGCTAGGAGGATCATTACGTGATTGATGAGTGTTGGTGGAATCAAGAATGAAGAAAGTCTTCATGAGAGATATGTTTAGCGGTTCCATCATCTTGTTCACAAGTACGCATAACGGACTTTGAAATTGAGGATGGAAGTGCATAACATTATGATAGAGGCGTGTCAAGAACATTCCATAAGGGATGAGTTTATTCTTGGAGCCTTGAAGATTTGCAATCGCCTATGCGAAGAAGTAGGCGAGATTGTATGGTTGTTGTGTTAGCAAACAAGACAACATGTGAGCACAACAAGCGGGAAGAATTTCGATTTCTAAGGCTCCAAACATTTTCAAGTAGGATGAGTGCAAGAGGCTTGTACTCTTCTCGGATATCCCTTGTAAAGATAATGTTTGGATAGGAGTAATATGGTCGAGGTTTGCATATTATGCGATTTAAATCTTCCGAGAGGGTATGTGTGAACAATATGGACTATTTTCTTCACGAAGTTGAGAGAGAATCAAGAGACCAATCTTGGTGAAGGCACATTGTCCATGATTAGGAATCCGGAGGATGTGAGCAAAATGCCCAAGGGTTAGAGTAAACTTTAGTTTTTGATATAAAACCAAAGAGATAGAGAGCGATCCTCGTTACGAACGAGTTCGAATTGACGGAAGAATTCCATTATGAACCTTGGATATATCTTCTCGTTGATTTCAAGAAGACATTCTAGTCCTATGGCTCGGAAGGAGGTATTGATACCTTATTCGAATTGTAGAGAGGTGTCTACAATACGTCCTTCATGGAAGTGACGGGTTAATAAGAGGTGATGTTTATAGTCAACCTATGATTATCTAACGTTTTTATTAGATTTTTATTAACAATGGTTTTTAGACAAGAAAGATACTTGACTCACTTATGGTTTTGACATTCTATTGGAGTATTACTTTTAGAAGAAAAATGGCTTTTAATTTGCATGAAAAACTGTTCTCCAGTAGGACGGATCCCACGGTTCCTATTTTTTAAAAGGGATCCGGCTAGTATGACTTCCGGATCCGTGGATCCGTACAATGTAAACAGATTTGATAAAACATAGATTTACACTCCAAAATAATTCACACACAATCTCATAATTCAACGCTTACATTTTATACCACGAAAAGTGTTTTATCCTACATTTTCTTTTAGCATGCATACATGATTTCTAATGTATCACTTTATTATTAGAAGGAATATGAAACATATAAATCACAAGAAAATAAATAATAACAAAGATAACAAGATTATTAGTAATATTGCATTTCAATGCTAAGGATGATACAAATGATACAAAGGATTGTGTATATGATCCCAATGTAGATTAACAACACAAAGTAAATGTCTCCATATGTGAACTTCATCATAGGGAACACAAGTGCGATGAGTGTTAAGGCGATGAGCACGAGTGCGATGTAAACCATGTTGATGACGGATCTTCTTGGTTTCAATTGAGATGGAATGAGGAGGAAGATGAAGTTTTTGAGTGAGAGGAAATTTTGAAATTGGAAGATTTGAAAAGTGAGGGTTTGATAGAGTGGTCGACGGTGGGAGTATTTATAGGAAGGAGGAATTTTGAAATTGTGTTTTGTTTTATTATTGGATTAAAAGAAACAAAACATAAGTTTTATATACCACGACTTTAGACGAGAAATAAAACACGATATGAGAAAAAGGCTTCTAATGAAGCTTAATGTAAAACATGTAATTGCACAAAAGATAATCATATAAATACCTAAATAGGTATACTTAATTATCAAGCAAAGTAAAAGAAAATCATACCTCTAGCGCACTTAGAAATGTCTTTACAAATGACACAAAGAAATGTCACTTAGACTATTCCGCTCCTTTGCGTTTAAGATACCTTCTTAAGGAAGGCATTCTTGTTACCAAGCGACTCCTAAAGCTTGGTGGGTATGAGCTTTGACTAATCAACATGACAAGGAAGATTAGTGCAATTAAAATAAATAAATAAATAAATAAAAATGTTGTTATCAAATCAACATCCAAACGTATAGTTTTAAAAGACATGGTGTTTGTTTTTATGAAAAACCTTCTTTGTAGTTTTCAATTAACCATGGATCGTATCAAGTTTTTAAAGTACAATATACTTCAAGAAACTTGGTAACGAAGCTCGATGCCAATTGTGGAAAACTAGAAGGGGGTTGAATAGTTTTACCAATTAAAACTTCCTTTAAACTATTTAGATCGACTTATGTCAATCTATTTGGTTGTGTGTGTTGGATGTTGATAAACAAGCATATAAAGATATGTAATGAAGAGATAAGAGTAAGCACAAAACCACAACGCGAGTATTTATAGTGGTTCGGCTACAAGGACACCTTCCTTTCCCTACTCCACCTCCGAGTCACCTACTCGAGAGTTCGTAAACACTACACCAATCTCCTTATGCCGGAGAAGCCTTCACAACGTCGCCTACCCTTTTTCCGGTGCTAGGCTAACCACGGGTTCTTTCACCCAAGGTGAACCACACCTACACAACGTCGCCTACCCTTTATAAGGTACTAGGCTAAGTACCTAGTTCTTTCACTCCAAGGTGAACTACACCTTCACAACGTCGCCTACCCTTTATTAGGTACTAGGCTAAGCACCTAGTTCCATTGCAATGGAGGAACTACTACCACACTACACCAACGACTAATCCCAAAGGAGATCTACTCCTTTACAACATCATCAAGGACATCAATATCCTTGGATCTAATGCTAGTCTATCTAGTACATCAAACACACCATATCGAATGTACATCTAAGGCACCTTTCACTAAAGCCTTGACTAGATCTACAAGACACTTTTCACTAATGTCTTGTGTCTTCACTTCTAAGCACCTTTCACTAATGCTTCAAGTCTTGACTTCTAAGCACCTTTCACTAATGCTTTTTGTCTTGACTTCTAAGCACCTACCACAAGTGCTTATGCAATAGACGATAGATACCCTTCACTAATATCTTCGTCTTGACACTTGAGACATCTTTCACTAATGTCTTCAACACTACACTTCTTTGAAGAAAGAAAGGAATCATCAACAAGAAGACTTCAGTAGCCTTGATGATGAGGAAGCATGGCAACTCATGGACTTGAGCTTGCTCGACTTCAAAGGTGGTGATATTGCCTTTAAGAGGAACCTAAAAGATCACACAAAACAAAACTACAAACATAGATCTCTTGGATCTGAGGTTAGTGAGTTTTAACTCGTGGAGAAAGTGTGTTAGAAAGGGGTGAGAAATAATGAAGAAATGGCTCACTATTTATAGAGGAAAATCCTATTGTTCCCCGGATCCTTCCACAAGGGATCCGTCCGCGTAAGTTAGGGATCCGTGGACGCCCTTTACCCATGGGTATTTTGGTTATGGGTCATGGGTTGAACCATGGATCTTTGGCTAGATACAATGTATCTTTGAGTGCAATACACTTGGTCACTTGGGTATGGGTTGATTCATGGGTTATGGATATTATCCATGTATGATATAAGCATGATGTCATGCAATGGGTTATGGGTCAAGATCCATGGGTTATGGGCTTTGGGTTGTACCCAACTACATTCAATGTATTTGCCCAATGGGTTGTGATGCTTAAGTTTCTACCCATTTATATTACCCAATATACTACATACTAGTTATGTGTATATTTTATCCAAATATGTAAACACTAGTTGTTGTACATATGTATTACTAAATCATAAAACCACTAATACTTGTTTTAGTGTTTTATGTGAAAATGTGAATATGTTAGAAACTATTAGTTCAAACAATTTACGTATTTTATTTGTTTTGTTAAAATGATTTTACATTTGTTATCGACAAAACATTAGAAGATCGTAAAATATAAATAAACGTTTTTATGACTTATTTGTATTAACAGTATGGTTATGGATCTATGACTTTAAAAGTCATTAATGTTGTTTGGTTGGTTATGGGGCCCACCACAATGGAATAAGGATACCCAAATGTAAAGGTTTCCTTATATATTATGTGTGTGGGTGGTTTCTTCATACCCTCCATTATCATTCCACTTTATACCAACACCCATACCCATTGTGATTTATAGCGACAAACCAAACGCACCCTGATAGTTACAGACATTGGGATTCTAAAAAGTAATAACTAAAAAATGGAAAAGTGATTTTCGGGTCTTATCGGGTTGACCCGATAATATTATTTTTTTTAACTCTAATCCGACCCGATAACACACAACATAGTTTTACCATACATAGATAATTACATACATACATAATCAGGATGTTCTTGTAAGCTAGAGTTCAAGTGTAGGGGCTTATGCATCCCAAAAAGCTCCAAAATGGGATTTTAAGCTTATTGGTTTTTTCCCTCATGATTAACCTTATATACTTCTAAAAGATAAGCTAAAGAGATCTTATATTCGGTTCCATTTTATAAATTCAATGCACTTGAATGTGAGGTTACCATAAAACCCTCGCAATTTAGTTTTCTATTTTTCGCCATATATGACTCGTCCAACACCCACATTTAAGTGTCTAACATGGCACTCCTGTTTAGCCATACCAAACACCCCCATACTGTTTGAAATGCTTTAAGAAAATCTACAATTGTTTGACTTATTTCTTTCTTAGCCAATTTTACTTGTTAGTCGTCTCTAAAAGGACTTATTTGCAATGGAAGTTAAAGGAAAACAAAAGAATATGGACTTACTGGTAGCGGTCACAACTGTTAAACTCATGATATCACCAGGCGACGAGGACATTTCTGTTGAGCTAACAACCAAGGCTTCAAGTTCACATTCAATATCCATACCCATAGCCTCAGCAACTTCCACACACTGCATTATGGGCTCTGGTTTCTTTTTTTTCCCTCTCTTTTTGTGTCCTTTAACCACCTTCCAGCGGCTATACTACTTAATATTAACACCATTAGAAAACCTCACTGAAGGCAATGTAATTTTCAAAAGGAAGTATATACTACGAATATTTATACTCTTCAAATTATATCAGTTACATCGTTTTCATTTAGTTTTATCCAAATTATTTAACATAGATATCCGTCAACTAAAGTGACTAAATTTTCATAATTTCTTTATGTTCATTTGTGTATATTTTATGTACGTGTTACTTAAAGTTTCTTAGTCTTGGTAGTCATGGTGCTTTACTTTTACAATGTGCCCAGAACATATACAGTTAAGTGTGTAAACATTTTGCGAATTTTTTTAACTTTCAAAACAATTAAGAATTTCATAGAACTGTAAATGATCTATATGAACCTAGAATACGTCTAACTGACAAAAACATCCAAATCTAACAAATATGATTTAAAACATGATGAACTTTTTTGTAAGAATTTGTAATAATGGTTATTTACAGGAACCATAAGTACTTGTGTTCCAAGGATTACATTTGCTTCTAGTAATAATCATGTATTTCCTTATTTAACAGATAACACCAACATTTTTGGTATGCAAGACATAAAAGGTATAGTTGACATTTAGAAATCAAAGATAGGATTTTAGTTGATATGTAAGACGTAAAAGGCATAGTTGGAAAAGTGGGCAAGTCAACTACGGTAACGGGTCAAAACCTATGCTGGTCAAAGGAGGTAAATATATGTATATATACATAATTCAAGAGATTTTACGCCCTTTAAAGGAAAGAGCATATTTATCAAACAAAACTAATATATAATACGTAGTGATAAATAGTACACTGAAGGGACCGAATATACAGTTAAATTTAAGTTTTTGGTCAGCGCAATAACCATACCTCCATAATCCTGGTAGCACAGAGTTGTCACCGAGAATTCTCGTGAAAACAAATAGAAATTGACACTACTTTTCACCAATGTACTAAGATATGTGTCTAAATACACATATATTTGTATTGTATAAACCCACAAAACAACCAAAAACACACAAATGACTCTCAAATGATACAAATTCATAAAATGTGTTTTATGTGATTCAGTACAAAAGATTGAAAACAAGTGAAAATGATCAATTTCACAACAATTGTCGTTTTCGGTCCACGAGTTACTCAAATTATCAAAACTAGTCCCTAAATGTTTTAAATGAATGAAAAGTCAACTTAAGTCCTTGGGAAACCAAAATGTTCACAAAACATCCTCGGATGAAAGTTTACACAACCGGCAATTTTACCCTCAAGTATCAAAATTGGCAAATTTAGTCCCAGGTATTCAAAATAGAATTTTATCACAAATTACCCTTGTACTATTCATGAATTTACAAATTGGAACACTTTTGATAACTTTTGAAATTTACACTTTAGTCTCCCAAAATCCAAATTTACACAAATGGTCCTTTTAAGTTTTAAAATGTTTTAATTAACAATAATGGTCCTTGTGTTTATATTATTGGCGTGTTTGGTCCTTGAAAGAACTTTGGAAGATTAGTAAATTCGATCCTTGAAGTTTGGTTTGAATTACAAGTTTGGTCCTTATGTGTGTAATATTAGCCAAATGGACCCTTGTATTAATTTAATCCCAAATCCAATCCTTAACTCAGCTGGCCCAACTCAAAGCCCAAACCCGACCCAGTTTTTAAATTCGAATAAACCGCGGGCACTGTTCATTCGTCTCTCCCACACTGGTTTAGCCAAAACCAGTGGTGGTTTTCCCTCCACCTCACCATTCCACCTCACTTTCCCACTCAATTACACTCCACCTCCACCTATACATCAATCCAAAGCCAATTAATGAATAAAACCTGCTCGAAGACATTTTTGGCGCCAAAATTCCATGTGTACGATTTTGATGCATTCAAGAGAAGAAGTCAAGTGGGATTTGATAAGAGGTCGACAAGGAACTTTAATGAATATAAATACAAGAGGAGAGGCAAAGAAAAGACTAGCTTTGGTTTTAACCATAGTTCACATAGTGTAGTTTTTTACTGCTTTCTTTAATTTCCATGTTATTTACTGCTTTAATGTTTTTATCTTTCTTAAATTAGTGTCATGTAATCTTATTTCCAGTTTTAATTCAAGTCACTTTTAATTTTCCATGTTTTGCTTATTTACCTTTAATTTCCAAGTCATTTTAATTTCATGTTAAGTAGCTGTTTTAAGGTTTCTAAAGTTTCCTAAAGCTCCTGACAAAGCTCATTAGGCTTTTAGATTCATAAAAACATGCTAAACTTTTAATTTCAGAAAAGTACTAAAAAATCAAAATAAGCCAATGGAAATTAGCTCATGGTCCAATAAGCGATTGGGGGTGTAGAAGCTGTGGATGGTTTTACGGTTCTTAGCTTATTGACGATAAGCTAGGATTGGTCTCTTTACCTTGGTACTCGGTGTTTGTCTTGATCATTAGTAAGTTCCATTTTACCATTTTACCCATTTCTTGTCTCAAGACTTTTTATGCTATGATTTCTATGTTTTCATGTTTCGTATTGTTATTTGATGTTATTATAGCATAATATAAGTAGTTTGTTCATGAAAATTCGGTTGTGCTAAAATTGAAATTACTCGATTAAAATGCAAACTTGACAAATCTGTGTTTCTCAATTGTGTTCTTGATGTTTTATGCTCAAATGATCTTACTATGTCATAATATAATGTTTGGAATAAGGTTTAGATTCAGATTCAGTGATACCTTTGATGTTCATGTGACAAGTGATAATCAATAGGATGTTTGGATTTGCTGATAAACAAGTGTTCCAGTGTGTATTTGTTGTTTTTTATACTTGTTTCATGTTTCTTTAATACATAATAGTTCATTTCAGTCATAATATATAGTTCTTGTTTGATAAAAGTCAGAAGTCCTTTTAATTTGTTCTCACAGTTTACTGTCATATAATTAGAGTGTGAAATTCTTAGAAATAGCTTAATACTTGTAAACATATCTCTAGATAACCTTATTACAGTTTAATATGTCATATTCAGTCCTATAATTCAATCCTTAGTTCATAATAGTCAAACCTTTTAGTTCATGTAAAAGTCAAATTTTCATTCGGTTATGCCCGCACTACGCTTATGGTGTCAAGTTAATGAGCTTGCATAAGCTTCATTACTTGACCCTAGCTTATGCACCTTATCTTGTTTTGTGTAGCCCTTGTGGTCTTTTGTTACTTGTATGCTTATTTTACATTTTCGACTTATTTAGATAGCTTAATTTGACCCTTTATGTTGTCCCATTTACTCCTTCCTTTGAAGCAAACGGTGGAAGTGGAGTTGGTTTCCATAGCTCATGAAAAGTTCCCTCTGAGCTAGAGCTTGTGATTTTAGCTTCTTGTGAAGTTATTCACCATACTCTAAGTCTCGTGATTGGTTGAGCTCTCATGAGTTTATTTGAGAAGTCTTGTGAGCTTGTGTTTGCCTATTCCTAACAGTTCAATCCATGAACTTGCACTATTTCCACAAGCTCACACCAAGCTCATTAGTAATCACAAGCCTGTGTGGCTTGGCTTTTTAGAAAGTCCAGCAACCCAGCTTTAAGGTCCAGTGCTTAATTTCCATGTTGCAGCTTATTAAGTATAGCTGCAACAAGCTTTTTATTTGTCCCATACTGAGTATGCTAAAGAACTCAGTGCACTCCTAGCTATTTCATAAGCTATCAAGAAGCTTATTTCAGGGACCTAGCTTGTGATACTTAGTTCCAGTTGGAGCTTATTCACTAGATTTTAAGTCCTAAACTCTTAAATTCTCCATTGCAACCCATTAACTAGGGCTGCTTATGGCTTCTTGATTGTCCCATTTGTCAGAATATGCTAGTTCACTAGCATACCCACTCAAATGGGTGACTTTTCATAAGCTTCCTACAAGCTCACTAGTGAACCCCACTAGGTGAGCTTGGGCTTTTTGAGAAGCCACCCAGACCACCTTGCTGAGTTTTAAGCTTATTTGGTCTTTTAAACTCATTTGATGAGCTTACTTAGTCTTTATTAAAGTATGCAGGGTGTTTGGCAAGTCGTTTATCTAAATTAACTTATAAGCTTGTTATGAGCTTATGGTTTGAATTCGATTAAACATGCTTTTGTATAAATGTCTATAGCTTTGTTCAAACATATTTCTTTCTTTTTATTTCTGTGTTGTATAGCTTTTTCAAGCTTATTGTGAACTTGAGTCCTTTGTGAGCCCATAAGCTTGATTGAATGACTCATAAGCTCATGTATAGCTTATTTATAAGTTTGTAAAGTTCCATTTTCAAGTAAATATGTATATTATCAGATATATTCTAGTCCTTAAAAATGTAAAAGCCCAAAACAAGCTTTTTGTACAAATGCTAGCTTCTATATGGAAGCTTTAAGGCTTTTAAGTTAATCGTTATGGAAATAAGCTCCCAGAGCTTATTTCTAAGTTTTGAAAAGTTGGTTTTATAAAAGTTGCTTATTTTAGTTTTATAAAGTTTTGCAAAAGAAAATCCAAAAATAAAAATAAAATGCAAAAAGGGTGGAGGCAGGCTCGAACCTGAGACCTCCACCCCTTTAAGAGTGATAGTGGGGGTACCTGTAACCATAAGCGCCCTTGGGTCTTTCTCGTTATGAAATGCAAAATCAAATATAAAAGGGTGTTTGGCAGTTATGGTTATAAGCTCTTTTGAGCTTATTTCCAGCTTATTTTACTAGGTAACCATCACATTTTCTATTTTTCTTAAATCTGTAATAGTATGAAGTATTTTCTGTAAAAAGTTGAGATTTTTCTCTATAGTTTTAGTATTTTTAATAATTTAATTAGTGTAAAAACTTAATTAAATCATAATAAATAATATAAAAGTCTAAAAAATATAAATCTTTTTTGTAAAATTTTCTTTTATCATATAGTATGTAATAAAATTAGTTTTATACTCTTAGGCCTTTTATTTCTTAAAATTTACGTTTTTGCTTGCGCTCCAGCGCCATTTTCGTAAATAACGCCGCCTTAGTTTTAAGTAACGTTTTAGTTTATTTGAGTTTACGTTTTAGTTAATATAGTTTATATAAGTTATTTTGTTTTATAAAATCATAAACGTTCATCAATCTGTAAAAATAGTGATAGCGTTTATTTAATAGATTTTAACTTTTATTTCTTTTAATTTGCATTTAAGTCGCCTAGACATGCAAATCTCACCGTAGTTATATATCGTTTGTTTTATACGTTTACATTTTAGTTAAACGATGTTTGTATATCTTTACGCTTTTAGGTTTCGATTGTACGATTCTTAAATTGAACTATTGTGTGAGCTATTACTATTCACATTCGGTGTTAGTCAATCGATTCCTAATCTTTCTATACTATATTCAATAATTCACAAGTCATTGTACCGAACATCATGCCTCACCGGGACATAAACGATCCAAGGATATTTTAAATCCTTGGTAAACTTGCATTTTTCTCCCGGGCTGTCTAGCTTTTAGTATCAGCCATTCACAAGTGGCTGGGAAATAAAGTTAGCTAGTTCGGGAGAAATCAAATTTTGGCGCCGTTGCCGGGGAGGCTAGCTGCGTATTATGACTTGTATTTTGTACTTTGTGGAAATACCTATCCTTGTATGTAAATTACATATGCTTTATTTCATATAAACAATATAAAATACAAAAAGATTTTATGGTTGAAATCTATCTGTGCTTTGATTTGCATTTGACTGTCAATTTTCCTAATCTTGATATTCCTAGGTCTAAATTTTGGCTAAACACCATGTTTACACTAAAAAGGATTTCTTGTGCTTAGTATAATTCACGGAATGTGATAGATTAGGTTTAAATCGAGATCATGTATTAAAAATCTCATTTAGGTTTCCTTTTTAGCCATTTCTTTGTGTATATATATAAAAGTTAAAAAAAAAAAAAAAATCCAAAACATTTTTTCCTTTGCACACAACTTGCCCAGTTTGATAAGTCCCTCGCCACAACATTTGGTTGTTGGTCATTTCTGATTCTTGAGCTCTGTCGGACCAGATTCCCTTTCGAGGCGGTTGTTAGGAATTTCTTTTGTACATATATATATAAACCTTAAAAATACAAAAATATTTTACACTTCTTTTATAAAATAAAAATCAAAAGATTCTTCTCGCCTTTTTCGAGTTTCTTTCTAAGATTCTCGGACTCATCTTAAGTGATGAATTTCATAATTACGTGAGTGGCAATCCCACTCCAATTTCTCACCCAATCTTTGAGTGGCAATCCCACTCGGCCCCCATGAACAATTTAATTGGGGTCAAGTCAAGCTAGTGACTTGGTTATCAAAACAAACCACACAATATGGGTTTTCACCCATATTTACATTTTTTTTCCCTTTCTACCACCTAAGTGTGGGGTGTGCCCACATTTCGTACATAGATTTATAAAACTTTGAAAATTGTAAATCTGAAAAAAAAATAAATAAATAAATAAAAAAAAAAATTGTTGTGTTTACCTCACTTAGTTTTGAATATTGAGGACAATATTCATTTCTAAGTGGGGAAATTCGCGAATTTTGATCATAAATGTACCATTTTAGTCCCTTTTTCCCCAAAAGGGCCAAATTTTAAAATTTTTTTTAGTGGAAGTACTATGTACTAAACACAACAAATGGTAATCATCCACCATGTCTAACCCACATAAGGATTGGCTAATCCAGAGCAAACGGCTCTTGGTAAAGATATCTCAAATCCGTTTATATGGCTTGCAATTTGCCCAAAATTGTATGGTTCTCAACTCACCATATCCTAAAAAGCGAAGAGTTGGCTAGCCCGCAAGTTTATGGCTTGTGGTAAAGGCGATGAAAATCCATAATTGGTATTGACTCACCAAAGATAATATTTATAATTTATCTAAGAGTTGGCTAGTCCATATGGTACGGCACGGTAAAGACAAAATCAAATCCGTTGAAAGTCGGTGGTTTGCTCAAAATCACATGGTTATCGGTGTACCATGGTTCTTACTTGAACTGAAACATTTGGCTACTCCGAAGTGATGGCTTTTGGTAAAGAGATTAAAATCCATTATGTTTTCTCAAATCATTGCTAGGGACTAGCAATAGTTTAGTGTGGGGGATTTGATATGTGTCTAAATACACATATATTTGTATTGTATAAACCCACAAAACAACCAAAACACACAAATGACTCTCAAAATGATACAAATTCATAAAATGTGTTTTATGTGATTCAGGTACAAAAGATTGAAAAACAAGTGAAAAATGATCAATTTCACAACAATTGTCGTTTTCAGTCCCTGGAGTTACTCAAATTATCAAAACTAGTCCCTAAATGTTTTAAATGAATGAAAAGTCAACTTAAGTCCTTGGGAAACCAAAAATGTTCACAAAACATCCCTGGATGAAAGTTTACACAAACTGGCAATTTTTACCCCTCAAGTATCAAAATTGGCAAATTTAGTCCCTGGGTATTCAAAATAGAATTTTATCACAAATTACCCTTGTACTATTCATGAATTTACAAATTGGAACACTTTTGATAACTTTTGGAAATTTACACTTTAGTCTCCCAAAAATCCAAATTTACACAAATGGTCCTTTTAAGTTTTAAAATGTTTTAATTAACAATAATGGTCCTTGTGTTTATATTATTGGCAGGTTTGGTCCTTGAAAGAACTTTGGAAGATTAGTAAATTCAGTCCTTGAAGTTTGGCTGAATTACAAGTTTGGTCCTTATGTGTGTAATATTAGCCAAATGGACCCTTGTATTAATTTAATCCCAAATCCAATCCTTAACTCAGCTGGCCCAACTCAAAGCCCAAACCCGACCCAGTTTTTAAATTCGAATAAACCGCGGGCACTGTTCATTCGTCTCTCCCACACTGGTTTAGCCAAAACCAGTGGTGGTTTTCCCTCCACCTCACCATTCCACCTCACTTTCCCACTCAATTACACTCCACCTCCACCTATACATCAATCCAAAGCCAATTAATGAATAAACACCGTCAAGACATTTTTGGCGCCAAAATTCCATGTGTACGATTTTGATGCATTCAAGAGAAGAAGTCAGTGGGATTTGATAAGAGGTCGACAAGGAACTTTAATGAATATAAATACAAGAGAGAGGCAAAGAAAAGACTAGCTTTGGTTTTAACCATAGTTCACATAGTGTAGTTTTTTTAACGCTTTCTTTAATTTCCATGTTATTTATCGCTTTAATGTTTTTATCTTTCTTAAATTAGTGTCATGTAATCTTATTTCCGTTTTAATTCAAGTCACTTTTAATTTTCCATGTTTTGCTTATTTACCTTTAATTTCCAAGTCATTTTAATTTCATGTTAAGTAGTTGTTTTAAGGTTTCTAAAGTTTCCTAAAGCTCGACAAAGCTCATTAGGCTTTTAGATTCATAAAACATGCTAAACTTTTAATTTCGAAAAGTACTAAAAATCAAAATAAGCCAATGGAAATTAGCTCATGGTCCAATAAGCGATTGGGTGTAGAAGTTGTGGATGGTTTTACGGTTCTTAGCTTATTGACAAGAAGCTAGGATTGGTCTCTTTACCTTGGTACTCGGTGTTTGTCTTGATCATTAGTAAGTTCCATTTTACCATTTTACCCATTTCTTGTCTCAAGACTTTTTATGCTATGATTTCTATGTTTTCATGTTTCGTATTGTTATTTGATGTTATTATAGCATAATATAAGTAGTTTGTTCATGAAAATTCGGTTGTGCTAAAATTGGAAATTACTCAATTAAAATGCAAACTTGACAAACTGTGTTTCTCAACTGTGTTCTTGATGTTTTATGCTCAAATGATCTTACTATGTCATAATATAATGTTTGGAATAAGGTTTAGATTCAGATTCAGTGATACCTTTGATGTTCATGTGACAAGTGATAATCAATAGGATGTTTGATTTCTTTGATAAACAAGTGTTCCAGTGTGTATTTGTTGTTTTTTATACTTGTTTCATGTTTCTTTAATACATAATAGTTCATTTCAGTCATAATATATAGTTCTTGTTTGATAAAAGTCAGAAGTCCTTTTAATTTGTTCTCACAGTTTACTGTCATATAATTAGAGTGTGAAATTCTTAGAAATAGCTTAATACTTGTAAACATATCTCTAGATAACCTTATTACAGTTTAATATGTCATATTCAGTCCTATAATTCAATCCTTAGTTCATAATAGTCAAACCTTTTAGTTCATGTAAAAAGTCAAATTTTCATTCAGTTATGCCCTGCACCACAGTTATGGTGTCAAGTTAATGAGCTTGCATAAGCTTCATTACTTGACCCTAGCTTATGCACCTTACTGTTTTGTGTAGCCCTTGTGGTCTTTTTGTTACTTGTATGCTTATTTTTACATTTTCAGCTTATTTAGATAGCTTAATT
Source organism: Chrysanthemum lavandulifolium (assembly GCA_022545495.1). Lineage (NCBI taxonomy): Eukaryota > Viridiplantae > Streptophyta > Magnoliopsida > Asterales > Asteraceae > Chrysanthemum > Chrysanthemum lavandulifolium. The sequence continues at coordinate 142,374,887 of CM040238.1, forward strand.
TGACCCTTTATGTTGTCCCATTTACTCCTTCCACTGAAGCAAACAGTGGAAGTGGAGTTGGTTTCATAGCTCATGAAAAGTTCCCTCTGAGCTAGAGCTTGTGATTTTAGCTTCTTGTGAAGTTATTCACCATACTCTAAGTCTCAGTATTGGTTGAGCTCTCATGAGTTTATTTGAGAAGTCTTGTGAGCTTGTGTTTGCCTATTCCTAACAGTTCAATCCATGAACTTGCACTATTTCCACAAGCTCACACCAAGCTCATTAGTAATCACAAGCCTGTGTGGCTTGGCTTTTTAGAAAGTCCAGCAACCCAGCTTTAAGGTCCAGTGCTTAATTTCCATGTTGCAGCTTATTAAGTATAGCTGCAACAAGCTTTTTATTTGTCCCATACTGAGTATGCTAAAGAACTCAGTGCACTCCTAGCTATTTCATAAGCTATCAAGAAGCTTATTTCAGGGACCTAGCTTGTGATACTTAGTTCCAGTTGGAGCTTATTCACTAGATTTTAAGTCCTAAACTCTTAAATTCTCCATTGCAACCCATTAACTAGGGTCGCTTATGGCTTGATTGTCCCATTTGTCGAATATGCTAGTTCACTAGCATACCCACTCAAATGGGTGACTTTTCATAAGCTTCCTACAAGCTCACTAGTGAACCCCACTAGGTGAGCTTGGGCTTTCGGAAGCCACCCGCACCACCTTCTTGAGTTTTAAGCTTATTTGGTCTTTTAAACTCATTTGATGAGCTTACTTAGTCTTTATTAAAGTATGCAGGGTGTTTGGCAAGTCGTTTATCTAAATTAACTTATAAGCTTGTTATGAGCTTATGGTTTGAATTCGATTAAACATGCTTTTGTATAAATGTCTATAGCTTTGTTCAAACATATTTCTTTCTTTTTATTTCCTGTGTTGTATAGCTTTTTCAAGCTTATTGTGAACTTGAGTCCACTGTGAGCCCATAAGCTTGACTGAATGACTCATAAGCTCATGTATAGCTTATTTATAAGTTTGTAAAGTTCCATTTTCAGTAAATATGTATATTATCTGATATATTCTAGTCCTTAAAACTGAAAAGCCCAAAACAAGCTTTTTGTACAAATGCTAGCTTCTATATGGAAGCTTTAAGGCTTTTTAAGCCAACTGTTATGGAAATAAGCTCCCACAGAGCTTATTTCTAAGTTTTGAAAAAGTTGGTTTTATAAAAGTTGCTTATTTTTAGTTTTTATAAAGTTTTGCAAAAGAAAATCCAAAAATAAAATAAAATGCAAAAAGGGTGGAGGGTGCTCGAACACGAGACCTCCACCCTTTAAGAGTGATAGTGGGGTACAGAACCATAAGCGCCCTTGGGTCTTTCTCGTTATGAAATGCAAAATCAAATATAAAAGGGTGTTTGGCGATTATGGTTATAAGCTCTTTTGAGCTTATTTCGACTTATTTTACTAGGTAACCATCACATTTTCTATTTTCTTAAATCTGTAATAGTATGAAGTATTTTACGTAAAAGTTGAGATTTTCTCTATAGTTTTAGTATTTTTAATAATTTAATTAGTGTAAAAACTTAATTAAATCATAATAAATAATATAAAAGTCTAAAAAATATAAATCTTTTTTGTAAAATTTTCTTTTATCATATAGTATGTAATAAAATTAGTTTTATACTCTTAGGCCTTTTATTTCTTAAAATTTACGTTTTTGCTTGCGCTCCAGCGCCATTTTCGTAAATAACGCTCGTCTTAGTTTTAAGTAACGTTTTTAGTTTATTTGAGTTTACGTTTTAGTTAATATAGTTTATATAAGTTATTTTGTTTTATAAAATCATAAACGTTCATCAATCTGTAAAAATAGTGATAGCGTTTATTTAATAGATTTTAACTTTTATTTCTTTTAATTTGCATTTAAGTCGCCTAGACATGCAAATCTCTACTGTAGTTATATATCGTTTGTTTTTATACGTTTACATTTTAGTTAAACGTATGTTTGTATATCTTTTACGTTTTTAGGTTTCTGATTGTACGATTCTTAAATTGAACTAGCTGTGACAGAGCTATTACTATTCACATTCAGTGTTAGTCAATCGATTCCTAATCTTTCTATACTATATTCAATAATTCACAAGTCATTGTACCGAACATCATGCCTCACCGGGACATAAACGATCCAAGGATATTTTAAATCCTTGGTAAAACTTGCATTTTCTCGACCATTCACAAGTGGTGGGAAATAAAGTCTAGTTTTTAGTATCGACCATTCACATTAGTCGAGGGGCGGGAAATAAAGTTAGCTAGTTCGGGAGAAATCTGGCGGTGGATTCGATGACTCTCCTGGCCGTTCGTCGTCTTCTCGAGCCCTAAGTGACTGTCAACAAATAGAACCCGTTAGGAGTGGACCGAGGCCATAGCCGGGTCCACCTCCGACGGTCAAGTTAGTATCGGTGCGATGTGATGAGTTAGGGTTAGAGTAACTTTGTCATCTTGTGTATTGTGTGTCCTTGAGAAGGAGATCCACCATGTATTTATAGGGCATAGATTAGGGTTTAGGCGTAGAGTGGGCATTGTCTGCCGGGCTCGACCCATTCTCGCCCCTGTCCGGACTATCGTCCACAAGCCCCCAAGTTTAGTATGAGATAGCGCATGGCTATGTTATGCTAGACTTAAGTTCATTCATGGCGCGAGGCCCAATTAATCATGACATTGCGATTGTGAGAGTGGATCCGTGTCTGCATCACGGGTGAGGCGTACCTTTTGTACCGATGGCGGCGCGGCATGGTGCGACGAAGGCGTGCTTACAGAGCGAAGTTCGCGTTGTCTTGCGACAAAGAGGTGCGACGAAGACATGCTTCGTATCAGAAGTTCGTTGTCTTGCGCGACAAAGAAAGCGGCGAAGGCGTGCTTCAGTAGCGGTTCGCGTTGTCGCGCGACAAAGAGGTGTGACGGAAGACGTGCTTGCGCGCGTACATCCGTCTTTACAACCGGAGGGCGTCTCCCTGCGGCAAGATGGTGCGAATATTTAAACCGTCTTTGTACCGGGCTTGCAATACCGCTTCCAAATATACTGCGTGACGCGACGGAAGCAATGGTAGTATATACACGGTAGCCCCCAAGTTTGGTGGTGCTACTCGTGTAGGAGCATTAAACTTAGTTATGCTGCGTAAAACACTTAATGCAAACATTAAAAGTATATCTGCGAATCGCAACATATAAAACCTAATGAAGTGAAGCAATATATAGCACATAGCATAAGAGCTTAACACATAAGAGAAGTAGCGATTGCAAATTATCCTTATCGTGATGTTTTACAAAAATAATTAATTGTTTTTTATATAAAAAACCGGATGGACGATCGTGACCGCGACTAATAGACGCAGATGGATATATTGTGACCGCATGGACTCGAACGTTTGTGGATGATCGCAGATGAATATAACATGACCATGGCCTTTGGTCCAGTGCGCTCGTGGCGATTGACTAGCATCATGGTGTTTGCTCGTAGCTAATCTGCGAAGATGTCCGAACGCACGGCCTAACGCGGGTAGATTTATCGCGACTGCGTTGTTCGAGCGCGAACAGGCATACCAACCGTAAAAACAGTATCTGCGCGAATTAATTCGCGGCTAAAAGATAAAATAGGTCCGATCGTGCGGACTTTTTCTTAGGTCCGACCGTGCGCGAATTAACGCACGGTCTAACGTGGGTAAAAAGTGCATGCCATCATTATTAAATACAAGCAGGTGCTTTAGATGAGATATGTATTTAGGTGTGATATCCGGACCTTAATTATTTTGAATCAAGTTTAATATGTCCGGACCAAAATTCAAATAATAACTTGAAGTAGCATTGAAGTAAGGGACAAACTTGTTGATAAAGTTTTACGCATCGTCCGGACTATACCATAAAGTTTTACGAGCCTGTTATCTTGTTAATAACAGTTGAGATTGCATCGTCCAATTTAATAAAGTTTTACGCATCTAAATTGTACGCATTTAATATCACTTTATTAAATTCACATGATGGTAAAGCAAGTTTTACGCATAACAGAATGCAAAGGTATTTAGAGTTACCGACTTTAGAAATTTATTTCTTTTCGGTAATATGAGAACACGAAACATAGTTTATTCGTGGTCACACGGATGGCGCCAACTTGTTGATGCATAATGCGCGCGAAATTTGGATTCGGCGACTCTCCTTGGCCGTTCGTCGTCTTCTCGAGCCCTAAGTAGACTGTCAACAAAGAGAACCCGTTAGGAGTGGACCCGAGGCCGAGCCCCGGGTCCACCTCGAGCAGTCAAGTTAATGTCGGTGCGATGTGATGAGTTAGGGTTAGAGTAACTTTGTCATCTTGTGTATTGTGTGTCCTTGAGAAGGAGATCCGACCATGTATTTATAGGGCATGGATTAGGGTTTAGCGTAGAGTAAACGCTATCTGCGGGCTGACCCATTCTGGCCCGGTCCGGACTATCGTCCACATTGTGCAAACTCCTTTGCCCTTCCACACGTGTCTTATCTAAGAAGAAGCTTAGCAAACCGCTCCTTCATCATATTAATTTACGCAAACCATAGAAAATCAAATATTACAATAAACCCACTTGGGGGATGTTCTTAAATCTACTACTACCCTATAAGATAAGGCGGTGTTTGGGATTGCTTTTTAAATAAAACTATATGCTCATACCTTATTGAAACACCATATAAGCAGTTTTCAAGATGCTTAGGATGGTTTATCCAAAGCGGTTTAACTCATTATTTATGGGTGAAAGTGTGAAACAACCTACTTTAAGACAACGTATTAAAAAAGCGGTTAGCGATTATACTACCCAAAGCGCCAAGACTTTTTGGTTTTATGGATATAAATTAGTAGGCGTGATTTAGGATCGAACTCGAGACCACGGGATTGCACACTTTGTGTATGAGAATTAAAGTTAATAATTAAATGTAATAGTTATATTTATTTATTAATTAAACGAAATACATTAACGGACGTTAAGTAATTAGTTGCAATGGACTAACGGTCGTTAAATGTAATTGGAAAAGGACTAGATTGTAAATATTGGGAAGGTTCCGGAATCCCTTGTGGGATGCCCAAACCGATCGGCCACAAGGACCAAACCTAACCCACCTCAAATTCAAACTTGTTCACCAAGTTAGTTTGGGTATGAATACAAAACCAATGGTGTTTGTAATTTATCTCTTGTACTCATTAAGCTAAACCTAAATTGTTTTTGTGTGTGTTTGCTTAAAACCGATCGACTACCACTCTTGGGATCGATCCACATATTTTCCAACTCAAAGTTATTTGTTTAATTAAAACTAGATCGATTCGGTAAAGCGTCAAGTTTTCTCACACGAACCGCCACTTGTGAATGGCCGACCGTAAGAAACTTAAAACAGTTCGGAACACGAATGCAATGAAGATCGGGGAGTATAGTGTTTCCCGGGTCGTTATGTCCCAACAATTTGTGCGAGAATAGTCAAACGATGTAGTGATCGAGAAGATTTGAGCGGAAAGGAGGTTGTGAATGATTATAACTAAGAAAAGTACATAAACTACAAGGGCTTAAATGCAAATTAAAGAAAATTAAAAGATAAAAATATTAAATAAACACTATCACTATTTTTAAAATGATGTTTTTGATTTTAACTTTTATAAAACTTAAATTAAAACTACGTTACGTCAAAAGAAAATGTGAAACTTAAACAATATTAATCCTAAAAATATGAAAATGACATTTTACAAACCTAATGATAAAAGAAAATTTATAGAAAAATAAAATTATTTTTATAACTATTTAATTAATTATTATTAATTAAAAACTATTTTACTTATTAAATAATAACCTAAAATACAAGAAAATATGAAATAAAGCTAGAAAAATGAAATTATGACTTGGAAAATCTAAAATAACAAAATAGAATTTTCAAAACTATTTTTGTATTTTTCGATTATTTTCTATTTTCTATGAATTTAAAACTATTAAAACTAATTAAATTACTTAAAATTACAAATTTAACTAAGAAAAATATGGAAAAATATTTTTTGACTTTTATATTTCTCTTAACCTAAAATAAAATGAAAAATTATTTTTTGAAACTTTTCTTAATTAATTGTATTAAAAGCTATTTAAAAGACTTAAAACTTATTTAAATCAAGAAAAATACAAAATGACCTAGAAAAATCTGAAAATTCAGGAAAGTCTAAAATAATATTTAGAATCTAGGAAAATATAAAAACATGGGGTTGTGTGGAAGAATATGAAGCGATATGCAAAGTGCTTATGAATAAGCACTTTGAATAAGCAAATGAAAAGCAAAGACCACCAACTGCTTGTGAAGCTATAATAAGCTATAAGTACCCAAATGCAACAAAACAACAAGCCTTAACCTCTATATTGCAAGCTTACACAGTTTGAGGTTTTGAGCTAAATGCTAAAAGCAGTTTTGGCTACCTACTTTGAGCTTAAGAAATAAGCTACCAATAAGTCGGAGATGATGAAACAGAAATTGAAACTTGGAGAAGACACGGATAAGACCTTATAAACCCAAAATGAGACCTAGACAAGCAAGATGAGCTTTACACAAGCCCCACAAAACCTGCATAAGACTCGGTGTTAAGCGAGTCAATGCTCATGCAGGCACTGGACCCATATTGACAAGACATTTTGAAGCTTATAGAAAATTCACAAAAATATACAAAATCACAATAATAAACTAGACCAAGAGGAGTTTTTAAAACCACAAGTTTCATTTGATTTGGCCCGAAATGAGCTCATGAAAATTCATCCCATTTGGGCTCAAAACCGAGTTTTGCAACATTTGACTTTTCATTAAATGATTAAGATGTTTGACTTTTGTGAACTTAGAACTCAATTTATGGACCGAATGTGATGTATAGTGATGAAATGAAGCTAATGCAAGCTTTATCTATGAATTTTAAACATAAAACAAGCTTTTGAATTTACAAAATCAACAGTGAAGTATTTAAAACAGTTGGTATGAAATTTTGACTTTGGTTGTTTGCAGAGTGCAAGTATTTAAGACAGAATGAGTGCAAAAGAGCTAGACAAACATAAACCAACAAGTGTTATCCACTAAGCAATCGGCAAACACGTTTTAAGAATCATAATCCAAACACCACTTTTAAAGATCGATATGAACTTAAAATGAAACCAACCTATTAACTAGGTAAAACCATTGATCAAACTAAGCTCATTACTATAATGACCACTAAATAAATAGACTTAAACCATTTCTAACCACAAATACAAAACAAACACAAAATGCAAAATGGATTAAAATGAAAAGAGACAAGCTACTCACAAGTTTCCAACTTGTTTGCAGGCTAAAACAAAAACCAACCTACTAATTCTAAGCTAATCCAACCCATTTCAACCTCTGCATCAATCCAATCCATTTCCAAATTCCATTTGAGCTCAAAGTTGACTTTTGTTGACCATGACATTTTGCTTAAAAGTAATTTAAAGCTCACAAAAGCTTTAAGGAGCTTAACTAAACTTATTGGAACTTAAAAATAAGTTGTTAAAAGTTTGCATATAAGACTTTGAAAATGGATTTCATAACGATGAACTTGAAATTATGAAGCTTAAATGAAACTTTGAATTGATAATCAAAACTTGATTACAAACACTAAATTATCTTAAATTTAATACATTCAAGCGATAAATTACACTTTAAGAGTTAAACTAAGACATTTCTAAAAAACGACATACATTGAAAATTAAAACTAACTACTACCTATTTCTTGCTTTTCTTCTTCTCTTTTATACCCAACTAGCTTCCACGTGTCCTTTAGATCAAATCCCATCAACATTTGTAGCCATTGGATGCGTAGAGGCCATATTGGCCATTGATTCAATTTTGGCGGGAAAGTCATTTTGACCTGTAACCCGTGATATTGCAACTAGGGGGTGGATAGGTGTGATGATGAGGGGATGATGAGGGATAAGGGATAAGGTGAGGGGATGGTTGGGAGAAGGTATGTTGCGGGGATGGCGAGGCAAGTGGTGGGGAAACCATGTTGGGAGGAAAAGGAGCTTTTTTGAGGTTTGACCAAGGGTTCAAAATAGGTAATTGGGGGTCAAATGGGTGGCGGTCAAAGAGAAAAGGTGAGGGGTCAAAAATTAGACAAAGGGTCATTGGATTAGGTTTATTATTATAAGGACCTTTTGTAAATTTCGAAATTTGAGGGACCATTTCGCCAATTTCCAAAGTTGATCACAAGGATCAATTTGCCAAGTATCAATAGTACAAGGACCAGTTTGACATTTTCCATTTTTCAAGGACCTATTTTGCCAATTTTGAAAGTTGAGGACTAAAGTTATAATTTTGCAATTTTTTATTCAAGGACCAATTTTGACAACTTAGAATCCTAAGGACTTAAAATGATATTTTTCTTTATTTAGATTTACCGTGGACTGCTTTTGACAACTTTTGAAACTTGGGGACTAAAGCGCCAATTATGCAAACTTGATACGTTTTCACCAGATTTTGATATTTTTGCATTTAAAACACATAAAACACTTATTTGTGATATTTTTATCATTTTGATGCATTTCGAGTGTTTTCGGATGTTTTGCAGGTTTAAATGGTACAAAATGATGAGTATTTAGACACTCATCAATCCCCACACTAAGATATTGCTAGTCCCTAGCAATGTTTTGAGAAAAATTAATGGATTTCATCTCTTTACCAAAAGCCATTACTTCGGAGTAGCCAAATGTTTCGAGTTCAAGTAAGAACCTTGGTACACCGATAACCATGTGATTTTGAGCAAATCACCGACTTTCAACGGATTTGATTTGTCTTTACGAAGCCGTTTGCTCGGACTAGCCAACTCTTAGATAAATTATCAATATTATCTTTGGTGAGTCGATTACCAATTATGGTTTTCCATCGCCTTTACCACAAGCCATAAACTTGCGGGCTAGCCAACTCTTCACTTTTAAGGATATGGTGGTGAATACCATACAATTTTGGGCAAATTGCAAGTCGTCAACGGATTTGAGATATCTTTACCAAGAGCCGTTTGCTCTGGATTAGCCAATCCTTATGTGGGTTAGACATGGTGGGTGATTACCATTTGTTGTGTTTAGTACATAGTACTTCCACTAAAAAAAATTTAAAATTTGGCCATTTTGGGGAAAAAGGGACTAAAGGGTACATTTATGATCAAATTCGCGAATTTCCCCACATAGAAATGAATATTGTCCTCAATATTCAAAGTACCTACTGTAATGCCGAAACTTAGAACGTAAAAGATAACATTACTAGCTAAGTGTAGAAACACAACAATTATTCTCTTTTTAATATTTACAATTTTCATTCATTTTTAGATCTATATACAACATGTGGGCATCTCCCCACACTTAGGTGGTACACGGTGAAAACCCATGTTTAACTCTTGTTTTTGATTACCGAGTCGCTAGCTTGACTCGACCCAGAATTAATTTGTTCATGGGAAGTAAGTGGAAGAGACAATCTCCATCGGACTTTCATTCAAGATGTTTGGATAAACATTGAAGTGCGTGAAAGTTCCACACCGATGAGATATACATAGAACCGGCTCACAAATGGTGCATGGAAATGCTCGGGTCAAAGATAATGTCTTCATTCGAAGGAGTGAAGAGCAGGAGAAGCCACGGGATATATGAAGAAGAGAAAGAAAATCATGATAAAAATCATGACTAACTCTTCATCCTCAATAGGAGAATTCATAGTTTCATGAATCTCCTCAGTTAAGCTCACTTGATCAAGACATATTATGGGTGTGTCTAGATCAAAGTAGAAATTATCATACTCTGGCGGAGATATGATATGAGTGAGTTCACAGGAGAACTCCTCGAAGGTGAATGAATCATATTCGAATTGATATGAGTGGGTTCTTGGTGAACTCCTCCAATGTAAATGATTCATAATCGGGAGAGAATTATGAGAATGAAAAGTGGTACCGCCACTAATCTTCTCTCCCATATTATCAAAGCAGAAGGCTTCCATTTCGGAATAGAATCATCGGAAAAATGTCACTATCCTTGGTGGGGATAGGAGATGAAATAGGTTTTCTTTGAAAGCCTCGATTTTAGAAATGAGAAGTCGACATTCGGTAATGTTGCACGAAGTGCTTCATCTTTGATTTCGATGTCGATAACTTCATCATTCTCTTCTTCTAAGCTAACAAGCTCATAAGGTAAATCTTCCACATAAGCGATGTTTCCACAAGATAACGAATCATTATCATTAGAATCGGAGAACATCTCAATATGATCATTTTGGAAGACAAGAGGAGGAGGATATCACACACATGATCAAGAATTCCTGTGACTCTCTTGGGATTGGGACAAGGTTCTCAACACTAGACTTTATGAATTCGTCCGATTCCTTTTCATGAGCAGTGTCAAGATGCTCGTCCCCATAGTCGAGAGTGAGTGTGAAGCTGGTGTGATAGCGGTTGTTTGAGATGGAATCTCAAGCTGGCTGGGATATCATCGATGAACTTGATGAATCAAGTGTATCCTCATCATCCTTGTCATCGAGGAATAAACGCGAAATTGAGAGCTAGATTTGGTGCTTTTCTTTTGCAATTGATTCCCTAATAGATTTTTCAAAGGCAATTTGGGAATTTATTTTATGACTGATCTTGACTAGCAATTCTTCCATGGATTTTCATGTGAATTTTGAATGACAGGACATTGTGGGAGTGGAGATTTGTCAAACCGGAAGGTTGACATTGATAATCATCATGAGGACCCCACAATATACACAAGAAAAGCGGGAACATTATGAAATGTTGTTTTATTCAACTCCTCGGTTCTTTTCACCGACTCCGAAGCTCTAGATAAGTGTCTTGTTGGGTTTGTTGAGGAATTTGATTCATTTGGCTTTATGGAGGTTGGTCGTGATATGGATAGTCGTAATTGTTACAAGGAAATGGATTCCTGTTTGACAATCGGTGAAATGGGAACCTCCACAGTTCTCACAACAAAATGATTGAGTGGGTGGTCATGTGAATAATATGGATATTGGTCATAACCAAAGTTCGAGCATCACCGGAAAGCTGTTCATAGACAAACGTGTTTCGGATTGACACTCAAATCCTTGGTGAGGACCTCCACAAAATTCACAAAGATTATGTTGGTTATATGAAGATAGGTCGGTGTGGTGGGTAATTGGAAAAATTTGAGGGTCGTTAAATGAGTTCGGATTAGGATCATAATCAAATGAATTCCTCGAACCACAAAACAAACAACTCCCGTTACGAATATCATTACCACATTGTACACATGTACACCAACGACATGGTGAACCATAAAGAGGCTCACCACAACCGACACAAGGAATAAACGATTTCATTTGAGAGTTATGAGAAGGAATCGGTTTATTCAAAGAATCAACAAAACCAACATGGTGATCCGAATGACTATCAAGTCTCGAAGAACATTTTGAAAAATCCGGAGGTGGGACAAGTGGTGTGCTCGAGAGCTAGCAATTTCCACCACTTCCGTTATGGTCTCCGGTTACGGTTCTTGAGAAGCGTGAAGATTAGGCAAGTCATTCTTGCTAGTCACCGGTCTAAATTCGCATGTTTGCTTTTAACCGTAAATCGTGAAAGTTTAGGATCAATTCTAGACGGCTTAGGAGCAATTGAGGATTAGATCTTTGGATAACCGTAGGTTGGACGATTTAGCACTTCCATTATAGAGGAAGTACCGGTCCTTTGTCACCTCGGTTTCTCTTTCCATTTCCTACGGCGAATTAATGGATCATCACGAACAACACAATTCTTGACATTTGTGATAAAGTCAAGTTTTCAACCGTCCCGAATCGTTCTCGAGAGATTCCATGAGAATAGAAAGTTAGAATCAAATGGATAGAGGGTAAAGGGATAAAGAATCAAAAAGGGTAAGAGGGTAAAGAGGAATATTTTGGTATTTTTGAAAAACATAATGTAAAAACAAAGAATGAAAATCTTTTGGGTTTTGATTTTATGTTTTGGATTTTAAAGAAAATATAAATATATAGATGGTATAAACAAGGGTGAATATCAAATCACTAATCGCTAAACGTAAGACTATTAGCCTTGCTCCCCGTGGCTCCAAAATTTGATCGGCTTGAGCAACAAGTTTTCTCACGAACGAGCCACTTGTGAATGACCACCGTAAGAAACTTAAAACAGTTCACACACCAATGCAATGAAGATCTGGAGAGTATAGTGTTTCCCGGTCGTTAAGTCCCAACGAGTGTGCGAGAATAGTCAAACGTGTAGTGATCGAGAGATTTGAGCGGATAAGGAGGTTGTGAATGATTATAACTACGGAAAAAGTACATAAACTACAAGGGCTTAAATGCAAATTAAAGAAAATTAAAAGATAAAAAATATTAAATAAACGCTATCACTATTTTTAAAATGATGTTTTTAAAACTTGTTTTATAAAACTTAAATTTAAACTACGTAAACGTCAAAAGAAAATGTGAAACTTAAACAATATTAATCCTAAAAATATGAAAATGACATTTTACAAACCTAATGATAAAAGAAAATTTATAGAAAAAGAAAATTATTTTTATAACTATTTAATTAATTATTATTAATTAAAAACTATTTTAACTATTTAATAATAACCTAAAATACAAGAAAATATGAAATAAAGCTAGAAAAATAAAATTATGACTTGGAAAAATCTAAAATAACAAACTAGAATTTTCAAAACTATTTTTGTATTTTTCGATTATTTTCTATTTTCTATGAATTTTAAACTATTAAAAACTAATTAAATTACTTAAAAATACAAATTAAACTATGAAAAATATGGAAAAATACTTTTTGACTTTTATATTTATCTTAACCTAAGAAAAATGAAAAATTATTTTTTGAAACTTTTCTTAATTATTTGTATTAAAAGCTATTTAAAATGCTTAAAACTAATTTAAATTAAGAAAAATAGCAAAACAACTTAGAAAAATCTAAAAATTCAGGAAAGTCTAAAATAATATTTAGAATCTAGGAAAATATAAAAACATGGGGTTGTGTGCAAGAATATGAAGCGATGTTCAAAGTGCTTATGAATAAGCACTATGAATAAGCAAATGGAGTCCAAAGACCACCAACTGCTTACGTGAAGCTATAATATGCTATAAGTACCCAAATGCAACTTAAAACAACAAGCCTTAACCTCGATATTGCAAGATTACACCGATTGATGATTTGAGGTTTTGAGCTAAATACTAAAAGATTTTGGCTACTACTTTGAGCTTAGAAATAAGCTACTCCATAAGTGGAGATGATGAAAATAAAGGAACTTAAAGGAGACCTGGCTAAGAGCTTATAAACCCAAAATGAGACCTAGACAAGCCAAGATGAGCTTTACACAAGCCCCGCAAAACCTGATAAGTCTGAGACTCGGTGTTAAGCGAGTCAATGCATGTGAGCCTGGACCCATTTTGACAAGATTTTGAAGCTTATAGAAAATTCACAAAATATACAAAAATCACAATAATAAACTAGACCAAGAGAAGTTTTTAAAACCACAAGTTTCATTTGATTTGACCCGAAATGAGCTCATGAAAATTCATCCCATTTGGGCTCAAAGCGAGTTTTTCAACTTTTGACTTTTCATTAAATTAAATGTTTGACTTTTGTGAACTTTGAACTCAATTTATGGACTAAATTGATGTTAGTGATGAAATGAAGCTAATGCAAGCTTTGTCTATGAATTTTAAACATAAAACAAGCTTTTGAATTTACAAAATCTCAAACAGTGAAGATTTGAACAGTTGGTATGAAATTTTGACTTTGAGTTGTTGCAGTGCAAGTTTTGACTCAGAATGAGTCTCAAATGACTAAACAAACATAAACCAACAGAGTGTTATGAACAAGCAATACGCTTTAAGAATCAAATCCAAACATAATTGTTAAAGATCGATATGAAATTAAATGGTCCAACCTATTAACTAGGTAAAACCAATGATCAAACTAAGTTCATTAGCTATAATTACCACTAAATAAACAGACTTAAACCATTTCTAACCACAAATACATAAACAAACACAAAATGCAAAATGAATTAAAATGAAAAGAGATATCAAAACTCACAAGTTTCCAACTTGTTTGTAGGCTAAAACAAAACCCACCTATCATAATTCTAAGCTAATCCAACCCATTTCAACCTCTGCATCAATCCAATCCATTTCCAAATTCCATTTGAGCTCAAAGTTGACTTTTGTTGACCACATGACATTTTGCTTAAAAGTAATTCCAAAGCTCATCAAAAGCTTTAAATAGCTTAACTAAACTTATTGGAACTTAAAAATAAGCTACTCAAAGTTTAAATATAAGACTTTGAAAATGGATTTTCAACGATGAACTTGAAATTATGAAGCTTAAATGAAACTTTGAATTATAATCAAACTTGATTACAATGATTAATTATCTTAAATCAATACATTCAAGCGATAAATTACATTTTAAGAGTTAAACTAAGACATTTCTAAAAAAGCGACATACATTGAAAATTAAAACTAACTACTACCTATTTCTTGCTTCTCTTCTCTTTTATACTTTAAGCTAGCTTCCACGTGTCCTTTAGATCAAATCCATCAACATTTGTAGCCATTGGATGCGTAGAGGCCATATTGGCCATTGATTCAATTTTGGCGGGAAAGTCATTTTGACCTTGTAACACTTGCAACTAGGGGGTGGAGGGGTGTGATGATGAGGGGGTTGAGGGATGAGGGATAAGGTGAGGTGATGGTGATGGGAGAAGGTATGTTGAGTGTTGAGGGATGGTGGGAAACCAGTTGGGATGGAAAAGGAGCTTTTTTGACTTATTTTGACCAAGGGTTCAAAATAGGAATGACGAGGGTCAAATGGGTAATGGCGGTCAATTTGTTTCCATGGGGACAAAAAGACAAAGGGTCATGGGATTAGGTTTAATTACTATAAGGACCTAATTTGTAATTTACGAAATTGGAGGGACCAATTCGCCATTTCATCAAAGTTGATCCAAGGATCAATTTGACAAGTATCAATAGTTCAAGGACCAATTGACATTTTCCAATTTTCAAGGACCTATTTTGCCAATTTTGAAAGTTCGAGGACTAAAGTTGTAATTTTGCAATTTTTTTATTCAAGGACCAATTTTGACAACTTAGAATATTTAAGGACTTAAAATGATATTTTCTTTATTTAGATTTACGAGGACTGCTTTTTGACAACTTTTGAAACTTGGGGACTAAAGCGCCAATTATGCAAACTTGATCGTTTTCACCGATTTTGATATTTTGCATTTAAAACACATAAAACACTTATTTGTGATATTTTTATCATTTTGATGCATTTCGAGTGTTTTCGGATGTTTTTGCGTTTAAATTTAAATGGTAAGCTAAAAAATTATGAGTATTTCGACATACACCTTGTGGGTGTCGACAAATCAAAGTTATTGTTTGATTCTATCATTCCTTTAATTCGGTATAATGCGTGTGTACAAGAAAGTGGTACTAACACATTATTGTTAGTATTCTTGGATTGAATTACAAAATCGGTGAGGGTAATTCACATAATCCTATAAACCCTAATTAGTGTTCATCCAATTGCTAGTTTTGTTGATTTGATTCTTGTTCGGCTAGAATCAAGAAAGGTCGTATATTCTTCTTTATGTTAATTACTTATTCGTTTATCTTTCCTATACGCCCGCATGTATACTTTGATGTTTTGTGGTTTATTTATTGAATGTCATGTTATATAATTCCAACAGTGGCATCACGAGTCATTGGTTTTAATGAGTAATTAATTACTAAACGCGTAAAAAACGAATAATTGTATGTTGTTTGATATGGTTAATCTAGGGTTTTGGTTAATTATTTTTTGGGCCGATTTTTATTTAATATGGGCGTACCCTTTATTTTTTTAGTCGACACATTAATATTTTTTTAAGGTTTTAAAATTGTTTGTTAACCTTATCGAAACCTAGAATTAATATATATGTTACGTGATTAATTCATGAATAATATGTTATGTGACATGGTATTATTAATATGCGATCTTGTGACTATTTGAATAATTGTTATGGTATATCCATGATGATACATGCATGTTTGTCATGGATAGTTGCTTGAATATTGTTTAATTGTTAAGATATATTTATCACATGTTTATTTATGATAAATCTTGAATTGGGGAATACTCCAATTATATATTAATGAATCAATTATGTGCTATTTGGTATATTTTAATTAAGGGTTTACGCAATCGATTCATCGATGTATGTGGCTCACTTTCAATTGAGAGAGTGAAAGCTCTAATTAATATATACATTTATTTAACCTAGACATTGATTATTAATAGGGTTTTATCGAATAAGTTGCATGTGGCTACTTGTTTACACGTATTAATTGTTAGTTATGTGCGCATTGTTTTTAGTTATTTATTTTTTATTTGTTTACTTGTTTGTTTATTATGTGTGACAGTTTTAAGCAAAGGGTAATTTTGAATAGAAAATAATACGGACTAAACAATGGTGAAATTTGATTTGTTTTGAAGAGTTAAGTTTTCAATAGTTTAATTGATTGATGATTTTGGTACAAACTCTCCGCTTGCTTGGGAAGTACTAGGAGGGAGTCAAATTGGAGCTACTAAGTAAGCCATAAATGTACAAACTCATCTTAAGGGTGAATTAGTTTTAATTCCATGCGCCACTTAGGTGGTAATTACGAAACACTAAGTGTTTACACTTATGCAAAAGTACGGTATAATGGGCGATAATTAGAGCTAAATTCCTTGATTGGTGAACCCAATACCTCAATCAAAACTTTGATAATTTGATCTTTATGAATTGGTAATAAAAGTTTTTATTAAAATTATGCTACAAGATGAATGCATGACATCTTTGTACATATTTGATTTGACCACATAAAATTAAAACTAGTACCCTTTATAAATTAAGTTATATGCCATCTAATTAAAAGGAACACTTGAAGTTGCAATTTACGTCATGTCATAACTTGGCGAGATTGTGATGGAGAGGTAAATCTTTATGTAAAGTCAGACCTTACATGAACATATTTGCAGTTCTTTAAGTTAGACACTTAAGTTGAGTAGGAAGTGAGAACTGGACTCAAGGCATAAGATGGGATGAAACATGTTTATATTTGCAATAGCGTTGGAAAATATAAATCCTATAATGATCTAGGAATTGGAAATTGTTTGCCGATTATAGTTCGACAGATTACCTTATTATATGCTTTCGTTACTAGCAGATCAATTGATGTAATGAACCTATGATAATTTGGATCCTAGTTTTCGAGAAAATTATATGGTTATATGTTTATATTACCTTGGGTATATTTTATTTTCTTGAAAAGTTGTATTATCGAAAATACTAATACTTGAATTTTTTTCTGTAGAAATGGCTCAAAACAACGATAACACTAACAAGTCGCACTAAGTTCTGCGTTCAAAAGCTTTTTGATCGAGAAAAGTTGAAAACGTAAAAAGCGGCTCTAAGTAAAATTTCAATGATTGGCACCGCTCTTTGAGAATTGTCGTAGAGTTCGAAATTTAGAAGATCGGTTGAATTATCTGTACATCGCCTTGTCTATTGAACCATCACCTAACGCTAACCTCAAGCGGATAAGGATGCTTGGAAAATTGAGAAGTATAAGCGTCATAACGATGTGGCTTGCCTAATGTTGGGAACGATGGAACGATGCTCTTCAAAAGAAGTTTGAAAATTACTTCCCATCTAACATGCTCGATGAACTTGAACTATGTTCGAGAAACCATTGTTGTCGAAATTTATGATTTGATCGATGCATTACACAACCGCAAGCGGGGAGAGGGTAAACCCGTAAGTGCTCATGTATTGGAAATGAAAGGTTACATGGACCAATTAAGGGCACTTGGCAAAACTTATGAAGATGACATGGCGTGAACTTGATCAATGATCCCTTAACAAGGATTATAATGGTTTTGTTCGAACTTCAATATGCAGCTGCGTGGGAAGGCGATTCTTGACCTACACGCATTGCTAATTGATTATGAAAAGGGTTACCTCAAAAGGCTCCTACTCCCAAGTACTTGCTATTCGAGGTGGAAGGATAAATAAGCCAAAACCACATGACATGCGAATAACAAGAAGGTGAAGGGCAAAGGGAAAGTTGATAAAGGTAAAAGGTTATGGCCTATCAACTAGAACCCAAGAAGTACCCTACTCCTAGGAAGGAAAATCCTAAAAGGATCAAGCATGCCACCGGTACAAGGTCGTTGGGCATTGGAAGAGAAAATGTGCTCTCTATCTTGATGAATTGCGGGCAAATAAGATGAAGTATGACGGGTCTTCGCGCCGGTCCTGAGTAATTTATTTGTCATTGAATTATTTACTCTAAATCATAAAAATTCTTGGGTATATGATACTAGTTGTGGTATTCGCATTTGTAATACACTGCAGGGGTTTAGAGTGGAGAGGAAGCTAGCCTATGGGGAGCAATATCTGCACGTGGGAAATGGCACACATGCAGCTGTTGAAGCCATAGGAACATTTAGTTTAGTATTGCCTTCGGGCTTAGTACTATTATTGAACAATTGTCATTACGCACCTTCTATAATTAGAGTTGTTGTTTCCTTTTCAGTTTTGTTGGATGATGGTTTTACTCATACTATTTCACGTAATGGAATTTCTGTTTCTTTAAATGGTGTATTTTATTTTAATGCGATTACTGTGAATGGTGTGTTTGAAATTGATGTGATTGGAAATGAATCTAACAAATATAATAATTCGATGTTTAGCATCAATAAGAAAATAAAGTTGGACTTGAATTCTTCTTATCTTTGGCATTGTAGACTTGCTCATATAGGCAAGGCTCGCATGCAAAAGTTGCAACAAGAAGGGCTTTTGCAAAATATCAATGATGAATCATTTGATAAATATGAGTCATGCATATCCGGGAAGATGACGAAGAAACCTTTTCATAGCAATATGGAGAGGCGTCGATCTACTTGGTCTTATTCATACTGATGTGTGTGGACCACTTAGACATGTGTCAAAGAGAGGTGCTAGCTACTTCTTAACCTTTACTGATGATTTCAACCATTATGGTTATGTTTATTTACTTAAACATAAACATGAGGTGTTTGAAACATTTAAGGTTTTCAAAGCAGAAGTAGAGCTTCAATTTGGAAAGAAGATTAAAGCTCTTCGATCCGATAGAGGAGGCGAGTATCTAAGCCAAGAGTTTAAAGATTACTTAGCTGAGAATGGAATTGTCCAGAATCTCACTTCTTCATATACTCCACAACAAAATGGTATATCTGAGAGAAGAAATCGTACATTGTTGGACATGATACGATCTATGTTTAATCTTACTACTCTACCTTTATCCTTTTGGGATTATGCTTTAGAATCAGCTGTTCGCATTTTAAATATGGTTCCCACAAAGAAGGTTGATAAGACACCATATGAAATATGGCATGGTAAAGCTCTAACTTTGTCTTATTTAAAGGTTTGGGGTTGCGAGGCATATGTTAGGCGTGACTCACAGATAAACTCCAACAAAGATCTATAAAGTGTATCTTTGTAGGATACCCTAAGGAAACTATGGGTTACTACTTCTACTATCCAACCGAAAATAAAGTAATTGTTGCTAGGTATGGAGATTTTCTTGAAAATGATCTCGTATCTCAAGAATTCAATGGGAGAGTTTATGATCCGGAAGATGATCATGAAGATGCATTACCTTACGAAAACACTAACGTACTTCCGGTAGAACACGATAGTCCGGGTACTCCACCGAAGTTGAAGTGATTCCGTCAGTATATCCGTAAGGTCTGGCGTGCACTGAACGTCTATGTCTTAACGTAGAGGTTGAGGAAACTATGTTAGGAGATCTTGGAGAGCCTACTAGTTATAAAGCGCCATGGCAAGTCACGAAAAGGACAAATGGCAAGTTGCAATGAATGGGGAAATGCAATCCATGAGAGAAAATGAAGTCTGGGAAGAGGTCGATTTACCTCCAAACGCCAAGGTGGTTGGAAGTAAGTGGCTCTATAAAATTAAGACTGACATGGATGGCAATGTACACATCTATAAAGCTCGTCTTGTTGCGCAAGGTTTTACTCAAACTTATGGCATAGATTACGAGGAGACCTTTTCTCCTGTAGCGGACATTAGAGCTATTAGAATTCTCATAGCTATAGCAACATACTATGACTATGAGATATGGCAAATGGATGTCAAAACCGCCTTCTTGAATGGTCGCTTAGATGAAGACATCTATATGAAGCAACCTGAGGGGTTCGTGAATCCACAATTTCTAAACCAAGTATGCAAACTTCAAAGGTCCATTTATGGATTGAAGTAAGCATCAAGGCAATGGAATAAAAGATTTGATGAAGAAATCAAAAGGTATGGATTTATTTAAAATCTTAATGAGCCATGTGTATATCACAAAGTTAGTGGGAGTGATGTAATTTTCCTTATCCTTTATGTCGATGACATATTAATTATGGGAAAAGACATTCCAAGTTTGCAAAATGTTAAGGCATATCTTGGGAAGTGTTTTTCCATGAAGGATTTAGGAGAAGCTGCATACATTTTGGGAATCAAGATCTACCGAGATAGGTCAAAGCGGTTAATTGGTTTAAGTCAAAGCGCTTACATTGATAAAATATTGAAGAGATTCAATATGCAAAATTCCAAGAAAGGATATTTGTCGATGGAAGTAAAGCATGGCTTATGTAGCGATATGTGTGCTTCAACACCTGCTGAGGTGGCACGCATGAGAAAGTTTCTTATGCTTGATAGTAGGATCTATTATGTATCTTGTGAGATGCACAAGGCCGATGTGGCGTTCGCTCGAGAACATGACCGGTCGATATCAATGAATCCGGGTGATCTTCATCGATTGCTTCATTAAACATATTCTAAAGTATCTTAGAAATACTAAAGATATGTTTTTAGTGTATGGTGGAAATCCATACACGAGCTTGGTGTTACTGATTCTTGTGATGCGTCTGGCAGTGTGATAAAAATGATACGAAGTCTCGACGGGTTATGTCTTTGTCATCAATGGAGGAGCGATTGTTGGAAGAGCAAGAAGCGAGTACAATTGCGATGTCTGAGATAGAAGCGAATACATAGTTGCTTTAGAAGGCGCAATGGAGGCTGTTTGGATTAGGAAATTCATTTCGTGGCTTGGTGTTATGCCTTCAATTGAATCGCCTATTGATATGTATTGTGACAATTCTCCGCAATCATATTTGCCAATGAACCAGAGTCATGAAGGGCACCGGACATTTTTACTAAGTATCACTATGTTCGAGAACAAGTCCGTGAAGGTGAAATTAATCTATTGAAAGTTCACACATATGATAACTTAGCTGATCCTTTCACTAAGGCTTTGGCTAAAGATAAGCTTATTGGACTTGCCAATGGAATTGGACTTCGTTTAGCTACTAGTTTCATGCAGAACTGTGATTAGTATTTGGATAAAGGATATTGTAAAAACATTTATTATTTTGATGAAATAAAGTTTGGATTATGTTTATTTTCATTTATAATATTGTTGTCATATATTTGGATGTTTAATCCGTGAGTAACTAAGTTATTCTAAATGTCCGTTGTCGATTAATGATATGGGAGTATCATTAAACTAAGACAAATCTGAGAGATGTGGTAGAATATACTTGAAAGTATATTGATGAGAATGCATACCAATTTCAAATGATATTCAATGAATTGAATATAGGACTTATCCCAACTACATAATTTACTTTGTGGATATTGTTATAAGTAAATTGTGAAATAGTTATCCTCATACTTGAGATACCGGATAAGTGTCATGAATGTAGTGCATTTCTGGAGCAACTTAACGCTATCGAATCGGTAGTCATAAGGGTTGTTTCCAGAACTGTTACAAAGTTTGTGGGTTAGTCTCGTAGTCAAGATAGAATTTGTTCCTTCAAATTTATTTGGAGTTTAATAATGTTGGGCCCCTCGTAGGGTTGACAAGATGTTTGTGCGGCCGCACCCAAAATCTCCCCTAAATATGTTTAGAAGATTTGGTAATCTTGGTCAATCACTTACAACGAGAAACATAATAGTTTAATAAAGAATGACTTAATTCCATATCTTTATTTAACGTGGTATAAGAAACAAAAGGATAATAATAATGAGAAATCATTAAAAGGTTTTCCAGGAGCCTTACTCGAGTCGTACTAGAGGCATCGAAGTTTTGCTAGACGCTAACCGATGTGATCACTCTATTAAGATATATCCAAGTGGGAGCTTTTGGTTTTATGGATATAAATTAGTAGGCGTGAGTTAGGATCGAACTCGAGACCACGGATTGCACACTGCGTATGAGAATTAAAGTTAATAATTAAATGTAATAGTTATATTTATTTATTAATTAAACGAAATAACATAACGGACATTAAGTAATTAGTTGTAATGGACTAACGGTCGTTAAATGTAATTGGAAAAGGACTAGATTGTAAATATTGGGAAGGTTCCGGAATCCCTTGTGGGACAAGGGATTCCGGAACCGATCGGCCACAAGCACCAAACCCAACCCACCTCAAATTCAAACTTGTTCACCAAGTTAGTTTGGGTATGAATACAAAACCAATGGTGTTTGTAATTTATCTCTTGTACTCGTTAAGCTAAACCTAAATTGTTTTTGTGTGTGTTTGCTTAAAACCGATCGACTACCACTCTTGGGATCGATCCACATATTTTCAAACTCAAAGTTATTTGTTTAATTAAAACTAGCATTCCTTTAATTCGGTATAGTACGTGTGTATAAGAAAGTGGTACTAACACATTATTGTTAGTATTCTTGGATTGAATTACAAAATCGGTAAGGGGTAATTCACATAATCCTATAAACCCTAATTAGTGTTCATCCAATTTCTAGTTTTGTTGATTTGATTCTTGTTCGGCTAGAATCAAGAAAGGTACGCATATTCTTGTTTATGTTAATTAATTATTCGTTAATCTTTCCTATACGCGTCCGCATGTATACTTTGATGTTTTGTGGTTTATTTATTGAATGTCATGTTATATAATTCCAACACACTTGAGAGTATGCAAGTCGCATATGAAATCAACTACTACGTATTGGTAGGAACTTTAGTATTATCAAATGTAGACTTTGTTCTCGCTATCGTATTCTGCTTAGGAACAATAGTAGACTAAAGGCGAGCGGCTTTTCCTAATTCCATATGTGCAACTTTTTCACATTCCGTATCCTCCAATCACCAAAATAATTAATTTTGTTTGAAAAATGGAAACATATGATTAGTTATGACATAAATTGTACCTACTGCAGAACTTCACGGTGCTTGAATGACTCGTGAAGCTCTTGCTTATGCTTTTGTTTGAGTTCCATTTGGATTAAGTGTAATCAATATTAAAATGTTGCTTATCAGTTGATGTACTAGGTTGCTAGTTAAATAGTTGTAAATGTTTGTTAATAGTCTAAGGCATATGTACTGTGTAGTAAGCCCGTCTTGAAATATTTATAGAGTATTTTATATGGGGCATTTCCCTAGTATATTGCAATAATATAAACAATGTAAACTCTTATTTGAAGATGTTAGGTTCATTTATGCAAGTTACTCTTTAATCTTTTTCTCTCATAAGTTTTCCCTTCATTTTCTCTCTTTCTCTAACTTTCTCTCACTAAAGCTAAGCTTGTGTATGTCAATATGATGACCTAATAAGTGGTATCAATCGCTAGAAGAAGGTTTAAAGGTGTTTTGTGTTTGATATTCGAAGAATACTTTATTTTTTTCTACATGTTATTTTAAAAAGTTGGTTATTTTCTTGTTTTTTCTTTGGTTTTAGCACTCTTTTGATTACAAATAAGTGTTACAAACCTTGTTAAACAAGAGAGTCTCATACTTTATGGATAAAAAGTTAGTTTTCTCATCGTACAATTTTGAAATTAACAAGTTTCGGATTTGTATATACTTTCTTAAAAACGTTAAAGTTTGCAACTTTCTTCTAATTTTAGTGTTTATAAGCTTAGTTATAAAAGAAAATCGTGTTACAAAAGTGTTCTTGGTGAAATTTAAGCATTTTGAAAGTTCTGAGCAAGTTTCAAATTTGTCTTGTTAACCCTAACTTTCGGATTTTTCGGAAAACCCAAGTTTAGGATTTGTGAAACCCTAACTTTTCGGATTTGCATCTACTTCAGAATCTTTAAGATTTCTGGATTACTCGGTACTTCTCTCTCTTGTATAAATTTGAGAAACACTTCGACTTTGGGAAATTATTCTAATTTGTATAAATTAGAAGAAAAGTTTGGATTTGCCTCAAATCTTCGAATTTGTACATTTTGGAATTTGTTTCAAATTTTTGGGATTTGTAAACTTTCGGATTTGTTTCAAATTTTTTGGATTTGTTACCTTTTGAATTTGCTACAGTACTTTGGATTTGTTACAGAAGTTTCGGATTTCCTATAGTAACTTTCAAATTTGTTCAAAAGTTTCAGAGTTGTTGGGATTTCAGACATCTTTCTATATTCAAGTCAAGTACCGTATCGTATGAACACTACAACACACTTCTTAATCGTCTACAAGATCCATCATAATTACACAAGTTAAATTAACAATCATGTCTTAACCACCGTATTTCAACTATTTTCCTCAAGAATACCCTCTGCAATAGCAATATCCTCAGCAACAACAATACCCACAACAACAACAATACCCTCAACAAATGCAGTGCCCCCAACAACAATTTCCTATGCAACAATTTCCTACACAACAAAAACAACCACATTGGTTTGCTTAAATCATGTGAAGCTATCGGTAGTCAACAATCAATACATGAAGTCAGATCAACCGAAAGACCACCAATGCTCACACCAGGAAATTATTTTCAATGGGATAGCCGACTCTTAAGGTTCATGGAACTCATAAAACCTAATGGAAAATATCTGAAAAAAGTGATACTTGAAGAACCTTTCAAAATTCCTACTATAACGGTTCCAGGAGATCCAAGTGTTGTTCCACCAAGACCCGGAACTGTGACGATCCTTCCAGAAAATCAACTTACTGCAGACCAAATACTTCACAATGAGGAAGATAAAATTGCAATGCAACTTATTCTTCTTGGTATACCGAATCCAATTTACCGAAGTGTTGATTCTCAGACAACAGTAAGGGCTATGTGGGAACATGTACACTTCCTGATTGAAGGCATTGCGCTAAAACAAATTGACATGAAATCTAAATTGTATCACGCGTTTGATATATTCACTATTGAACCAAGGGAGTATCTAGAATCATACTATCATCGTTTCACAAACATTGTCAATGACTTGGAAAGAAATAATGTTATCTTACCAAGGATTGATATTAACACAAAGTTTCTAAACTCCTTGGGTCCAGATTGGCAGAAATATGTTACTTTTGTTCGTCAGGCCAAGAACATTCACGATGTGAAATATAGGTTATTGTTTGATTATCTGAAGTACCATTAATCTGAAGTTAAAAAAGTTCGAGCTATCCGTGGAATGCTTCAACCTCCTACACTTAGAATTCATTAGCACTCATGGCTCATTCTTATCCATTTCCATATCCACAAAATAATCATGCATTTTTCAACAGCAACACAACTTTACCAACCCTCAGCAATTACCTAGCAACCAAATCGTTCCATATGATTCACAATAACAATCAACCATTAGTCAATTTTTTTCATATGATAACACAAATACAGTGTACTATGCACAAGCAAACGATGAAGATGACGAGGCATTCGCAGCATTGAATCAAGGATGCATTCATTGCTAGGGCTTTCAACAAATTTTCTAATCAGTCAAATAATCGTCTTCAAAACTCATCAAATATACGAAATCAAGCAGTAGTACAAGGTGGATGGGTTGAAGTGCAAAGTCAAACACAGGAACGACAAGGATTTACTTAGGGATATGCTAGAAATTCAGGGTATGGACAAGTGATTACATGAACTACTGGAAATGCGAACAATGCAGGTGCTCCTTAGCGAAGGGTTGAGATTGTTGAAACATGGAATATACAAACTGGAAAGGTCGTCATCAAATGCTATAACTGCAGAGGCATGTGCCATTTGGCTAATGCTTGTCCACAACCAAGGAAATGAGGCAGTGAATATCAAAACCAGACCCTATTCTTAGCAATTAAAGACGAAGCATGTGGCACTCTCTCTGACAAATACCATAGTTTTATGGCTGATGCTGGATCAGATGATGACATGGAAGATTTGGAAGCTAACGTAGCGATTGTCTTGATGGCTAACATGCAGAACTTCACATCGATGTGCGGGCCCATTCTATGATATTGATGGCCTATCTTAAGTACGATCCGATACATGCAAATACATGAAATTGTATCTCTAGTTGCATCGCACATGACAAGGAGCAATCTGTTCAAAATGATTCATTGCTATATCTACAAGAAGATGATCGATTAACCTAGTTGTTACATTTGATGATCCAATTGAAGAACATACCAATGATCAAATTGAACATATTGAAACTTCAAATGATCTAGATCCGAACTTATGGCCTTAGTCATCACCACCCAATCTCAAATTGAAAAATTCAATGAGATCAATAGCACCCAAAAGCGAAGAATGCATCATTAACAAAGGTACTTGAGAGTCAGAATGTAACTCACAAATTTTGAAAATCAAACTAAACAAGAACAAAGTTTTGAAGTAGAATTTCAAAAATCGTATTGAAAGAACAAGACTTACAACATCAAATGCGAGAATTGATCGTTCCAACAATGACTTGGTTTCAAAAGCGAAAAAGAAAAACTTGAATTAAAACAACATGTTGAACATCTCACATGAACTTTCAAAATCAAATTTGGAGATGTCAATTTTTCAAGCAAACTTTTCGAATACAAGAAAAAGTCTAGAGACGAATTAATTCTCACCTTAATGAAATGTAAAATTGGAAGAAAAGTTAAAGGATTTTAGCAATGTTGTTTACAAAACTAGTGATTCTGTTAAACAAATCCAAATGTGACTTTAAAACCAAATCCTGATGGTTCAAAAAGTTTTGCTCTTGGCTACAACAATCCACATTTTCTAAGCAAAAAGGAATTTAATAAACCATTTGATTATTCAAAATCACCTGCTCTTCATGAACACTTTGTTTCTCAAAGAGAAAAATCAGAACAACCATGGTATGTTTCAGAAATTCATGAATCTTCTTCCAATGTTGGTATCTTTAAACCAGTTGCACAAATTAATGGCCTTTTACCTTCTTTTTACGAAAGTAATTCGTTACCAAACCTTCCTAACTGTTGTCTAGTACTTAAGTATATTGATACGTTTATGGAGGACATTAAAATTTTAGAACAAGCAATTGAACTATGGAAAGTTTGGTAAGTTATCAAGTTTGGAAAATAAAAATGGTTTATCGCGACTAAACTTTTGGAAAAACAACTTTCGAGTCAAAACAGTCCTTGTAGGTTTCGGGGGGGGGGGGGGACAACCCTTGTTTTACACTTTCAGGCTTAAATTCCCACATAATCTTTAGTAAAATATCATTCCGGACAACTTTAGTGTTTTACACTTTTGCTGGTTCGAACCAGAAATGGGTCAAAATCACATTTTAAAATCAGATCAAAAAGCTTTTTACCCAGCACCAAATTTTCTTTTAGAAAATTTTAACTAGTCATAACTTTTAAACTACAAACCCTTTTAACATGATTCCAAAAGCTCTTTTTTACAACTACATGGATTTAATCAAGGTCATAGGTACATGGTTTTGCCAATTTTATAGCATAAGTTGCCTTGTTTTACTAGTTTATAACATAAAGTCATATACAAGTTTATATACATGTTTACTTGTGTTTTAAAGTTGTCTACAACATAAATCAATATAACAAGCATGAGTTCAAGGAATTATGATGTTTAACACAAGCTTTTCTTACAACGTTTGGCCTTAAAAAAAGGGAAACAAGAACCAAGAAACAAGGACACTAAAACCTAAAGCTTCAACACAACTCTAGCTTCCAAATCTCTCAACCAAAGGCTTAAAAACTCTTGATATCAACTTAGGATCACTAGAAATGATACTTGAAAACTCCTCCTAGAAATCACCCTTGTGTAGCTTCAAATTCACCAAAGGAATGAAAAAAAGGCACTTAATTCATGTAGAGATTAACAAGATCTTCAATGGTAATGTGATACTCGTTAATTGAAAATCAAAGCTGATGAAGATGGGAATATTTGATGGTTCGGTTTTTGGGAGAGAAACCAAGAGATGGATGAGCTTTTTTTATCACTTGAATGAAGATAAGTAAGACTTTATAAGATCTTTTAGTTTACTTAACCTAGTTATAACTACACTTGTAACAATCTTATGTTTAAGTTTGAAATCACAAGTCATGTGGCTTGTGATTCCATTTCCACCAAACACGCAAACCCTTGGGTGTTATAGAAGATATTTTGTTAGCTTAATGAGAAAGATTTGATATGTAGTGTTATATTTTGATCCGGTAATTACTATTGTTAAATATTTAAATCACGAAACTTAAAACCGGTATCATAAAAATATAAAACTTTTAAGAAATATTAAAACTTATCAATTTACTCTATAAGAGTATATTAAATGAGTGATAAGTTTAACGGAGCGTGTAAACGTTGTTAAAACCTAAAAACATAGGTTAAATACGCGTAAAATGTAAAACGTACGAAGTTTATGAAAAAATGAAATGTGAATTTTCAAATATGATTATTATGAACCTAAAAGGCATATAATGTGTATACTGGGCCTGATCTAGTGTCGGTTGATGTTAAAAGTACGTTAAGTCTAAATCTGGAAATGTTAAATCCTTAAGTTACGAAACTTAAAATCGGGTAAAGTATAAATATAAGATTTATACCATTGTTAAAACTTATCCAAATACTCTATCTTAGTATATAAGGAAAAATAGGATGAGAAGTAAATATATATTTACTTAGCTAATAAGTTTTAGTTAAATATCTAGTTAAAACTTAGTTAGGAAGTATTAGAAAATTTCGTAAATAACGTAACTTAGTTAGGAACTTTTCTTGACTAGGAAATAAATAAAAATAACTAAGTAGTTTTATATATTTACAACTTAGTTAATTTAGTGTAAGTATTGTGTAGTTTGATATTGTTTAGTTTATAAATCAAGGGACGATTTTATGGTCAAAGGGGGAGGGAAATGTGTTGACTTTTCCAAAAATATAAGAATGTTTAAACGTATTATAAAATGCGGTGCAAGTATAGGTCAAGTTTGCGTATAAGTAAAAATGCTTAAAACGCAAGTTTAGACTCGTAAAATACATGGTCTATTCAGTAACATTAAATTTTGAATGGAAAAATCCATATAATGATTATAAGTGGACTAGAAATTAATCTAATGTGATAAAAAAAATGTTCAGAGTCGGTTTTCGTTGCGCGCGAGATAACCTAACGGTTATATTTAAAGTGTAAAATTGTACGCGATTTTGGATAAAATGTTTATGTTTTGAATACATATTAATGTAAAAATTTGATTTGTTACACAACCCACCATTTTCTGTTGTTGGAACCTACCATGTTAATTTCAGAGATCATGGCAATGACGTCAGATACCATAGCAATCATGTCCACATCCCTATTCACCATATTAGCCTGGCATGGAGTCACTCACTTCGGCATCTTGCAGTTAGCAGCACGGTGACCCGACTAGTCACAGTTGTAGCACACACCTTAGAAATTTTGTTTCACAATTCCAGCTTTAGGAGCAAGGTATTCAGAATTCCCTTTGATCTTCTTGTCATTTTTACCTTTGCCCTTGCCTTTTCCTTTGACATTAGACTTTGAAGATGACGAAGCATGCTCAACTATTTTTGCCTTGGCAGAATCAGGCGTATAAGTGTTTTTAGCCGACTTGTTGTCCTCTTGAATACGAAGACGAACAACCAAGTCTTCAACACTCATCTCATTTCACTTATGCTTGATGGTTCTTAAATTCTACCCGACTTGAGGTAACTTTTCAATAATAACATCAACTTGAAAAGTTTCACTAAAAGTCATTCCTTGACTTGAATGTTGTGTAGCAAAACACGAAGATCTTGAACACGACTCATCACATTCTTTGAATCAACCATCTTGTAATCCAAAAACGAGCTACCACGAACTTCTTTGATCAAACATCCTCGGTTTGTACTTGTTTTCCAATGACTCCCATAAGTCTTTGGCGAGTATTGGTCTTGTAGTACCGTTGTACACATAATCCACCTAACCATTGAACATAGTTGTGACATAAGAAGTTTGAATGTTTCCATGCTTCCATAGCTTGTACAACTTGTGGGTTAGAGGGTTCACCTTCTTTAGGAGGTTCCACACAGCGCCGTCTCTTTTAGGAACCATACAAGGTTCAAAGTAATAAGATAGAAGAACAACTTTTGTCGCAACCTCTTAAAATTCTTCCCATTGAATTTTTTGGTTTTTCAACATGATTATAAACCGTGTTAGTAACCAAGACACCACTACGTTCACGGAGTGGTGTTTGTCATTCTTAAAATCAACAAATGCATACAGTTAAATAAACAATTATAAAAGTCGATATCTAAGAAATTCAATTGTGATTTATATAAACTCGTCGAATCGATTCAAAGAAACTCGATCTTGGTTTCGATGAATCTAGATTTAAATAAATAGAATAAATAACCAAATTAAATGGATCAATTTAATAGAAACACAATCTTAGTTTCAAGATAGAGCGATAAGAATAACCGCTTTAAAACCGTTCTAGATCATACACCAAGTCGATTAATTAAAATCATATTTCTTAAAAGCGATTTTCGAAAGAAACACAATTTTGGTTTTGACGGAAAAATGTATATAAAATCATTAATTTCAAAGCGATTATAACAAAAGTATTTTAATTATGTTACATAGAATCATTTAAGATTGTAGGAAGCTGTAACACTTTTATTAATAAAATCATATTACAAATAACAACAATAAAGTTAACATAAAATAAATGACAGAAAATTAAATAACATACGAGAATGGGATAGAAGCAAAAGATATACTCTTATTAATACGATAAATAAAATAAAGTAGTAAAAGTCGAGGCCGAGGCTTGTGTTTAACTGATTCCGTTAAAATAGATTCGCCGTCTATTCTCCATGGTACAATGGCCAAAGATGGAGTACAACGGACTAGACAAACTTGCCTCAATGATCACGGACACAATGTCGTATTCTTGATCGATGCTTCTGGAACTCGAATGTATGGAGCTTTATTATTTTCGGTTATATCTAAACCGAATGAGAATGTGTTAATTAATAGTGAAACTTGTCTTGGTTACCAAGACGAATAACAACAAATTAGATTGATTTGTAAATCTGGTATAAACTAAACACGATTTGGAAATCATCCTTTGATAAAACGGAATATGTATACACTTGTTCTCAAAGTTTAAATCAATTCAAAAATCGGATACAAATTTATGGAAATGAAATAAGAAATGACAAAAGATTTACACACAAGCTCGAATTTTTGAAGTGCATTAGGTAATCCAGAGATCGCGGGCTCGCATGAGTTCACACAAGCTTGGAACCCATTTGGCCCAAAATCAAGCCCCTACGCGCTTACGTGGGTGTTGGAATAAAACAAACCAAAGATAATTTGATGGTTGATACTAGGATTTACATTGGGACCGAAGAACTATAGAATTTATGTGCTTGGGAGGTCGAGGTTGATCAAACATGATGATATGAATCATTATTTTAGAGAGAAAGTAGTGAGAGGGTGGAGAATACAAGATGAGTTTATTGACAAAATGAAACAAGCACAAACCTCATGAATTCTCACACCTCATGGAGAGTCATGAGGGTATTTATAGGCTCTAACCACTACAACTTTGCCACTTAAGCGATACTAGTCCATGCGGGCAATGTATACAATGAATCTAGTCCATTTCACTAATGTGACGTTATCTTTATAAAATAGCGAGGCTAACAATCTCTCTCAAGATTTCGTCACACGTGAATGGTTACAATGAGACCTATAAATACATAAACAAAGTAAATTACAATAATAATAAACTATGTTAACGTTGTTGAAGTGCGAGTCTCGTAGTCTAGATATTGAGGCAAACTTGAAGTTCTTTCTTCCGACGATCTTGGCATTTGATCTTTGGCGCTGACGGCACAAATCCTTGTAACTCTGAACTTCAATTGTAACGGTCTAGTTAGGTTATTACTCCCTCCTAACTAGTGAGCCTTTTTTCTTTAATCTGCTCCCTCCTGAACCGACAACTCTCTATCTTAAAATCTCTTAAGTCTTCAAACACGCAGCGGAGAAAGTAAAATCTCTTACTTTCTCTCTCTAAAACTATGAATTCATTCATCATGTTTGATCAACCAAGACCTCCCGAACCACATAAATTCTCATGTTTTACGGTCCTACAATTGGTATCAGAGCCATGTTACGTTATTTGGTCGATTATTGTGGTTCGAATCATGTTTCAAAACTGTTTTATGCATTATTGTTGAATCTGATTTTTTTTTCTTATTCATTCATTGATAACAGTTTTAAAACTAGTACTATGTATCCATATTGGTCAAAAAGTCTCATGTTTTATAAAGATTTCAATTGTCTTGTGTCAATAAATTGTCCAAACAGTCCTTCCTATGACTTTTTGTTACCAGTTCCGTGAATAGATTTGGTGGTCAACACTTCATATTCTTGTGGTCAACTGTGGTCAAAACGGGTCTAAACTGAAGAGCTTTTATATGCAGTTTTTCTGGGTTTATAAGGGTAATTTCTTGACTGCGGTTTGAAGAAAATATCCCAGATCCGTTTATTTAGGAAAGTCGTGGTTTGTTATAAAGAAGGTGCGTTTTGACCAAGTAATGCGTTTTGAAGGTTGACAGTTGACATCTTTTGTGATATAGATGCGGTTTGTCAAAAATCAGTACGGTTTGTTAAAAGGTTTTGCGTTTTGACCAACTCCTTGCAGTTTGAGTGGCATGCGATTTGATAAAAACGTTGCGACTTGATATAAGAGAAAAAAGGGGACTGCGATTTGTTGACTTCTAAACCAAAATACCAATAACTACTTGGACCTCAGTTACGTTTACATCATCAGTCCAAGGTTTTAATTGAATGGAAAAGAAATAGAATGAAGATAGATAAATATCACAGGTTATCCACAAACTAAACCTAATCCCATCACAATCACGGCTTCAACTACCTCAAATCACACATTCTATCCTAATCCCAACATCAACTCCATCTCAAAACCAAGACTCAAAAAGAAAAAATCATCTAAATCGATCTCAGATCTTTTATAGATTTTTTTAGTGGAACTTGTATCCTCATCGATCTCTTTCGAAGCAATGCTTCTTTCTCATATACGAAAGATAAAGAACGAGTTTTAACAATTGTGTTATCCTCAGTTCTTTATTCGTTCGTTCAAAAACCAAACACAAATCGAAAATACACATAAAGTGGTACATACCCGAGACCCATTAAAGATCTTGCAGCCGTTTCTTCTTTGGTTCGAGGGTTACAAGTATCAGGCATCAATGTTTGGGGAGTCGGTTTCAAGAAAAGAAAGAATAACATCGTCATTTTCTTTTCCGTTTTGTTTGAGAAGTACTTGCTAGAAGGATGGTAAGTGATTGAAAAAGAGGGGCGGATATTCTGTAATGAGATGCGTTTGGATGATAGTTGCGTTTTGATATGAATAGATGTTGATGGAGGCGGATTTATCACAGTATGTGTGTTTAGGGTTAGGTTTTGTGCAATAACACAAAGTTATACTCGTATTAGTTTATATAACCGGATATGAGTGGAGTTGTACTAGATGTTGGATTTAAACTTGTGGATGGGCCGCTATTGGTTTTGGGTGGATTGATTGGGCTGGTATATTTTTTTTGGACTTCAAGTATTATGGGCTGATCAAATAAATGAACTAAAATAGTGATAATGTTACTCACAAAGTTTGTCATCCGAATTTCTTTCTTGGGATATAAAATTGTGGATTCAAATTTTTTGTAGTAAGATTAAAGAGTGGTATTTTGGCCTAAAAACTCATAGGGGATACACAATTCACGGCTTGAACGAACATTTGATCAAAAAATGACTACGGAGTTTTTGTACGGTATTGCTTACAAGGAATTGAAGTAACTTTTCACGGGTGACTTATTTATCGTTGAGACGTTGGTTGGTTGGTTGCATGACTCAAGATAACTTGTTGGGGCATTTTTCATAAGTAATTATGAATTGACAATCTGGTTATAACTGATGTAAGGAGTTACGTTTTAGTGCTCACAGTATATAACTATCACTTTAAGGGGTTACGTTGTAGTACTCAGTGTCACACGGCGTTGTGGATTGTTCAAAAATATATAACAAGCAGTAAATCACAAAGTTGAGATGTTTACTTCCTTTTCAAGTTAGTCGTATCGGGTTATCTCCATATGTGGTCATTACTATTAGCCGGTGAATTCAAAAGAGGTTCAATTTCAGGTTGGTTTGAGAGACGTATTGAAAGTATTTTTGCGACATATTCTCATGGAATTATGCTCAAACAATGGTTTTAATATTGCATCAAGAAAAAGGTAATCTACGGCATGTACGCAACATTATGATGATTCCGATAGCTCGCAACCATCAGGAGGGAGAAGTTGGTATTTCATCTTTCGTGATTGGATTGACGAACGAATTTGTGCCTAATACCGAAGAAGGAGAAGTAGTGTGTGTACATCGGGGCTTTTTACCAACTTGGATGCAATACTAAGTGAGTTATGGTGTTATGATGTTCCCAGAACGACAACCAGTGTGCTACTATCAAGAGTCTATCTTCTCCGCTGGGTGTTAAGAGACTAAAGAGATTTTACGAAAGAGTATTGTCGGTTCAGGAGGGAGCATATAAAGAAAAAATGCTCACTAGTTATGAGGGAGTAATAACCTAACTAGACCGTTACAGTAGAAGTTTAGAGCTACATGGATTTGTGCTGTAAGCGCCAAAGATCAAATGCCGAGATCGTCGGAAGAAAGAGCTTCAAGTTTGCCTCGGTATCTAGACTACAAAGACTCTGCACTTCAACAACGTCAACATAGTTTATTATTATTGTAATGGAGATTCACCGGCATGTCACTAACATCCTATGCAGATGTTGATCATGCGAGGTGTCAAGATACTCATCGAAGTACATCCGGAGGTGCTCGGTTTTGGGTGATAAGCTTGTGGTGGTCCTCAAAAAGCAAATGAGTACTTCTATTTCCTAGAGGTGAATACATAGCCATGTCATCTGTTGTGCTCAAATCTTATGGATGAGATCTCAATTATCGACTATGGCTTTGTATTCAACAAAATCCTCTGTCTTGTGATAATAAAAGTGCTATTGCTCTCTCATGCAACAATGTTCAACACTCAAGAGCAAAGCATATCGACATTCGACATCATTTCATCGAGGAACAAGTGGAAAAAGGTGTGGGTGGAACTCTATTTTGTGAGGTCCGAATATCGCTTAGCGAACATCTTCATCAAAGCTCTTCCAGAACGCGTTTTGAGTTCATACTTCCACGACTAGGCTTGAAAAGCCTTCAACCGAACACTCAAACGTCTTCAGGAGGAAGGCGAGGAGTAAAGGTCTATGCTCATCTATCTCTTGTAAATATTTATTCGAAAAACAAAATACAAAATTATAAAACCTTCAAAAAATCAAATAGAAAAATATAAAACTTTCAAAATCCATAAAAATTTGAAAAATTCGAAAAATCTTCAAAAAAAAAAAAAAAATTATTGTCATTTTGTCATGTTTCTCTCAATTCGATAATATCTACGGTCTTGATGTTGTCATTCAAAGAATGACACGGGACTTTAGATGTTGTTCGAATTTTATAAAAAAAAAAAAAATTTTTTGAGAGAATGAAACAATGGTTTATTGTCATTTCAGCGGAACTCCGCTTTTCAAAGAAAAAACGAGCCATGCTTTACCATGTTTTCAAATTCCATGCTCGATTCTATAAACATTTATCTGCTTTGAAATTAGCGCTTTGAAAAAATAACTGGAGTCTCTATTTTTGATAATCATCTGGACTTATTTGTCAAATATCAATCTCTCAATCAACAACCTATGTCATTGATTGAGGAGGAGAATTTCAATAAGGGAAGAGTGGATGAGGCCGAGCTAGTAAGAATAAACCCAACAAGGTTCTAGCTATGAGGTCTTGGTAAGCCTTGAAGGGGTGAAGAATTAAAAAGAATTGAATGTGAAAAGGGTGAAAACAAATAGCCTCCATTTATTCAACCTTGGACTAGTAACATCGTGAAGACAAGACGTCATGGACCCGGTGTGCCTTGCCTTCAACTTTCCAAACCACTCAAGATCCTCTTAAAAGGACTTGTTTCATTCTCACGGGAACCGACATTATCTATCGACTTTCTCTTGAGATTATTGATATTGAAGAGGGAGACTCTAGTCCCACACGGGGATCCAAATATGTGAGTTAGAGCCACGAGATCATCAATAAATCTCACTAGGACACTTTCAATGAAGACTCTGTCGCACAATGTGAAAAGAGATTATATCTGATCGCATTATCCTTGTGGTATTGCCGAACATCCGAGTGATGTAAACATATTCACAATGAAGATGGAAAACCCTCGGAGCCATCATCAAACAAGCTCACGGTAGGTGGATGTGAGATCTATCAAATAGATCAACCATGACAACCGAACAAAAACAATGGGAGATTCAATTCATGACCTTTGGTTTGTGCTTAAAACTCTTTTCTTTGATTGTGTACAAATATTTCAAATCAAAGGCGTTTATGATTGATTCTTGATTTTCACTAAACTCATCTTGTATTGCAAAACAATTTCTATTGAGCAATACACGATTATTTTCAAATCTCATTTCATCAATTAATTTCTATATGAAGATCTCTTCATTTCCTGAATTATTCAGGCGATGTGGGCCGTGATCAACTCAAGAACCCCTTTATTGATTCCCGGTGATCGAATGATGCGTCAATCCATAGCCGCATGCTCACAATCATTCATCTCTCAAGAAATTTGTATTTGAAGTGTTTCACTTTTATCATGATCCGGATGTGATGTCGGTCCGAAAGTCACAACATCACATAATACCAACACCACAATGGATGTCCCGAGATTTTGATGGTGAATTTTGTAGCTCGAAATTATTATGAAGTGTTTCAACTAAAGACCTCCACTGGATTAACCAAACACGATATTTCATTCATATTAACTCAATTTTGGACATATTAGCTCGTCAAGATATGTGAAGCTCTTTTCAAAAGAACACAAACCTACTAACCACTATAAATAATATATAATATACATATTATAAGTGTCCGATATAAATATAAGAGGAGAGTTATTTTACATACAATGTGACTCATCTTCACTATACATCTAAAAGATATTAATCGTTGAGATTAAAAGATTTATTATTTCACTTATTTTTATAATTTAAATATCTTTAAACCGTTAATCGTTAAGCAAAAATAATTACACCATCATGACGAACGTTTAATTATCTTTCATAGATGGTGACTTTGATATACTTTCGAAAAAAAAAAAAAAAATTTTTTCGTTTTTCGTATTTTTCGTTTTCTTCAAACCTGAAATTTGCATGAAATATAATATATGATTTAACACTAATTTGAAGATCACATGTGATATTAGTGTTAAATCACATATGATATGTAATATTATATGTGATAAATCTAGTGTTAAATCATATATATGATAAATCACATATGATATCATATCATATATGATTTAACACTAATATCACATGTGGTATTCAAATTAGTGTTAAATCATATATGATTTTTCATCGAAATGTCGATAGCGTAAAAAGCGAAAAACTTAAAAAAAGTGAAAACATGGAATTTTTTTCCGAAAATACATCAAAGTCTTGTTTATAGAAAGATAATTAAATCTTCGTCGTAATGATATATTTTTTCGACGGCGATTAAAGTTTGAAAGATATTTATATTTGAAAAAAAGATGAAAGTGAGTTTTTTAATTGTTGTGATTAATCTCATCCATTAGATATAATAAAAATAAAGGGTGGAGATTGATCCCTTAATATGTAAAATAATTTTTGTCCTCAAATGATCTTAAATCAAATATAAATATATAATATATTTTCACAACCAAAAGCCTACAGTCAGCGGTATGGAGGTTTTCCTTGCAAGCGAGTCTCAGTTCAGTCTTGTGTGCAGGGTGATAGGGTTTCCTCCGCGTGCGTAAAGGGAAGGTGCCATTGCCTTACTGACCTGGGCCCAGCCTGGTTAATAATTTCCTTCTGCATACAGAAATTTAGGGAGTAGTATAGCCATGATTAGTTTAAAAAAATATATTTTCACATTTAAAACTTCACTCGACTCGACTCGATTGTATAATGATTCATAACTACGTGTATATAAAGCGGTAAAAGTATAATATTATCGAAACTCGCTCATAACGATCACGAGCCAAATATTTTCGAGCTAAAACTCAACTCGAAAATGTACTCGAGCAGCTCGACTCATTTTAATCTTTTAGCGTAACAGTAACTCACGAACACCTTACCGGCTTACCTCATTACTCACACTACCAAAAACCAGACGGACTGGACCAAAATCAAAAGCATTTCCGCGCCCACATTTCACTCACCAAAATCAAATCAAACCAAACCAAACACCACCCTTCACATCACTCACATCGCCGCCGTAAACCACCATGTCCGCCTCCTCCTCCTCCGACCACCGCGTCGGAGATCTAATAACCGAACTAATCCACCGTCTGACACCAAACCCTAACCCTAACACAATCAAATACGCAACACGTATCTTAACCAGCCGTATGGCACCTTCAATAACCCCAGATGAATCCTCAATTGCTTTATCAATCAAATCCCTTTTAGTTAAACAAGGTCAATTATCCGATGCTTTATCTTTTGCAGATCTCTATTCCAAATTTAGTAACAAAACTGGACCTGGCTCTGTTAAAAATAAGTGGGCCCTACTTTACTTGCTTAAAACCATCTCCCAGGATACTGGGACAGTATCCGATGGCCTCCCGGTTTTATTCCACCCCGAAATTACCCGAAAAAGTAGTGAAATTAGTGAAAAGGATGGGAGTGTGGGGAATGTGGGTATGGGGGGAGGGGGAGGAGTGTTGCTTGTGGCCAAGGATAGTGAGAATTTACGAGATTTGGCGTATAGGGAGTATGGGGTTATTGTCAAGGAGGAGAATAATGTGACGGAGGAGGTTTTAGTGAGGGATGTGTTGTATGCGTGTCAAGGGATTGACGGGAGGTATGTGTTGTTTGACGAGTGTGGATGGTTATATGTTGCGGATTCGATTAAGGTAGGGAAGAGTGTGCGGTTGATGGTGAGGAAGTTGTGTGAGTTGGGTTGGTTGTTTAGGAAGGTGAAAGGGTATGTTGACGAGAGTGTTGAGAGGTTTTGTGATGAGGATGTTGGGACGGTTGGGCAAGCGTTTTGTGCAGCGTTGCAAGATGAGTTGGGGAGTATTATAAGTTGTTAGCGGTTTTGCAAGCCCGGCAATGAATGCGATTCCGTTGGTGTCGGAGGGAGGGTGGTGGGAATTATTTGTCGTTGAGGAGGTTAATGGTTTGGTTTGCTGAGCCGATGGTTAAGATGAGATTGATGGCGGTTTTGGTGGATAGTTGTAAGAGTTTGAAAGGTGGAGCGATGGCTGGGCGATTCATATGCATGCTCAACATGGTGATCCGCTTTTGCATGATTTTATAAACGGTTGCTTCGTAGGGTGTGTTCGCCTCTTTTTGAGATGGTTAGGAGTTGGGTATTGGAAGGGGAGTTAGAAGATATTTTTTCCGAGTTTTTTGTTTTGGGACAGTCTGTTAAAGCCGAGTCGTTGTGGAGGGAAGGTTACAGGCTTCATTCTGCAATGCTTCCGTCTTTTATATCTCCATCTCTTGCTAGACGTATACTAAGAACAGGGAAGTCGATTAATTTCCTTAGAGTTTGCTGTGAAGATCGTAGTTGGGCTGATGCAGCAACAGAAGCCGCAGCTGCCACAGGGGCGACAACTAGGAGAGGTGGACTTGGGTATGGTGAAACCGATGCACTTGAGTCATTAGTCACCGAAGCTGCTAGGAGAATAGATAAGCATTTAATGGATGTTGTTTACAATCGGTATAGGTTTAAGGAACATTGTCTTGCTATTAAGCGATATCTTCTGTTAGGACAAGGTGATTTTGTTCAGTATCTAATGGATATTGTCGGGCCAGAGCTTTCAGAGCCTGCTAATACTATCAGCTCGTTTAAACTTGCTGGGCTATTAGAGAGTGCAATCCGGTCATCTAATGCACAATATGATGACCCTGACATTTTAGATAGATTGAGGGTCAAAATGATGCCGCATAATACTGGAGACAGAGGGTGGGATGTGTTTTCGTTGGATTATGACGCAAGAATTCCGTTAAATACTGTGTTTACAGAATCTATTATGGCTAAGTATCTGAAAATATTTAATTTCTTGTGGAAGCTTAGAAGGGTAGAGCATGCGCTTATCAGTGCGTGGAAGACAATGAAACCAAACTTGATTACTTCTCGTTTTTACAGTAAACTCCCGAAAACTGTTAAGTTCCGGCTAATTTTGACATCACGGAGATGCCAAGTTCTTTGGAATGAAATGAACCATTTTCTTACAAACTTGCAATCTTATATCATGTTTGAAGTATTGGAGGTGTCATGGGCTAATTTTTCTGATGAAATGGAAGCGTCTAAAGATCTTGATGACCTGCTTGCAGCCCATGATAAGTACCTTCACTCAATTGTCGAGAAGTCTCTTCTTGGAGAGCGTTCTCAAGCTCTGTATAGAACCTTGTTCATGCTGTTTGATCTCATATTACGGTTCCGTAGTCATGCTGATCGGCTTTATGAAGGAATTTATGAATTTCAAGCAAGGTATTCATATTTCTTTGCCTTCATATTAGAGGTAACAAAATGGGTGGGTTAGTTGGGTTGACCCATTTTATTAATTGTAAGTAAGTGTGACCAATATAATTTTGGTGATCATCTAATTGTTTTAAATTAAGTTATTTAGACAGTTTTTTTGGGTTAAAAGTACACGTTGGCTACTTACAATCTATCATTTCTAAAGCAATTTATCTGCCTGTTTGACATTTTAGAGATAAAAGTATAAAACATAACTGGGAGGTGAATCGCAACCTCTACTCCACAGGTTCCTCTACATTAAAACCTTGCAAGTTGATGAAGCAGATTGTCTTATACTCTTATTAACCAAATTATGCAGAACAATGGGGCGAGGCGGGACAATCAAGGAGTTCTAAAACCAAAAGCTCGGATTCTGATTCATGGCTCAGTGAAAGCAGGAAAGCCATAGCACAACGTGCCGATGAGTTTCTTCGAAACACGGGACAAGATATAGATGCAGTGTCGAAGGAATATTCATCTCTCTTCAAGGGATTTATTTCTCAGTTGCCTGTGCAACAACATATTGATTTGAAGTTCCTCATGTTCCGGCTCGACTTTACTGAATTCTATGGATCTGCAGCTTAACTTTCGAAAAAATGCTGTTGAAACATCTTCCACACACATTCAACTTAACATGTTAGTCATGTAGGAAGCAAAGTCCCATAATTTAATTAGCCAGATTGGGACATTCGGTGGCTATCAAACTCTAGTTGATGTAGCATTTTGTAAATCATTTCTTGTTCTTTAGGTATAAATCCCGTATCTTTAATTTAATTTAATTTACATTAATTTGATATGAAGATCGCATCTAGCTCACTGAACCTTGTTTAGATGCTTATGTGCTCCACTTTCTTGTTTTTTTTTTTTTTCAGATTCAATTTAGCTCACGGGATAATGATCTGTGCATGCAAAACGCAGTCCAAATGAAGGTATGCTGCTGCTGCTTTGTAACCATTTTGTCAATACCAAAGTCCATTTGTCTGTTTTGGTAGTATGGTTCAAAGCCAGCAATTTCAGGCTTGTAGATGTGTACTATAGTCTTGTAGTGGCTTGACTAAGAGTGATGAGTGCTGTTTGTGTGCTTTGAGTTCTATACCAATTTTTGTATTCGAACTTTCTGTCAATAGTTTGGTATGTGTTTAGCAGTTGGAATGCAATTTTTACATTATGATTGGATTGCAAAGTGTTATCTCATTTTTCCTGCTCTATGTGCGTTATATATGAATCATACTCGTTCACACCCTTTCTTCCTTCTTACATTCCTGTTCAACTTGAACCTGGTGCGATTTTGTAGCTATAGGAACTTGTTCGGTTCTCAAAGTCTGTATAACAATGGAGCCTAAGTTTCTGTGGTTCAGACATGATCTTTATGCCTAGTAAAATCTATTGTATGTTCGGGTGGTTGGTTGCAATGTGTGTTTAGGCTTCCTTGTGCACTTTTGATGAGTGCGATTAGCTTAAACCTCACAAGGGTAAGGAAGAGCATATCGGGCTCATGTTATGTAGTTCTGCTATAGATCACTACATCAGTGTTCTCCCTCACTAAGTTCTTTTGGTCTGCATTAAGCTTTGTTGCTAACACTGTATTTTGTTTCCCTGGAGAGACATTAAAATTGCGGTCTCAACTTTCCAAGTTTTCTTTCGGATATAAGAAGATTTGGAGTGAAAAATTTAGGGGATTTTATCTCCCGTAGTTTTCAGAAAATAAGTATTAAAGATTTATAAACTGTTTTAATG
Source organism: Chrysanthemum lavandulifolium (assembly GCA_022545495.1). Classification (NCBI taxonomy): domain Eukaryota; kingdom Viridiplantae; phylum Streptophyta; class Magnoliopsida; order Asterales; family Asteraceae; genus Chrysanthemum; species Chrysanthemum lavandulifolium. The sequence continues at coordinate 142,417,605 of CM040238.1, forward strand.
ACCAAAAGGCACTCGACTCGACCTACTTTATATCCACCCCATAACCTGCATCCATTCTTCTATCATTAATGATTGTAACTAGCAGAACTGAGCAGCGTATCATTCTTCTTCGTTTTGCACAAGTAAGTTTCAGTTTCATCTTGCTATACATTCATTCATTTGTGAAAACAACTTGTTTTGTTGGTTTTTCATTGTTTTGTTATTATATCTTATGATTTATGAATGTATTATATGGTCTTTGGGGTTTTCAAAATCTTGAGTGTTAGGAGTTTTGGAAATTTAGTTGAGTAATTGGAATGTTTTGTTTTAAATATATACAAATAGCGTAATTAAATTACATAGATACAAGCATCATGCAGTTATGATTTCTGGCCGGCTGTTATTCATTTTCTCTTTTATCGACTCCAAGAACCAAGGCTAAATAATGCTTAGAACCAAGTTTTAACTTTATGTAGGTTCAACCTTGTAACTTGTTTTCATAGTTGTTCTGCCTCTACACTTTTTGCATGTTAGATTTCACAACATTCATCATTTCGTCATAAGTTCCTTGACTTTTTTGTATCTTTAAACCTTTCATTGTCGTGACAGACAGTTCAAAGTTTGCTGACTTCTATTATTATTAACCATAGAATTAATGCATGAGCAAGATTTGCTGAAGCATATTTTCACAATTACTGCTGCATGCACATGGACCAAAACAGACAAATGCAGTCTGTGTGCTTTAAGTTCTATACCAATTTTTGTATTCGAACTTTCTGTCAGTAGTTTGGCATATGTTTACCAGTTGAAATGCAGTTTTTAGATTATAATTGGATTGCAAACTGTTATCTCGTATTGCCTGCTCTACGTGTGTTATGTATGAATCATTCTCATTCACACCCACCGTTTCTTCCTTCCTACATTTCTGTTCAACTTGAACTTGGTGCAGTTTTTTAGCTATAGGAACTTGTTTGGTTCTCTAAGTCTGTATAACAACGGAGCCTAAGTTTCCGTGATTCAGACATGATCTTGATACCCAATAAAATCTATTGTACGTTTGGGTGGTTGTTGCAATGTGTGCTTAGGCTTCCTTGTGCACTTTTGATGAGAGTGATATTGGCTTAAACCTCAAAAGGGTTTGGAAGACTATACCAGGCTCATGTCATGCGGTTCTGCTATAGGCCTATAGATCAGTAAATTAGTGTTCTCTTTCACTTGTTCTAGGGTTTGTTGCTAACACTGTATTGAGTGTATTCTGTTTTCTTGGAGATAAACATTAAAATTAGTGTTCTCCTTCAATTGACCTGGAGTGAAAAATTTCTCCAGTACCTACTTTATATATGCCTCATAAACTCTCCATTTCTCTACCATTAATGATTGTAACTAGCAGAACTGAGCAGCCACATCGTTCTTCTTTGTTTTGCAGCCACATCATTCTTCTTTGTTTTGCACAAGTTTCAGTTTCATATTGTTCTACATTCTTTCTTTTGTGAAAACAACTTGTTTTGTTGGCTTTTTAGTTTTCTTATTATATCTTACCGGAGTATGATTTATGAATTCATATCATCATATGATCTTTTGGGTTTATAAAATGTTGAGTGTTATGAGTTTTGGAGAATTAGTTGAGTAGTTGGAAACTTGGAATTAGTTGGAATGTCTTGTATTAAATCCATCCAAAAAGCTTCCGGACCGGACCGAGACCGAATCCGGCAAAAATCCGAGACCGAGGTCGGTCCGGTCCGGTCCCGTTTTGTCCGGTCCGGTCCGGGTTTCGTCGGTTTTTCGGTCGGACCGAGACCGTCGGCAAAAATTGGGCGAGACCGGACCGCCGGTCCATCGGTCCGGTCGGGTCCGGTCCGTCGGTTTTGTCGGTCGGTCCGTCCGTTGTTGAAGCGACCCTAGTTGGAATGTCTTGTATTAAATACATCCAAAAGCTTAATTAAATCACATCGATGTAAGCATTCTGCAAATATGATTTCTGACCGGCCTTTATTCATTTTTTATTGACTTAAAGAATTACTGAGGCTAAATAATGGTAAAATCAAGTTTTAACTTACGTTGGTTTAGACTTATACCTTGTTTTCACAGTTGTTCGCCTCTAGACTTTTGCATGTTAGATTTCACAACTTTCATTGTTTCACCGCTAAGTTCCTTGAATTTTGCATCTTTAACTTTTCATTGTCGTGATATATAAAACGCGATTAACTTGCCAAAATGAAAGGTTTAGGCATGGAACCATTGCAACCCAAAAGTTTAGTTCAAAGTTTGTTGACTGCTATCAGTAAAAACCTTTGAATTACTGTATTTGCAAGATTTGCTAAAGCATTATTTTGAAGAAGGGTGATTTCATATTTACCCAATATAAACATTAAAATGCCATATTTACTACCTTACAACTTGTTCATGCATAATGTGCAATGGTTTTGCTGCATATTTGAGAAATCTGAAATTTTAATGTTTATATTAGGGAAATATGGAATTGACCCCTTTCACAATCACCCTTGCTACACATGGACCTAGTAGGCCAATATTAAAGTTCCAAACTCCAAGAGTTCTATTCGTTGGAGTTCGTCCATAAGGAGAACCCCGATAGAAAAACAGAATCTTGTCCCCATCTCGACCCGGTGTCGCAAGTGCTACCCTATCTCTCGAGTAGTAAGAGAGGAATGGCCATAGGAATGGGCGCATCATGACATCGTAAGATGTCTCGCCTGAATGAATTAGTTGGGCGGGCTACTCCAATAATTACTTTTTTCTGAGTTCTTTCATAACATAAAGTCATCTAAACAACGAATTCTTTGATTTGAAAAGCTCCTTTCCTAATCGACCTCCCGCCTTCCCACCTGCATCCATTCTTCTACTCATCCCCAAGCATCCACTTGAAACAGAAGAAATCGTCTATGCAAATCCTTAATCCATTCATAAGTATATACAATCGCAACATTACCCCTCTTCTGCAATCTTCTATCCAAAATCTTGACTGATTCCACAGCTAGCAATCCATCTTTGTTGTAAGTAGGAAAAGTACCCATGCCAACCTCCTTAGACTTAGACTTACACTTTTTATGAGTTGTGACACATGGAACACATGATAGAATTTTGCAGTACTAGGCAACTGGAATTTATAACCTACTTCCCCAATCTTCTCTATGACTTGAAATGGTCCATAGAACTTGGATGATAGCTTATGATACAATCCTTGTCTAACAGTCACTTTCTTACAAGGCTGAAGCTTCAAATAAACCCATTCACCAACCTCATATTTTGTGTCCTATGCTCATCATGGCTTTCATCCTGTCTTAAGTTCTTCTCAAATGGAACTTAAGCAAGTTAATGGCTTCCTCCTTTGCAGTCAAAGTCCCTTCCACCATATCCACATTACTAGTACTCACCATATAAGGAACATGAAAAGTAGGTGACGAACCATAGACAACTTCAAATGGTGTAGTATTGCGAGTGTGAAAATTGGTATTGTACCAACGCTCTACAAGAGCTAACCATGGTGTCCACTCTTTTGGTCTTTTCCATGTCATACACCTTAAAAAGCACTCAAAACATCTATTAACTACCTCTATTCGACCATCAGACTGGGGGTGGTAAGTAGTGGACATGTGTAGATCTGTCTTCAAAAACTTAAAGAATGTCTTCCAAAATAAGCTGAGAAACACTATATCCTTGTCACTAATAATGGTATGAGGAAGTCCATGGAGCTTGTAAACATTTTCTAAAAAGGCCTGAGTAACTTGAGTAGCACTATAAGGGTGAGACAAAGCTACAAAGTGTCCACAATGACAAAAATGATAGTTTTGCCATGTGAACTAGGTAAACCATTAATAGAGTTGATGAAAATGTCTCTCCACACATGATTGGGAATATGCAAGGGCTGCAAAGAACCCGGATAAGCTTCCAAATTAGTCTTGTTCCTCTGACATATATCACACTCTGTGACAAACATCTTTACTTCTTTAGACATAACCTTCCAATAGAACAGTGAAGCCAATTTTTTAAAACTAACTTGAACCACAAAGTGTCCACCAACAAGTTCATTATAAAAAGAAGCAATCAACTCAACATTTAAAGCTTCATCATTTCCCACTACTAACTTTCCCTTCCTCCTCAACTCACCATTCTCCCAAGTAGACTTCACGTGAGAAACAACATTAGTTTCCAACTGATGTATAAGCAACTGCATATCCACATTTGTCATCCAACTGACTTTAATCTTGACTAATAAGTATGCTTCAATAGAAGACAACACCATTGAATTGGATTCTGCACTAGTAACCAATCTTGAAAGTGCATCAGTTGCTCAATTATCAACTCCCTTCTTGTAAGAAATCTCATAGTCAAATCCCAACAACTTAGGTAACCATTTAGTTTGAAAGATAGTTGAAAGCCTTTGATCCAACAAATACTTCAAACTAAAATGGTATATTCTTATCTTAAAATGTCTGTCAAGCAAACATTCCTTCCATTTTTTCAATGCTAACACTATTGCCATAAACTCTTTTTCATAAGTAAAGAGGGATTGGTGTTTGGGTGCCAAGGTTTTACTAATATAAACAATGGGGTGTCCTCCCTCTTGTAACACTGCACCTAAAATAGTACCTGAAGCATCAGTTTCCACAGTGAACTTAACATCAAAATTGGGTAGAGCTAATACTGGCGCTGAATCATTGCCTCTTTCAATTCCTGAAAAGCTTCTTGTGCAGACTCATTCTATGAAAAAGCAATTTTCTTCAACAGACTAGTTAATGGTTGACTAATGGCTGAAAAATTCTTTATGGATCTCCTATAATAGTCAGTTAGTCCTAAAATCCCTCAACTCCACAATATTCTTTAAAACTAACCAATTCTTTATTACTTCTATCTTGGATGGATCTGTGGCTACACCCTTAGCAGAAATAACATGTCCTAAGTACTCCACTTGATCAACAACAAAAACACATTTACTCTACTTAGCAAATTAAGTATTAGCCCTCATCACTTGTAAAACTGCGGACAAATGTTGGAGATAAGTCATAGATTCACTGTAAATGAGTATTTCATCAAAGAAAACCAACACAAAATCTCTAAGGAACTCCTTGAAAACTGTATTCATCAAAGTCAGGAAAGTAAAAGGGCATTGGTGAGTTCAGGCATCACAAGGAACTCATAGTGGCCTTCATGAGTTCTAAAAGCCGTTTTGTAAACATCTGCATCTACCATCCTTATTTGAGGATAACCAGACCTCAAGTCCAATTTACTAAAAACTTTAGCCTCACACAACTCATCAATCAACTCCTCTATGTCCGAAATGGGAAATTTGTCATTAAGTGCGTGTTTTCTGAGTTTTCTATAGTCTATGCACATCCTCCAAGTCCTATCTTTCTTCTTAACCATCACAATACGTGAAGAAAATGGATTATGACTGGGCCTAATCACACCAACTTCCACCAACTCTTTTACCATCAACTCTATAACATCTTTCTAAGAGGGATGGTGTTTTTAAGGTCTAATATTAACTGGTGGTACTCCTTCCTGCTATACAATTCTGTGATCATGAGACCATGGAAAAGTACTTGGAATTGCAAACACATATTGAAACTCTTCCAATAATTGTGTCAAAGCCATCTTACAAAAATTTCTATGACTCTCTGAATCACTATCCACTGTCACAGACATCAAAGCTGCATGATAAACACCCAAAGACATTGTTGCACATCCAACCTTTGTAGTGCTCAAAACCTTCCTATAATCTTTACCATTCATCCATTACAATGTTGCTTGTTGAGTACCTCTGATGAGGTGCAATTGGTAATGATTTTAGGGGCCATCTTATTTCATGCATTTCATGTCATTTTATCTCTATTAGTGCTTAGGATCCTTCATATTTGATTTTTAGTTCTTGGACTATGCATTTGCTGGAAACATACAAGTTTTGGGCTCATTTGGATGAAGTTTGGAAGAAAAAGAAAAAAGTTTCAAGTCGTGGCCGACATCCTGACACCGTCATCAGAAGAGCCTAGAAAGTGGAGTTTTGATATTTTTCGTGACCGACCAGTGTGTGGAGACGGGGGTCGTGACGTCGTCACAAGCACAAGGTGCCACCGTCACAATCTAAAGAGTGAGGACGTTAGAGCAAGTCATTGGATAAAACCTTAAATCGATGACGACAAGGTGACGGCATCACAACCAAAGGTTAACATTGGCACACCCGGTTTTCTTTATATATTTTTGCCTTATTTTCGTAATTTGTTTGCAACTCTTGGGAACCAAAACCTAACCGAATAATGATGATATTTTCAGTCTTTTTCTTCATTGTAAACCTATCATAACATCAAGATAAGTTTTACCTTTGATCATTCGATCAAGTTTATCATTGTTTGCATTGATTCTATGTTTGCGTGTTCTTTGCTTGCTATGCTATGCTATAACTTGTTTCTAAACTCTATCCACTTCTACATGTTCTATAACTTAAGTGACCTCATCATTTGCTAATACGTCCAAAGAAAATAATTGACGACTACATTTATGCCATGGTGTATATTTTTGGCCACAATAAAAACAGAGATTCTTAGACTTGTTTTCTAAAATTTTTGTGACAATTTCCTTTTGGGTGGTCCATTTGCATTATTAGTTGGTGTATTATATGGATCTGAAGGCAATGCTAGCTGAGTTTGAGGTGTTTTGGCATTATAAGGTGTATTTCTGTGAACACATGTATTTGCAGAAGAGCTTTTAGGAGTAGGTAACACACGCGTATACCTTTTGTTGACAACTGGTTTTGCAGCTTCTTGCATTCTTGTTAAGTGATAAGCATCAAAAAGGGTCTTTGGATTAAATATCTTCACCACCATGCTAATCTCTTGCTGCAATCCCCTAATGAAAAAACTAATCGCATACTCATCACTCAATTCCACCTTACTTAATAATGCTTTAAATTTGTCTTGATACTTAGGTGCAGTACCATCTTGCTTCAAGTTCTTGAGTTTTTCCATAGGATCTTTATAACAAGCCCCAAATCTCCTATAAATCTCAAACACCCATAATTTTTTTAAATACTGAATACGCCGTATAAGATATGCCCTATACACCATAGGACCTGCAATTACGCAAAACTTCATAAACTAAAATCTGAACTAAACTCATTTCTAAAAACATAAAATCTCTGTAATGCATTTCATTAAAATAATACATAAATATTGTACCTGAGTTTCATAAGCGGAAGCGTTAAATACTACGAGTGTGGGTGTTAATCCAAACACCTCTATTTTGACCCATAAACAAAAGACTTGTACTAAAGGCGTTACCTGGAACCAATACTTGATTATTAAAAATCTTGTTTTCAAAAGACATCTAACTATAATTGTTTGGGGCGTTAACAAGCTGAATAACAAAGAAAGGGTTGAGATGCTCGCGACCTATGAACACGAGCATTACCATTCCCTCAAATCATCTTGGAGTGAAAGATGGCTTACGTGTATGTGTGTTTTACAATTCACAAGCTTAATCCTTCACTCCATCTCTTATGCTATTTATACTGGTATGAGTTTTAACTCTTTCCTAAGTGACAAATTGACAATTACTGAAGACAAAATATGATGTATTTTGTCTCTCGCTTCTAAAGACTATTTTAGATAAGAGACAAGGCGCTTTCCAAAGGTCGGTGATGAACCCGGGCGATCGTTTGCCATTCGGGGAAGGTTGACTTTGGTTGATAAGGACTTTGTCTTATCCGATTCAAACTTTTCCCGCCTTATCCCGCTCATTCTTGATCTTCATATCCTTGATCTTCTACTTGGTTTGTCTTGATGTAAGTAGTTGGAGAGAGTTTAGGGATTAAGTGAGTTATTGTCATCACTCATGAATCCACCATCTTCTTCTTGACTCGGTCTTCACCCTTTAAGTTTCGCCTTCTGGGTGGAAAGACTTCTTCTTTGCCTCATCATGAGTATCTCGAAGATGGCTCACCGAGAGACTATGCACTCGGTGACTGTTAGTGTTTAACGGACTAAGCAGTTAGGATATTTTTATTCAAATCCTAGATCAAGGGGTTTGGGTATTCTTGAACCTAATAGTCTCCCTATTTGGATATACAAATAGCCTAAGTGTTTGATCAGTGTAAGTGAGCAAATGGCTTCTTCTTACACTGAATGTACTAATGAATACAATAAGGAACACTGAGTATTTTAACAAAAATACATCTTTTATTGATCACATTACATGGTTCCTATCACTAGTACAAAAGGATAAATCAAAATGATGTCAGTCTAGATGGATTCCAAGTGCTTCAAGCTTGACTTTCTTAGTGATGAGTGTTTCCCTGTCAGGATGCTCTCTTATCTTGGCGTTTAAGTTCGCACGAACACGACATTTTCGAGTGCGGATTTGAGAGGCCACGGTATGTAGCTCAACATTGTGGCCACTCCTGCCTGATCAATATCACTCCACCTTTGGAATGCTAGGTTTCGATAGACATCAGTGAAAAATAGCCCTCTTTCAGGCTTTTCTATCACAAGACAGTTGACAAATTTTACACCTTCAGGTAGCTCCCTGTTCCATTCAAGTCCAGGCACTTTGATCTCGGTGGAACTCAACTCTCTTTCTCTTGCCCCGTGATGACCGAGGTTGAGATCCTTGTAGTGCGATTAAAGAGCTAAATCCCGGTTGTCTTTGGTGCATCTCTCGATCTTTCATACCTTTTACCGAGCATTTCATCAGCTCCTTAACCACCGCATTATGCTTCTTTTCAATTATTGGACCCAGTTCATCGAGTTCGATGATCCCAAAGTCGGTGAATTTTAGGGGATCATGAACCTCGAAGTGTCTTTGTCATCCCCTGTAAACATTCATGGCGATGGTTTGGACTTGGGATGATTCGACATCCGTGATTTTCTCAGCAACCTTCTATTTGTCATTGACCAGTTGTAGTGATCAATTCTTGCTTGCCTGATGGCTGCAGTTCTTTTGTTCTTTTCTTCCAACTGCATTCTCATTTCAGCCATCTTAGCAGCCTGAGCATCCTTGAACTTCTGTCCTGCCTGACCCTTTTCAAGCTTCTTAGGATCAATCCCTATGTTCTCAGCTTCCTCAGCGACAACTTTTACCAGTGCTTATCTGCTTTTTCTTTCTTCCTCAGCAAGTTTCTTTTTTCTCTCTTCCTTTGCAAGATAGGCACTTAGCTGTTGTGGGGTAAGCATGTACTCAGTGTTGCCGATCATATAGGGAATCTTCTCAGGCTCAGGTGGTGTTTGCATTATGCCTTTTCCTTTGTCCTGGCCTGAAGAAGATGATGCTACCAGAGGTGGTGGTGTTGTTGTTATAGGTGTGATCACTGTCATTGTTGAAGATGTTGGTGGTACTGATGAAATTGGTACAATGAGGACTGGTTGAGTGGCTCCCCGCAGTGTGAGAGGAAGTATCTTGATCGCCTTCTCCCCTCAGCTGCTGCCGCAACATGAGTGAGAGCAAGAGTTGCTTGACACTGGGAGTTTCAGTGGCTTGACCTTTGAAGGCTTGATAAATTTCAATGAGCATAGCCTTGATGTCGGTAGTATCTCAGTGAAGAATGGTGACTTGTTTCTCCAGGTTAGCCTGAGACAATTCCAAAGCAGTCATCCGTGGCCCAAGATTCCAAGCCATGGAAGATGATGCCTTAGCCAGAGAGGTCACCTGAGCATCCAAGGAACCCAATGTTGCCTGAAGAGACTGAACTGAAGATTGAAGACTGATAACATCAAATAGTCCTGATTATTAAGTGTCAATTTCCCCCGTTAATGCTCGTTATTTATATCATTTATATGGATTTACGCTTGTTTTCCATTGTTTTACACTTTCAGGTAAATTGCGAGCATTGGAGCTAAAGATACGCGGAAATGGAAACATTACTAAGGATTTATCACGGTATGCCTATTTTGAAGAGGTTACGGCGTAACTCGTCTCTCGCATTCTGTGTAACTATTGCGTGACCCCAAGTCCAACTCATCAAGAGGTTACGGCGTAACTCCTTCCAAAGATTATGACGTAACTCCATTAGGTCAAAGAGGTTCCACGCCGATACTTACGCCGTAACTCTTTGCATCACTTACGGCGTAACTGTGATTATTGAAGACTACGGCGTAACCACTTATAAGGTTACGCCGTAACTAGCGATCTAGTGCATTTACGGAGGTTACGACGTAACTCATCTTTGGTTACGCCCGTAACCCGGACACCGCCTATAAATACCTACAAATTCCGGCATTTCTAATCATTCCATTCCACACACAATACTACGAGAACGTGGGAAAATACTCAAGGAAGGTCTAGGAAGCATACGGAGTGTTTCCAAGGGAGAAGTCACACCATTACGATAAGCTTTAGCGTATTATTTTTTTTACTTTCAATTCATGTATTTCGTACATTTGAATATTGAATTGATGTGCATGATTAATATGAGCGGCTAAGCACCCTTTGGTGCTAGCCTAGTTATAATTCATAATTGTTTTGTTTACGTTTACCTTTACTTCCGTACAATCATTTCTAAGTGTATGCATGCATAGTTCTTTGGTAGTCACCCCTAGTTCAAGAGTTTTGAATGGCGGTGAGGCCAATTTCCTAGGAGATATGGCCAAGTGACCCTAGGTGAGCGGATTGAGACGGGAAGGGTAAGATATGACCAACCGACGACCCTTTCTACTTGTGCGATTTGACCAACCGATCACCTATCGTTTGGATGAACTTAAGAATTGGGGGGGTGTAGTGTCTAAGTTCCTAACGGCGGGCACTCACTATTTAGAATCTAGCATGTAGCGGTACTTAATGACTCGGCCAGGGACCGGGAACAACATGACTTATGACGTGCACCGATTTCTCTGTGGTGGCATCTTTCTTTGATAGGTTAGGCGAATTGACCAAATCTTGTCCTCTCGAATTTGACCCCACCTGAAGTAATTGGAAGTAAGTAGACGTAGACATAACTAGTTAGGATGATTAACTAGGTTAGCACCACTATTCCTCTATTGATTTCCTTTCTACCATTTAATTGCTTTTATATTTTGCATTCGTAGTTTAATTAATTAAAACCATATCAAACCATTTATATTCTGTGACAATTAGACTTAGTAATTATCCGACACACATAGCTCTTGGGACGACCTCGGCTTTACCATTTACTACACTACACACGACGGGTAAACGCCGTTAGTGCATTAGGGTAGACCATAGGTATAGCGAGACACTATAAATATTAAGACACAGTCAAGAAACCGCATCAAGTTTTTGGGCGCTTGCTGCGGGAGCTATATTAGGATTTATATTAAGTATTTAATTTCATATTTAAACTTTTCTCACTATCATATTTCAAGTTTTCGGTACCATGGAAGTGGTTAACATCGATGACCTCACTCTTGAGGAATACTTGGCGTTGACTAGAGGCGATCAAGGGCCGGGTCTCGTAAGACCGGCAATCGGAGGATGTTCGTTTGAAATTAAAGACCAATTTATGAGGGAGCTTTGCGCTAACCCTTTTCGTGAAACAGGACGAAGACGCACATGAGCACGTTGAAAATGTCCTATACATCGCTAACCTTTTCAACATTTCGGGCGTGTCTCATGATCTTTGTTATGCTCGTGGTCTTCCTATGACTCTAGCTGGGAGCAAGAAGATGGATCGAAGATTGCCCATGGGCGGTTAATACTAGGCTACTTAGAAACACTTTATCCAAAGATATTGCCCACCATCAAAGATTTCTAATCAACTCTTGAGATCCACAATTTCAAACAAGAAGACGACGAAACTCGTATCAAGCTTGGGATAGATACAACGATCTTCTTTACAAGTGTCCTACCAATGATCTTAATAACCAAAGAAGGTCAATATTTTCTACAAAGGAATAAATGTAACTACGAGAGACGGATCTTTGGATTATCAAGGACCTATCCCAAATATGACTCCTACTACGGCAATTGAAGCCATTCAAAAACTGGCGGGCCATTCTCAAAAATGGCACAACGGTGGAAGTAAAAGAAACCAAGGTGGAAATTTTGACGAAATTGCAGCAATCGCTAGTAAAATTGAAAGCCTCAGTCGAGATATGCTAAAAGTCAGGGAAACTATTCATGCCATTCAAGTGGGAGGAATACATGTATCAAGAAAATTCTAACGACAAATGGAGCGAAAACACGAGTAAAACAACAATTGACGTGGATATAGAGCGGGTGAGTAATGATAAAGAAAAATGCAAGCGCGTTCTAGTGGAAAATTTGCTCGATGAAGAATGGTTCAAGGGTACTGATTCTGATGATGATGATATCGAAGGGATGCTAGATTACCTTGAGTTGCAAGGAAATGAAGAGTTCAACGATCCCGATAACGAAGCTTACGAGCAAAGAAGGTAAGCTCCGGGATACCTACAAAAGACCACCCCTATTATAGTAGAAAATATGAATTCACTCGCTACCACCTAGGTCCGGAGGAGAAATTCTGTAAAGTAAGAAAGATCGAGACCATTGAGTACCTCCGAACTGCCCCTAATGTTGCATGGATGAATTTAATGAAGGATATCGAAGAAGTGGGGCAAGCTCAAAAACCCCCATAGGAGCCCCGCGACTCTGAGTCTAACTTAAAGACTCGTTAATAAAGAAAAGTGCTCTTTTGGGAGACAACCCGAATTATCCCTTTCTTTTGTTTTTTATTTCCTTTCTGTTCGGTTTTGTGTTTTCTAACATTTTTTGCAGGAGACAATGAAGTAATTACTGCTGCAGTTGCTAATCTGAATAGAGTTACGGCGTAACTCATCTCAGTTGTTACGCCGTAATCAACATTTTAGCAGCAGGATTCTTGAAACATTACCAACTACGACGTAATACCATATCAATGGTTACACCGTAACCATTCGCTTCTCAGCTCATTCCAGGTTTTGCAAGTTACGACGTAACTCTTTTATTGGAGTTACGACGTAACTCTCCTCTGCTTTAATTATTAAACACAATAACCTTGTATTAATTTTAAATGAACTTTGTGGGTGTGTTCCTCAGAAACCCTCACGAGACTTCACTGTCCACTTGGGACACCAAGTGGTTTAAAGACTTGTTGCATTCGCTAAATGCAACCGTGATTCCTACGAAGTGAGTTAGGTTTGTTTTCATTTATTTTTTCTTTTAGAATTATGCTTGTCGGTATTGTGATTTCGGGATGAAGTTTGCTCATGACGCTTTAACGAAGGCACGATCCTTTCTCGTAGGCCTTCTTCTTTTTGAGCTAATTTGGAAGTTCTCGCTCTAATTCTACCTTTCTCTTCACCTTTATTTTAATGCCTAGTACAAAGGGACTTTGTACAATTCAAGTGGGGGACGGGAGTATAATTATATCTTGAACTTTATTTCGCCTCATTTTCTAGTTTATTTTGAAAAATTATGCCATTTTTATATTTTGACATGTTTTCCGAACCTAACTAGATTAGACCTTAGCCCAAAGACATACAACCCTTGATATTACATGGTGAGATTAGCCTTATCCGTTTCCTATATTTTACCCAAATCCACCAAATTATTAGGTGTGTTAGGTAGCTTGTAAACTTTAGAACTTGGCCTTTGCATCATTTGAGACCATAGACGAGGTATGTTGAGTTAGCTTGATGTATTTGGACTTTCGGTTTTAGAAGGCGTATTATAGGATTATCACCCAAACGACCTACCATTGTGAGTCTATCGATTAGTCACCTCGACTTTTCGACCCCATGTGAAACCCTTTTGTTGCACTCCCCTTCGGTGCAAGATACCCTTAGATACACCCTTACGAGCCCTTCCTTTCATTTTGTCACCCCAATATATTGTTTCATTACACCCTTACACCTTAGCCTACAGTAGTCTTTATTTGTAATGGGAAGTCATCATTGCCTAAGTTCAAGGTTCGGCGGAAAGGTTTGAAATCACGCTTTCATCGACAACAATTATCCCATTCATCTCAAGTGGGGGATGTTATGTTATCGATTATGATTCAAAAAAAATAAAAAATAGTTGATTCGGTTATGATTTTGTAAAGTGCAATGTCATAAGCACTATAGTATGAGCTTTATTGTTTAGTATCGAGAGGCCACCTCGGTCACATTTGAAGATTGAAGTTGGAGTAATACCAAGCGAAGAAGAAAAGGTAGTGTGCCCATCACGACGTCCTCTAATGACACATCTACCTTGCATTTCATGATCCGGTCTCTAGACTTCTAAGCTTGAACTTTGCGTGGTGAAAGTGGTGATGACTTAGTTATAGATATAGACTACCGCTTGTTTTTCATTTTACACCAATTATACATCCCATGTCTTATCCTACCCTTTAGTCATGAAGCATGTCTAGGTGATGCAACGAGCAATCTTTGGTGTCTTGGCCATGGATTTGGTCATGTATCATTGATTTTGTCCACTTCGCCGTGACATGTTAGTAACGATGAGTCACCCCTTAACCTTTGTCGTGTCTATCGATATTGCCTTCGAGAATTGTTTAGCCCTTAACTCCAGTGGTGGAGATTTGTGTAACCGCCAAGCTTATGATAGAATACATGCTATGACTGTGCAATTGAGTGATCACCCCGAAATTGACACTTAGAATAGTTGAGAGATTTGAGTGTTTGTTCCCTTCATGAGGTGTTCGGGTTTTGTTTTATTCTAGCATAAGGGATTTGTAAACTCATATTTTCCGGGTTTTGGGAGATATCTTTTAGGAATCTTTCTAATAAGGTCTACTTGAGGGTAAGTAGAGTTCAGTGGGGGATATTTGATAACATCAAATAGTCCCGATTATTAAGTGTCAATTTCCGTTAATGCTCGTTATTTATATAATTTATATTGATTTACGCTTGTTTTCCATTTTTTTACACTTTTAGGTAAATTGCGAGCATTGGAGCTAAAGAGACGCGGAAATGGAAACATTACTAAGGATTTATCACAAGATGCCTATTTTGAAGAGGTTAAGCGTAACTCGTTTCTCACATTATGCCGTAACTATTGCGTGACCCTCAAGTCCAACTCATCAAGAGGTTACAGTAACTCCTTCCAAAGATTATGACGTAACTCCATTAGGTCAAAAGAGGTTCCACGTCACCGACACTTACGCCGTAATTCATCGCATCACTTACAACGTAACCGAGATTATTGAAGACTAGGCGTAACCACTTATAAGGTTATGCCGTAACTAGCGATCTAGTGCATTTCACGGAGGTTACGGCGTAACTCATCTTTTGGTTACGCCTGTAACCCGGACACAGCCTATAAATACCCACAATTCTAGCATTTCTAATCATTCCATTCCACACAAAATACTCGAGAACGTGGAAAATACTCAAGGAAGGTCTAGGGAAGCATACTGAGTTGCTTCCAAGGGAGAAGTCACACCATTACGATAAGCTTTAGCGTTTATTATTTCTTTTATCACAATTCATGTATTTCGTACCTTAGAATATTAAATTGATGTGCATGATTAATATGAGCTGCTAAGCACCCTTTGGTGCTAGCCTAGTTATGATTCCTTAATTGTTTTGTTTACGTTTACCTTTACTCCGTACAATTATTTCTAAGTGTATGCATGCATAGTTCTTTGGTAGTCACCCCGGTTCGGTAGTTTTGAATGGCGGTAGAGGCCAATTTCCTAGAGATATGACCAACTAACCCTAGGTGAGCGGATCGAGACGGAAGGGTAAGATATGACCAATGATGACCCTTTCTACTTGTGCGATTTGACCAACCGATCACCTATCGCTTGGATGAACTTAAGAATTGGGGGTGTAGTGTCTAAGTTCCTAACGGCCGGGCACTCACTATTTAGAATCTAGCATGTAGCGGTACTTAATGACTCGGCTTAGGGGACCGGGAACAACATGACTTGACGGTGCTACCGATTTCTCCTGTGGTGGCATCTTTGTCGATAGGTTAGGGCAAATTGACCAAATCTTGTCCCATCAATTTGACCCCACCAAGTAATTGGAAGTAAGTAGACGAGACATAACTAGTTAGGATGATTAACTAGGTTAGCACCACTATTCTCTATTGATTTCCTTTCTACCATTTAATTGCTTTTATATTCGCATTCGTAGTTTAATTAATTAAAACCATATCAAACCATTTATATTCTATGACAATTAGACTTAGTAATTATCCGACACACATAGCTCTTGGGACGACCTCGGCTTTACCATTTACTACACTACACACGACCGGTACACTGCCTGTTAGTGCATTAGGGTAGACCATAGGTATAGCGAGACACTATAAATATTAAGACCGTCAAGAAACTGCATCAAGTTTTTGGCGCTACCGGGGAGCTATATTAGGATTTATATTAAGTCTTTCATTTCATATCTAAACTTTTCTCACGATCATATTTCAAGTTTTCGTGTACCATGGAAGTGGTTAACATCGATGACCTCACTCTTGAGGAATACTTGGCGTTGACTAGAGTCGATCAAGGGCCGGGTCTCGTAAGACCGACAATCGGAGCGGATGTTCGTTTCAAATTAAAGACCAATTTATGAGGAGCTTTGCGCTAACCCTTTTCGTGAAACAGGGGACGAAGACGATATGAGCACGTTGAAAATGTCCTATACATCGCTAGCCTTTTCAATATTCCGGGCGTGTCTCATGATGTCATATGCTCGTGGTCTTCCTATGACTCTAAGCGGGAGCAAGAAGATGGATCGAAGATTGCGGCCACGGCGCTAATACTTACGCTACTTAAGAAACACTTTATCCAAAGATATTGCCCACCATCAAAGATTTCTAATCAACTCTTGGAGATCCACAATTTCAAACAAGAAGACGCGATAAACTCAGATCAAGCTTGGGATAGATACAACGATCTTCTTTACAAGTGTCCTACCAATGATCTTAATAACCAGCAGAAGGTCAATATTTTCTACAAAGGAATAAATGTAACTATGAGACAGATGCTGGATTATCAAGGACCTATCCAAAATATGACTCCTACTACGGCAATTGAAGCCATTCAAAAAATGGCGGACCATTCTCAAAAATGGCACGACGGTGGAAGTAAAAGAAACCAAGGTGGAAATTTCGACGAAATTGCAGCAATCGCTAGTAAAATTGAAAGCCTCAGTCGAGATATGCTAAAAGTCAGGGAAACTATTCATGCCATTCTAGTGGGATGTGAATGCTGTGGAGGAGGACACCTTATGAAAAATTGTTCTCATATGGACGAAGAGGAATTCGAAGAAGCTAAGTATGGAGAAAATCGACCCTTTTACGATGACAATCGAAATGGGTATCGTAGTAATTACAACCGTGGGCCTTATGGAGAAAGAAAGCCCAGTCTTGAAGAAACAATTACTAAATTTCGGAAAATTCAGCCCAAAACAAAAGGAGCAAGATGAATGGTTGAAGGAATTCCGGAAAACACGGATAGAAACATTTCTAAACACGACTCCACTCTTAAAACCTTGAGTCCATGGTGATAAAGCTCACTTAAAAGTAAGAAGGAATAACGATAAACACGAAGGATCTAAACCACTATGGAATGTAAGGTAATTTTCTCGATGATAACTCAAGGCTCGAGCTAGTGATGCGAGTTTAGAGGACGATTCCGCCAGCAGATCCGAGTTACGCCGTAACATACCTAATGAGTTACGGCGTAACCGGTGTTTGACAATGACAAAGGAGTTGTGATGAATCTTGAGGAATACGACTCTATGAATTACGCCGTAACCAAGAATCTCGATTCTGGCGTAATTGGGATACATGAGAAAAATTCCTCGACTTGGACGAACTGAAAACTCGAGGAACTCTCCTCGATGATGAAGAAGAGCCACTTATCACTCACCGTGTACTCCTATCGCTATTATCGATAAAGAAACCACAAGGGCATGGCCTATATGCGCCCTTTCCACGAATGTTGCAATGGAGGAGACAATGAAAGAGTGGAGGAATGGACATGCCTCATGAGCGTGAAAGACACGGATAAAATTTGGTAATTTAGCCTTTAAAGATTGGTACGCAATTCAATTTGGGAATGCCAAGATCAATCCAAATCTTCTTATGAAGCTAAAAGTTGATTACGCGAAGCACATTCGAACGGACGTGACTAATAAAGATATACTCTGCACGGAAGAGCATGTAAATGAAACTGACAACATAGAACTACGCAGTCACTGTTGCAAGAAAGTAAAATCCCCTGGGGAAATTTTTTGGGCATCATGCAACCCGTATAACGATATGTGTGATGGTGGAGGCAACTCTGGATTAGGAAAAGATAAATTCTTTTGGTCCTCAACCAAAGACAAGGAGAGAACAAGTTTACCTTGGATAGACAACCTGGGGTTTGATAGTTGGGTAAAAATTAAGTATGGGCATGTGGATGCATTAACAAAAGATAAGATTTGGAAGGAATACATGGATCAAGAAAATTCTAACGACAAATGGAGCGAAAACACGAGTAAAACAACAATTGACGTGGATATAGAGCGGGTGAGTAATGATAAAGAAAAATGCAAGCGCGTTCTAGTGGAAAATTTGCTCGATGAAGAATGGTTCAAGGGTACTGATTCTGATGACTGTTAGGAATTAGAAAATTCCATAGTGAAGAGTCGTTCACCCCAAATATTATCTAGCATAAGTTAGCTCGTAGACTTGTAGTTTTTTACGTTATTTAGTAGTTTATTAGTTAGTTTGTAGCGTAGAATAGTTTAGAGTAACACCGTGGAGGAAGGACGGGTCTTTACCCACTATATACCTGATCCACAGGCCGATAGGAGGTCGTTATGTTTGTAAGTATAAATACCCCTTCCATCCATGGAAGGGGTGGAGCTTTTCTCATAATCTAACATTCCATTTGTGAACCAACTCTCTAGCAAGAAACTCTCTCTCTCTACTTTCTCTCTCTAAAATGGCAAACATGTATTTTGATCATCCAAGACCACCCGAATCATCAAACACAATAATATTTCGATCCTATAAATGGTACCAGAGCCAAGGTTTATTGTGTTGTGTTGATTTTGTGGTTTTATCATGGTTATGGTGGTTTTGGTTATTGTTAAACCGGTTTTACATCATTTTAGTGGTCGGAATAATGTTTTTGGCTTACTTCTTTTAAAATGCAGCTTTTATGTTATGGTCGATTCTTTTGTGTAAAGTTGTGTCAAAAGTCTTGCTATTCAAAAGGTCCCGATATTCTAAAATATGCTTTTGTGTCAAGTTGGTGTCTAAACTAACTTTATGTCATTCATTCATAGGTCTTTTTTACCATTAACTTGTGGTCATAAGTCGCATTTATCCGAGGTCGGTTTATGGTCAAACGGGCAAAGGTCATGCTTTTATATCCGTGTTCGGGTTTTGATGCTTTTATGGGTTCATCATAGCGAGTTGGGTTGCATTTTGTCCAGGTTCTATGTATCCACTGAGTAGCGACTTGGTTATTCGTTGACTTTATTGAAAGTTAATAGCGAGTTATTTATAAAGCTAAGTAGCGACTTGATACTGAAAATGACCTAGCGACTTGCTTTTGAGCATAGCGAGTTGTGTGACTTAAATGACCTAGCGACTTATATTGATAAGTTAGCGACTTGAAAGATGAAGAAGATAGCGACTTGACCTAGCGATTTGTGTTCAAAAGACTAGTGACTTGGACAGAATGAAGAGACGAAGAAGTTTTTGACCACAAGACCATACACCATATACCATAACTACGACTTAGACCTCGCCATAAAACATCATTGGTACAACATCAACTAAAACTGAAAAAGACCATGAAAGAGGGTCAATCTCAGCCTTTCCAACTCTAACCCATATCAAAACATCAACAAAAATTATTCCAGTTCTAAATATCTCATTCAATATCAAGACTCGACTCAAATGTACATTAAAGATCTCAGTTTTTCTTAATCCGTGGTTCTCAAACGAAACATCAAGACTATCAAGTCTATAACACGAATCAAAATCATCATCATTGATCATTACTGTTGATTAATTTTTGAACATCATAACGAGACATAACAAGGGTGTTATTCTCCTCTATATGATTCGTTCATGGCTCTCATCAAAATATCAAATGGAATCATCAAGCTAATATGGTCTTACAATTTCGAACATAAAAAGATGGATTAAGTTTCATTTTGAATCTCAGATTTCAACTTTCGTGGTACTATTTCGTACATCAAGACCAAAGGCCATAAACATGAAATTGATATTCATCATTGATTCCTATGTATTTTTATTCGAAACTTATAAAGAAAAGAAAGAAGCAATTATGCTTTCCCTTTTGTCTTGGTTTCGATTTCAGTAGACAATAAAAGAGATTCAAATAACAAAATGATAACTCTACAAGATCTTCAAGATAAAACCTACCTTTGATTCATACGTGATGTCTATGTGATATTTCGAGCCAACCTCGTGGCGAATCAAAGCCTCGATCCATCCCGTGGCGAGGTCATTGTGAACATCAAAGAGAGGAGAGGATTATTTTGTGTATCGTATATGATGGGGCGGATGATCTTTTGATTAGGGTTATGTGAAACCGAGTTTTGGTATGTGTGAAAGAGGCGGAGTCTTTTAGGGTTTGAGTGACTTTCAATGGGTGTGGATTTATGTGTGTTTAGAGTTACATTGAGATATAAATTAGGTTTTGGTGAGTGTTATATGGGCCGAATATTTAGCTTGGGTGTGCTTTTTGGGTTTTCACTTATTCACATTAACACATTAATTGGACATTCAATTTATTCATGGGCTCAAATAGATCAAGAGGTATTTTGGTTGTATTTGAGTCTTCATTTTTATGATGGGAATTAAGTGTGTTATCTCGACCGATTTTAACTTGAGTGTGCTCATAAATTTGAATATCATATTTCCGTGAAATTGTGATGGATTTGAATGTCATAACCGTGATCATCTTAATAATGAACGGTTTGATTTACGAATGTTTTTGGTGTTATACATTTTCACGGGTATTCTTTTGATGTTGAGAATTTTATATTGGATGTTGGACACTACTTTTGAATTGATGAGATTTGTTGATGAGATTGAAGAATTGATGAGATGATTTGTTGTGTTATGAGGTTGATACTTTGGTTTGTGCATTTTCACGGAATATTGTATGGGCTTTGTTTGACTACGGGTTGTTTGTATCGGTATTTCTTATTTGGATTTGAAGTGAGGTTTTTAGGCGCGTTTACTTATTTCGTCTTCTTTCTTTCTACCCTTCCGTGAAGATGACTTGTTTGGGCATTTATTGAGTGTGATAAAGACTTGGCTATTTAGTTACGTTTGTGATTCTTTCTCACTTAACCCACAACGTAACTATCACTTTGGTGTCTCACGCATTGAGGATATGTCAAGAGGTTTTGTACATTGGGTACACCGCTTCTTCTTCACAAGGATTAGTACAAGTTTAAGTAACAAACTGGGAATTCTACTTCATGATCAAGTTTGGTATATCGGGTTTACTTCTCCATGTGGTCACACAATTAGCCGGCGAATGCGTGAATGATGTGTTTACCAAAGTGTTTATTGGATGGTTGATGATATTGTTGATGTTGGATAATGAACCGTTGATGAACCGCCGCATGTTCCCCTAAAACAGATATTCACCGAAACCAAAGTTGTCATAACACATTCAAGCTGACATTGTTTACGGTTTTGTCTTGATTTTGTAAAATCCCGCGAAAGAATCTATTTCTCGGTTTAAATCATAGACTTGTAAAATCCCGTGACAATGGAAACATCCTGGTAATAGTAAAGTGCATTTTCGGATCTATCTTACGGTTTATTCTTGGTTTTGTAAAATCCCGCGAAAGAAACTATTTCTCGGTTTAAACCATAGAGTTGTAAAATCCTGTAATGATGGAACCATCTTGGAGAAAGGAAAGTGTATTTCGGGATCTTATTTGATGCTGGTGCTACGGTTTTCGCTTCAAGAAGGGATAAAAGGGTGTACTTCATAAATTGGGTGTGTGTTTGGATTCGTCTTCATGGCGTTTGGTTATTACATGGTTTTACGGGGTTATGTGCTTTTAACCATGGTCGGGATGAAAACCATTATCATAGTTCACTCAAAACGTCAAAGGAGGCTAGATTTGAGCTTTTAACCGTAAGATGTGACAACGGAGTTAATTCACTATTATTTATTTGAGGTTGAAGTGAATTATCACGGCGAGTGTACTTAGTATCCAAGGTATCGGGGATGGTTGGATGAAGATTCTTCAAGATCCTTGTTCGAGCTTATTATCAAAAACGAAGACTTGGAAATCTAGTTATTGTTGGGTGACTTTTACCTTTTCTTTTTACCACTGGGGAATTGGGCTCTTATCACCTCAAAATAACTATCACTTTAAGGAGTTACGTTGTAGTGCTCAAGGTCACATTCAATTGTGGATTTTCAAGAGGTAATGTACGCCTTATACTTGATGGTTGGTTGGTTGAAGAGTATAGAGTACTTAGAGAGTACTTAGAGATGCTAATGGAAATCGGCACCGCTCTTTGTTACATATGTGCAAGTTTAAGTCACGAGTTCGGGTTAGTTTACTGTGGTCAAATTCATCATATTGGGTTATCTCCATCACCGTCACTACAAAGAGCCTACCGAATGATAATGGTGATGATTACATGTTTTGCCAAGAGATGATGAAAAGAGAGATTATGACGATGAACACAACAGTTCATGCCTCGTACTCTAAAGAAAAGAAATGTGTACGTTTCAAGGCGATTATCTTCCAAGAAGAGAAATCTTCTTATGACGTTTGAACACAACAGTTCATGCCTCGTTCCCTAAAGAAAAGAAAAGTGTACGTGTCAAGGCGCTTTATCTTCCAAGAAGAGAAATCTTCTCATTTATGACCATTCTCATCAACATGCTTCATGCTTTTTCCATGCGCTTCAATTCATCAAGTGAACCGGCTACCATTGATTGTTTTCTCATTCCACTTGCTCAACTATAATGAAGATGGCGACATCATGTGCTTATTTTATGGGGAGAAGTGTGAATAGAATACATTCGGATGATTTTCACTTATTTAATCAAGAATGGCATCTCCGTATGCAATTCTTGAGGGGAGAAGAAGTGTGATAATTTCGCATGGTTGATCGATATCCGAGAATAATGGTCAACGGCTCCAAACTCATGTAAGAACCGAGCTTCTTCTTATCGGGTCATCTTTACATGGTGTTTCTTCTAAGAGCCGTTAGTTGACATCTTCACAACCGATATGAGTTTATTGACAAAGTGCTTCCGGTTAATGCTTCACGTGCACATCAACATGATGATTCCGAACAACCTTCTCGTTCTTGTTTGATGTGATTGGTAGTTTGGTGTTACCATTTAGTGTGTTCGGTGCGGGCCGATTGTCGATTTCTTTGATGAACATCTTTCTGTTCTTGTTTGATTGGGAGGATTTTAGTTAAGGGATTTGCAAGAGGTAAGTTAATTGGGATGCCTTTTGGTGAGATGAAGATGTTAACTATCTATTCCCAACCGGAAAATCTTGAAGAAGGTCGAGTCTACGATGATTCTACATTTTCGCTACATGTTAGAAGACTAAAGACGAGTTGCATTTAACGATCTAAAGACTTCTTCTTAACTGGCATTTATCAAACAGATTGTCGGTTTAGGGAGAGCACTAATTGGGGAGAGTGAAAAGTCGATTTAATCCCCAATTAGACTTGCTCACATTCTCAAAGAAGTTGATTCTCACAAACATCTCGAGCTAATGATGCTCTTCTCAAATGATTTCTAGTATTTGGGCTTTCAAAGAGTTGCCGATTTCAAGTATCAAAACCAAGAAGGGGAAGGAGACACACATCTAAACACAAAGCGAGTAAACTTGATGAACTTAACTCTTCTAAGTGATTGAAGATATCCGGAAGACTATTGTCATTACCGCAGAGAAACTCAAGGTTTGACTCATGGTTGGCTTTTAGTGTTATTATTCCAACGATGGGGAAGTGATGTAAGAGAAAGTTTCGAAGATAAAAGAGGCACACACTAGTGAGGAGGCATTTGAGTACTTCATCGTGGGAATGTGGTTCTTGAGCTTCATACACAATCATCGTAGATGAAAGATAAATGTGCATTGGTTGGTTGTATCATTTATTCTTTGGAAATCTATTTTGTATTCGGCTCTTGAGCTCTATTCTAAGAAACGGGATCGCATCAATTCAACTACTGGGGAAGTGGTCTCTTGACACCTTTTGGAATGGATTGCTTCGACTTCAAAGTGGTTATGAAATTTGAGAAGATTATTTTATGTGTGGGATGATACGTTTGTTCTTCTATTGGATGATATAACCTCGAACGGAGAATCTCGATGATTATTCTTAAAAGGAGCAATGGTTTTATGATAATGGTGTGCTTCTTTGTGCACGGCTAAGGAAGCTTGAAATAGAGCTTGAATCTGCTCTACTAATGGATCTTCGGTTTGGGGAAGTCGCCAAAGTCTCACTTTCAATGGCTCAATGTTCTATTCGATTCAAGAGCCTCGAAGCTTTGGTGGTGAATGTTTAAGAGATGATGACTTCTATCTTCTACAACGGGTCGCTCGATATCCTTATCTCGGTACTCGTGATCATCATCTTCTTAAACTATATCATCTACTCTATCTTTGTAAATATTTATCGAAAAACAAAATACAAAAATATAAAACCAACAAAAACAAAATAGAAAAATATAAAACCAACAAAACCCATAAAAATCGAAAATTTGAAAAATACCAAAATATGTTTTCTCAAGACATGTCTTCCGTATCGATAACATCTACGGTCTTAGAAATGTCATTCAATAATGGCACGGGACCATAGATGAAGTTCGAGCAGAGGTGTAAATATTCTTTCAAAACATGTCTCAAAATATGGCTTGCGCTACTTCAGATCAGAACCCGTGCTTAAACTATGGCTTGCTATTATTTCGATAGCAACCCGCTTCTTCAAAAGGAAGGAAAGTGCTACGCTAAAACAATTTTCAAATATTTCGTGCACTTATCCTAAAACAAAATGAGGAAAGTATGTCAAGGATCATTGTTCCTACACAAATGTTTTTCCTTCTAAAATTCTTCGAAAAAATATTTTTGTTTTAACAAAATGGTGGTAAATGAGTTGCAAAATCAATCGCTTCGTAAGTTTTCGTAATTTGAAAACTCAATCAATGACTTCAACGCTTTTAATCTTTTTAGAAAATAAGTCATTGATTGAGGGGAGAATGTTTTCAAATCTATATCATCTAACGGACTTTCTTAATTATCCTAACGTGCTTAATTAAAATATGTTTGCCTATGTTGAAGGACTAGGTTTCTAGGATATGATTGTTAGGATTAGATGATTAGAGTTTGATAAACACATTATTCCCATATATTTATATGATCCGATTGATATGTTGAATTGACTTTTATTAGTCGATTGTTGTTTGGGTGATGTCGACCACCATATATGTATGTGTGTTCACTAACGATGCGGTATATTGGTTTATAAGAATGTTTCCGATCCGGATCCCACAATTGAAGATGATTGGATGCCGAAAGGAAAGGGTAACTATATCTTGGGTTGACAAATGAAGAAACGGAGCTTAATTGGACTTCTATGGAGAGTTGGCATAAATGCAACATAAGAGGTCTCACCGCATCGCCAGATGGTTTTCTTAAGTGATTGAAGAAACGGAGCTTAATTTGACCTAAGTTGGCATTAAAATGCAACGTAGAAGAAGTCTCACCGCATCTGCAGACGGTTTTCTTCCAAGCCCTCAACAACAACAACATAAGCTTCTCAACCACCTAATGTATCTTTATGCAGATACCATTTTTAAACAATTTTAAAAATTTGATAAATTGTTTTGAAAATGGAAAATATTGTTTTGAAAATAAATTGACTAAATTTTGAAAATCACCGGACTTCATTTTATCAAAACTTAAGTCACTCAATCATCGACTTCGTCATGGATTGAGGGGAGAGTGATTTAAAATAAAATATTTTCAAACGATATTTCTTCACAAAAGTCCGTTTGTATGCTAAAATGTGGTGATCTAAAGATTTAATGTTATGTCATGGTATGATTTTCTTTAAAACTCAAAGATCTTTCAAAATGAAATTTTTTCTATTCTTGTTTGATTGTGAAATTGTTTTATTTTACTTAAAAGGTCTCTTAAAACTATCATACCGACACTAACAATCTTTAATGTCTAAAACTGTCCTTATCTATCATTTTTCAAAATTAAATCTTGCCACGCCTTTCCCCAAAATTTTCTAAATGATTTAAATCAATTGGGATCACAAATCTCAATTGGTTTGAAATTTTGATGGGGAGAGATCGTGATTTAAATCTCAAATCTGTTTTAATGGAGTTGGTTTTAGTCCTTTAAAGGCACTCCCGCCTCCATGTGCCAAACGATTTCAAATACACAATGCACATGTTGAGGAGGAGGATTTATCCAAAACAAGATGAGTATTTAAACCCGCACATATTCTCCCATGTTTTCTAAACCTTATTAATCACTTGGGATCCAAAATCTCAAAGGGTTTGATATTTTGATCGGGGAGAATTTGTGATTTAATAATGAAATTTGATAAAAGGTGATCGATTTGATTCAATTGTGCAGTATGTTCTCTCTCATATGTGCTAAAAACTTTCGATATCGATGCACATATTGAGGGGAGCAAATGGTTTCTTAATGGCTTGTGTGATCGTGGATGTGCTTCAAATGAACTCTTGCCTCTATGTGATAAAATGATTTCAAATATCCTATGCACATATTGAGGGGAGAATTTACCAAAGAAAATCAAATGGCTTTTTCTATGAAAATTGTGATCAAAGAAAATATTTCAAAGTCCTCTTGCCTCCATGTGCTAAACAATTTCTAAATCATATGCACATGTTGAGGGGAGGTTTTCTAAATGATCAAAACTATTAAGGTACAAAATGCTTTGATCTTATATCACAAGTACCTTGATTGTTTTTCCAAATGATTTTCAATTGGTTTCGAGAAGGAATGAACAATACCAAAAGACCGACCAATTTACTTTATGCATGGTGTTATAAGGATGGTTAGGTTAGGTATTCGTTCCACGATCCCGCCAGAGCCGGAGGGATCTACCAGGACAATCCACTAGATAGTGTAGAGTCCTTAGGTATGATGAAAAAGGAGAAAATGAGAATATGGGAAGAGTGAGATCGAGACGAGCTAGAATCGAATAAACCCAACAAGGTTCTAGTTATGAAGTCTCGTAAGCATCAAGGGGTTGAAGAATGAAAAGAAATGAATATGAAAAGGGTGAAAAGAAATAGCCCTCCAATAATTCAACCTTAGGGCAAGAACGGGTTCAATACATATGCTACCGGTGGTTACTAAGGTAACATCGGTATTGAAGACAAGACGTCATGGACCCAAAGGACGACCGCACTAAAACTTCCCAAGCTACTCAAGTTCCTCTTAAAAGGACTTGTTTCATTCTCACGGGGAACCTACATAATCTATCGACTTTCTCTTAGAGATTGTTGATATTGAAGAAGGAGACCCTCTCCCTAGTCTCCGGCATAGGAACCAAATGTGCACTATTGAGTCTAGAGCCAAGAGATCATCCACAATATCTCATTAGGACACTAAATTAATGAAGACTTGTTGTTTCACACAATGTGGAAAGTAAGAATATATTAAGAGTCCTACGCATTATCCTTGTGGTATTGCCAGAACATCCGAGTGATATGTAAAAATATTCACAATGAAGATGGAAATCCTTCTAGAGCCAACATCAAACAAGCTCTTGGTGGGTGACATGTGAGATCTTCTCGTAAGATCAAACTTGTGACAACTGGATAGAAACGATGGGGCGATTCAATCTTGAATCAACCTTGGTCCAGGATTGGAATTGACGAATACTTTTGGAAAACCGCTCGATGTGCAAACCTTCTTTTCTCTAGCACGTCGAATGTGTATTCATTTTCAAACACAAAAGTATCTCGATTGAAAAATACTTTTGGAAAACCATTCGATGTGTAAATCTCTTCTTTTCTCTAGCACATCGAATGTGTACTCATTTTCTAATACAAAAGTATTTATGATTGAAAATTGATCTTTCTCATAAAACCTTCGTTGTATTGCAAAACTCTTTCTTCAAGCAATACACGATTGTTTTTCAAATCATTTTCATCAATCAATGAATCTCAATTGTCGGTTCACTCACCCGTGTTGTCTTCTTTGAGACGTCCGGTTTGAGAACGGCTAGAACAATTGCGAAACCCCGTCAAGGAGATTCTTAGGAATCCTACCGATCACAGCAAGATTGTATCGATCAACGGGAACCGTGGGCGTGTACCTCAATTCAACGAAAGTGATCAAAGACACTTTCGTGTGTTTTATTGCTAATCGTTGTTTGCGGTACATTTGGACGGTTGCAAATGATCGTAATTGAGGAGTCAATCCAAAGCCGCATGCTCACAAGATCCACACTTAATTGAAGAAATCATGACCGGTGCATATCTACATAACTTGGCTCGATATTTCTATACTATGCTTCGCTATCACGCCGCAAATATCATGAACCAAGAAAGCTTCCGCTACTCGATGGAAAGATGTCATGATTCAAAAGTGTGAGCATGTCGGTCCGAAAGTCACAACATCACATGATGGCAACACAACTATGGGTGATCCAGAGATTTATCGTGGGTGATGATCTCAATGAAAGCTCAAGATCATCAAAGATGTGGATCGCTTAAAGGCCTCCACCGAAAGTACAAAACTATGCGGACTTTGAAGAATCGCTACTAATGCACAAAGATTGCGGAATTGAAGAATTGAAGTCTCACGAGCTCAAGAACAAAGTCAAGAATAGAATGCTAGGATTCAAAATGTAAAACATGGGGTGACCTCCTTAGGGGAGATTGTTAGGAATTATAAAATTCCATAGTAAAGAGTCGGTCACCCCAAATATTATCTAGCATAAGTTAGCTCGTAGACTTGTAGTTTTTACGTTATTTAGTAGTTTATTAGTTAGTTTGTAGCGTAGTTTAGTTTAGTGTAACACCGTGGAGGAAGGACGGTCTTTACCCATCGTATGCCCGATCCACAGCCGATAGGAGGTCGTTATGTTTGTAGTATAAATACCCTTCCATCCATGGAAGGGTGGAGCTTTTCTCATAATCTAACATTCCATTTTGTAGCAAGAAACTCCCTCTCTACTTTCTCTCTAAAATGGCAATGTATTCTCTAGCAAGAAACACACAATAATATTTCTCTCTACGATGATTTCTCTCTAAATGGAAATGAAACATGTATTTTGATCATCCAAGACCACCCCGAATCATCAAACACAATCAAAAATATTATCGATCCTACAATGTTACGCCAGTAATCAACATTTTAGCGGCAGGATTCTTGACGCATTACCAACTACGGCGTAATACCATATCTATGGTTACGCCGTAACCATTCGCTTCTTAGCTCATTCCAGGTTTTGGAAGTTACGGCGTAACTCTTTTATTGGAGTTATGACGTAACTCTCCTCTGCTTTAATTCTTAAACACATTAACCTTGTATTAATTTTTAAATGAACTTTGTGGGTGTGTTCCCTGTAAACCCTCACGAGACTTCACTCGTCCACTTGGGACACCAAGTGGTTTAAAAGGCTTGTTGCATTCGCTAAATGCAACCGTGATTCCTACGAAAGTAAGTTAGGTTTGTTTTATAGGTGATGATGAATATAATAAACATAAAGTAAACATATAAACGCAGCGGAATCATCACCAACAACGGATCCATATAGCCATATGATCAATCAAATAAAACAAACATAAGGTTTATACCTTTGAAGCATGAATCCGGTTGCAAGACACCAATCACCACCACAAAAGGAATCAAGAAACCAAAAGACCAATGATGTTGGCCTTTCTCAATGATTGAAACACACTACACGTCAAGCAATCACCCTTTGATACTAGTCTAACCTTTTCACCTGCACCTTGCAAAAGACTACAATAGAATTGGCAAGAGAAGAGATCAAAACCAAAATCACCTATTTTGGAGATGTGTGTGGCGTCACATTCAAAGGGAGGGGAGGAGAATTAAGAAGCTAATTTGTAACCTCCTTATTCATGATCAATTATCATAATTACCATTAATGATAAATGATGTCAATATTCAAGTTACACATTAGGTCCTTCAAAGTCCAAAGTCTCCTCTAGTCACCCCTATGTGGCCGACCATACATAAAGCCTTCAATGGGCATGCCCATTGTTGGCTCGAGTCCCGAAACACAAAGTCTAACTTGATGTTTAATGGCCCGTTATTGATCCCGAGTTGCAAGGTTATTTATAACGTAATACGATAAATACATTATAATAAATGGTGTCTAAGTGTATATGTGTGTGACCCATAGGCTCACATATGACTAGCCATATAATTATTTATTATGACACAAGCATACTCCAACAGCTCCCACTTATGACGTCATAATAGTCAAGTAATTATACAAGCAATGGTTAGCGCTCAGCAACACGCCAATGCCCCTAGTGATATGTGAGGTCGGTTTTCAAACGTTTCATTAAATGGTTTATATGTCATATATCCCTTTGTTTCAGATACCATGTTGAATATTAGACATGGATCAAAAGTCATTCTAATTGTTCAACTATTATGTTCTCAATCTTGATATTGAACAAGATTACCAAGTGAATTAAGATTCATCTTAATCTCATTTGGGTACGGCCATACAAACATCTGTTCAACTCATCGAGGGGCCCAATAGTATCTAACTCCAAATCATGTGGAGGAACAAATCCTATTTTGACTGCACGTGTCATTCATGTGCTTCAAATCATTCATGATAGTGGCCTTTATAACTACCTTGTTCAGGACATCGTTTAACCATATCAAGGAATGAAACTCTACACATGCAAGACCTGCTTGCATCTCAAGTCTAAGGATAATAGACATAACCATTTTCGAGATTCACTATATGACGCCGATCCATGCAGTGAATACTCGTAGGTTGGGTCAGTCCAATGCTCATCACCATGAACAGCATGTGAGTTTGGCAAAATAGTCACCAACACACTCACAATTGTCTTAATTTGATGGTACTCCCGTACCTTCAACCGACAATGGACAAGTTTAGAATAAATAAATTATTCATGGATTAAACATGCAAATATAGAACACAGTCGTATGAATGAATACGATCATACCAGGTATTTCAATTCATTATATAATACGACTGCTTAATGTTCCATTATCCAAATACTAAAAACAGATATGCATAAGACTACATATAGGTCGGAAAACCACTGTTCCCACCATGATCAAATTATGTTGTACAAGACAATAAGTAGTCATCTAAGTAAACCTTGAGAATACTTGTTTCAAAATCCATGAAAGGTATGATGATTGTGCTTTTGTATGTGTGCATTCAAGTACAATACGAGTATTGCAACAATGCATTCCATAGGGTGTTTGAAGCTAGCAAAACACCTACTTTAGACATTCATCTAAACAGTTTCTCAAAATATAAAGTATTTTTATTCTTTTAATGTATAATGCATTAATGCTCTTAGTCGAGCACATCTAGTCAACAATGTCATCATTCATGATGATATGCTACCATGACTAGGTTTGAGCATCATTTCAGTTAAATAAGCATCAATGTATGCAACAGAACAGAGATCCTCAAATATCCGTAAATGTTGAACATATATTTGGTCCTTTGTAGGTCCATTAGAATGTTGGTTTAACAATTATCTAATGACATTCACTTAGATATTTGTTGTTATCAACTCATCTTGCATTCATGCAAATGATATAATTAGTCCAATGCACAATATGATATACATAATGAATCCTTTAGTTAAACTTAAGGCTCTATTCATGCTTTCAATCTCATCGTAAGATTGATTATTGAGACTCCCTCAATAATGTTTCATATTGTGTCGACTTAATAACCGCTTATGTTTATTCAAACAAACATATGTAACAAGGTTGCATGTTTTATTTTCTATCACTCTTAAGAGAAACTTCATTCCAAGCTAAGGAATAAATGCTAGCTTAGATGGAATAATGTTTCTAATACGTTATCAACATATGAAATTTAAGAAAATAAAAACAAGGTTCCACTGCTCTTAGTGTACTTCAGATCGATCTTATTTTAATCAAAATCAAATTAATGATTTTATGGTAAATTAAAGATCTTAGCTCTGGAGATGCATGATCTAATCCATACTTGGATTCTTGTATCTTGTAGACATAATAAAGATTATATATATTCACAAACCCTTTCGAATACACATCGTCCTCGCAAATGTATTCAATAAGAAAAGAGTTTTGAAACCAATTGTCAAATTTCATTTACATGAAGATAAGTATGACAATTCATCATCTTTATACATTTAATATTTGCAGTAGGAAGATTTAATCATAGTCAATTTCTTGAGTATGAGTAACCCATTTCACTACTCGTGAATTAAATGTGTACAAGTTTGTCCTTTTGAGTCTTCTCATTGAGAAACTCATTTTTAACCTCAGCCTAACTGATTGGTAAGAGATCAATCAAGCTTCATGAGTGATTGTCTTCCACGGACCGCATCTTATCATTCATAGCTTTGAGCCATTCATCGATTCAAAATCGATAATGCAATCTTAGTTAGCGTGTTCACAATGACCCTCTAACTTATATCCCTTAGCATTGATATAAGACTATATCATTCAGGTGCAAGAAGTTTCCTTCCGGATCTATGAATGAGAGATATCATACTATGGTTTAACATATGCATGTTCAACCTTAGTGTGACATCGCAAGTGTACCTAGAAGGTTATGTATATTAGTTCTTGAACAACTTCAAGATCTAAAGGTGCTCCCACTTGCTTTGTACATAGAGACTAATCTCTAGTTACACAAAGATCTTGAGAAACAATAAATTGTTTTCAGTTGGGACATCCAAAATACATTAGTAGTTCTTGACTCCGGTTTGTTAATTACTTACTCTAAGGTATTTAACAAATTAAGAACTTCAATTAAGACATAATGGAATTCATCCCATTCCATAACACAATGGCGTCTTAAATACCTTCCAGAATGGAACCATATTGAGTGTACCCATGGCACATTCAATTTTCTAACCTTAATAGCTTTGGAGGTAAGAGAGTTTAAGTCATCAAAGATCAAACAATATCAATAGAGTTTGATTTTCATGATGGACATACCATAATGATATGGTATTCCATGAGGATTGATGTTGTGAGACTATCCCACAACTCATTAGATGAACTTATACTCTTTAGCTTACGTATCTGCCAACCAAGTCAAACCAGATGGCATCAATAGTGTTTTCAGCCCATTGCATACTTAATTTACAAGTCGTTGACCAAGTCAATAACTTCATGTGCATGTTTTGACTAGAAAACATAAACATTTAATATATTACTATACGTCATACGTCATTTACAATTTAATGACTTCAAGTACATGTATTTAACAAGAATACATAACAAGTTAACGCCTTACTTTACATTATAAGTCTTTCAACAATTAATGACTTGATGTTTAAGTCTTTACAAGAAACCTAAACATATTCAAGTAAAGCAATTTAGAGTGCCGACTCTTGGCCTCAATAGTAATTTCAAGTTAATTTCATACTTCAAGATTATGACTTTACAATAATACATAAACATATTTATCGAACAATTCGGTGAATATGTTGAAGTAGCTTTTCATATTATCTTGACATTTGTTCTAATTAGGGCACCATACATTTTATGTGCGTAAGTCCTAGTAGAATATTAGTTTTCTTACCTTGCATTCAAGAAAAACTATTAGTCATATTGTTATATGTTGTATCTTGCACACAATGAAGATTTCTCCCACTTGTGCAGCACAACAATAACGCATATAGATGACGGGCTAGCCATCACACGCTCGTGCTCGGGGTCAAGGAAACTTCCTTTTCTTCGAGCAAGTTTTATAACACCCTAGGCAAGTGAACCTAATCGTTGTAGTGTAGTAATTAGGGTAAGCCACGGTATTGATATCGTTCTCTAGGGAATAGGAATGCTAGTGAGAAGTTACTACGCTAAGGTTGAGGTTGAGGAAGATTATTTTTGTATTTTTATATTTTTGTAGAAATGGAAAAGGTACGAATCTCGGTATTGATTTGGGGTTGGTATTGCTACCGATTACTCTACTATTATCTAATTATCTAAGCTAAGGTTGTGATAGTCTATGTCTAATTGATGTGTACTGTATGATAGTTTAAAGATGTGTTTACTTAGGTTTTACTACTCCTTAATTATCTCCTATTGATGGTTGATTTGTCACGTCCTTATTCCTAGTTGCGTTGTGATTCTAAGGCTATAGGCGTGCTTATTTCCTAACTCTTTGAAATTACCAAAGGGTCTTGTTTACAAATCCTCTAGTGATTTATAGACGCCTACTCTACGGTTGTCCTTGAATACTTTATCCTACAATTACCTAGATAATTATATTCTAAAGTTCACAAAGAAAAGTCAAGCATTATACACAACGAATAATCTAGCGCACTCTAGATCATTAGTCAACTAAGATAAGTATCAACCAATCAATATTCAATAATTAAGTTTCATATTCCTAAGCAAACACACAAATAAATTAGCCGGACATGGAGAACATGCAAGCATACACACAAATAATCAAAGACATAATTAAATTAATGAAGTAAATACTTATCTTGATGTATAATAGGGTTTAGAACCCTAAAATACCGCACAAGAAAGCCTTGGTTCGGTTTTAGGTTTTACTCCAAAAGACTACACACAAAACCGAAAAATTCGGATTCTATATATAAGATTACATCCGCGACGGCGCCACCTTATGTTTCGTGACGCCGCCGTGTCGCCGCCATTAGGGTTTCGTCTTGGCCACGTAAACCTTGCGACGGCGCCACCTTATGACCGTGACGCCGTCCCTTCTGCCTCCGACGCCGCCTTGGCCGCATCTAGGCCGCCCGAGTAACGACGGCCTACTCCTTTAGAACCGACGTCGTCCCTTGAAAACATGCAATTTCGCTCGACCCGTCGCAAAATTCCTTCCGACGGCGCCGCAGATATGCAAAGTGACGCCGTCGCTTTATGTTTCAAAGACTTTGAGTGTCTCGATTCGACTTTGGCCATTTTCTTCAGATATTCGCGCTTTTCGTCCAAATAAGCATCATTCCAAGATTTTGCCTTCAAGAGACCTAAAAGTGAAAAGGAACGATATTAAGCAATAACGGATACAAAAGTGATCGAATAAGGGCTTAAATGACCCCTTAAAAGGTACCTTTAAAACCTTATCAAATATCCCTACACTTGGTATTTGCTTGTCCTCAAGCAAATGTGCTTTTAGCCAATTAATTTATAAGTTGGGGTCATGAAGCATTCATTCAAAACGGTCCACAACACATATAAGCCCAAGAAAGTCATAACAAGCACGGAATTACATACTAGCACCTCACATGGGGTGTTTGGATACTCACATCTCTCTCGGTGTATATATGAAATATAACAAATCGAAATGGAAGATAAACACTCATTAACCGGTCCTAGTACATAGATTACCATAGGCTTGAGAATAGATCAAACCTCCGCCGCTTTGGCGTAAGCACCTAGGAAAGACTATCAAAGAGGTCTTTAAAGGGTTGTAATGTTAGGCTTACGGTAGGGAAATGAAGGGTTTGGTGGGATAGGCTATTTAGTGGTGGATAGTCAAAATCTCTATGTTGCAAGTATACGAAGAATGGCGTTGCTAAGCCAAGACTCGACACTCTAAAACTCTAGGCAACGAAAATAAACAAACATAATTTAAAAGATAGATGTAGGATGGTAGCCCGTATTTTTTTTTTTTTTTTTTTTTTTTTTTTTTTTTTTTTTTTTTTTTTTTTTTTTTTTGCATACACTTTTACTCTACCATCCTCTACGGTACATCAAAATGATAGGGATTTATAGACACATCCCTACACTTGAGTTTTTATTACTCTAACACTAATTTGACCCGAATTGAAAAGATCAAAACACTTGGAGTACATTATTATGCAAACAAAGGAATTTGAGTTTAACGTTCTCTTCCTATATTTCATAAACTTTAACTTTTCCCATGAATCCCAATCATCCCAAAATCAGATACAAAGGATATGACTCGACTTAGCAACTCATGCAAGCAAACGGATAATTGAACTAAGGGTTTTGGGTGATAACATAAATTGCACTAAAAGTGAGTGCAATAAAGGTAGGCTAAGGCGATTTGGGTGTATATTTGGGGTGGGGTGTAAACAATGCTCTTCATTGATATCCCGAAAACCGAAACATCACGAGAACCGCGAAAAGGATAGGCTCGAGGGGTTAACTAGGGTATCGTGTACTAAAGATGAGTACAACGCAAAGGGTGTGGGGAATTACTCAACCGATATGGAAGAAGTAATTATATTATGTATCAAACAAGGGTTTATCCTAATGCCTCTTATCATTTAGTTATTCCTAACTACACAAGTGTAGTCTCACTAGCGATCTCGGAATGCATCACAAAACAAGTTCTAGAATCTAATATACTACCGGTTCACACTCTAAGCATTAAAGATGAATGCTTTAATTCCTACTAATCTAAGGGCGATCCTCACATTTTGGGTGGAATTTAGGTGGTAAGGGTTTTGTGCTAGTCATGCAACTTCCTATCCATGAGACGCTTTTGTTAAGACTAATGGCCCACTTATACGTCATGAAAAATTTTAAATTTGGCTAAAATTACCCTAACCTACATTTTCTCATGGTTTATTACACAAATACACTTGGACAAAGCAAATAGTCAAGGATAAGCATAGTTTCAAAGTTCCCGCTTTATTTTCCTCCCTACACTTAAACCGAACATTGTCCCCAATGTTCCCGAAAGTATCAAAGTTATGATAATAGAAGGTAATTAAAACGAAAGAAACTAATACTCCCCGATTAGCTCGGTAGGATCCGTAAAAGTGGTGGTTAAATCTTTCCAAGAAGAGTTTTTGCGTGAAAGGCTCCTTCCAAACTTGTGTAACTTCTTCTTGACAAACTAAACTCGCACACTAGAAGAAAACAAACGAAACCTTCGCGTAAAATCGGCGGTAATAATATACATAAGACTCGATTTAAACTAGGA
>CM040238.1:142454736-142694736 GCA_022545495.1 Chrysanthemum lavandulifolium
TATAATTCTGAAAACATAATCCGTAACTTTGTAACAAATGTCATAAGCATACTCCATGAACATATGCTCTGGAAAGATGAATTAGTCCGACAACTTGCTATTCTCACCAAGAATGGGTGATATTATTTTAGAACTAGGTGTGTATGCTTTAGTCGATTGATTTATGGAGCAATAAGAAAGGAATCATGTGCATTTTGATGTGATGGTTATCGTTTATTGCTAACAGATCTTAGAGCTTGGCCATTTGTTGGTGAAACTCGGTTGATGCAAACCACCACCGAAACAAAAATCCATTAAGCTATAAATACACACAAAGTTTCTAAAGCGATGTGATGACAATGCTCTTTTGTATGGTTTGCACATACCTTGCCAACGCTTTTACGAATCTTTGTTGTCCCAACTTTCTTCTTGATCGATTATAAGTTGCAATGTATTGAATAAGTAAATATTGTCTATGTTGATTAACCTTGTAAATGATGTAATACATATGTATATAAAGGTTACGAATCATGGGACCTTACTTTATCAACCTTATCACAAACCCAACACTTATACCACGTTAACACAAACAACACAAACACAAACAAAGCTTAGAAATAAGATGAGAAAGATGGTGACTTGAAGATATAAATTCGTATATGTGAGATAAAGATGAACACAAGATGTTGTATATTCCAAAGGAAAAATACACACACACACACTCAACACACCCTCGAATGACCATTTGAGGGTATTTATAATACAAGAGGCATAAAACCTAAAGGCTTTAGCTTGGGCTTTCTTTGAGCTTTCGTGGACTTGGATTGGATTACACTTAATAAAAGGCTAGCTTAACATAACTATTAGCCATTTAGCTTAGCCCGATCCGAGCCCGTTGACTATTCTATCACGATATCTAACACTGCGTTACAAAGTTCCTAATCGTGAATGACCATCACTTTTAATAAAACTATTAAGGCTAACAATCTCCCCTAAGGGTGATCATTCAAACGATGCTCCACTTGATTAGGTCTCTACTTTCCTTGAGCTTGAACTTTGCGTGTAGATATAGAATAGTCTTGATTCTTTGTTCCTTCATGCTTTGTGATCGAGATAATGTGGTTGTCTGCGTTGTCAACCGTTGGTTTGGTGTCTCCGTCTCTCTCTACCATGCTCACACTTCTATTTGACTTTTGGTTACCAATGATGTAGTTCTCGAGTCTTTAAACTTTGTAGATTCTTTGACATTGTGAAGAATCATCTCTTTGATTATGATGAGAACTTTCATGTGTTGTTGGTATGAGCATGTGGCGAGTCTGCCACGATCCATCCGCTCGAGCTTCCATAAGAAAACATAAAACAAGTTAGTAATAAGCGGTTCGGCACTTACAAGTTTGAATTTGAGGGTGTTAACGACATAGTGTGAAAACACGTCTCTAATTCTCACAGAGGCCGTTCTGGGCTGGAGTCCCAAGTGAGATAGCGATGTGCGAAATACACCTCTGATTCGGATGAGTCGGCGAGGTACACGAAGCATCACCCCTGACTGTAGACCGTTTGAGACACACTAAGCGTAATCCACGGGAGTTACCAAAGTGACTGCTTGTCGGCTGCATGATGTTGACCACGGCGGAGTTTCCATTCAATCAGAAGATCGCGGATGTGAAACTTCTCATAAATGTTACGGCGGAATGCTAAGATCTGCGTGGGACTCTATAATATATCACTTGTGTCCTTATTGATGAACAACAAGCGATGTCATGTCAAGTGTTCCTATGAGATCTTTTGATGAATCTAGTGGCTCTGGACTCGATAGTGCATTTGGTTTTCTGGCGGAGACTAGGGAGAGGTCTCCTTCTTCAATACCAGCGATCTCTAAGAGAAAGTCAATAGATTATGTAGGGTTCCGGTGAGAATGAAACAAATCCTTTTGAGAGGAATTGAGTGGCTAGAAGGTTTAGTGCGGTGCGTCCTTTGGGTCCATAGCGTCTTTGT
Source organism: Chrysanthemum lavandulifolium (assembly GCA_022545495.1). Taxonomy (NCBI): domain Eukaryota; kingdom Viridiplantae; phylum Streptophyta; class Magnoliopsida; order Asterales; family Asteraceae; genus Chrysanthemum; species Chrysanthemum lavandulifolium. The sequence goes on from CM040238.1 coordinate 142,456,711, forward strand.
CTTCAATACCGGCGTCATCTTAGTGACAACGATGGCAGATGAATTGAACCGGTTTACGCCTAAGGTTGATTATGGAGGGCTATTTCTTTTCACCCTTTCTTTTGCTTTTCTTTTAATTCTTCAACCCTTCTTTCTCCTTTCTCACATTACTCCTTTTTCAATCATACCTAAGGACTTCTAATACTAACTATTTGTGATGTCCTTGGGTAGATCCCTCGACTCTGGCGGATCATAGACAATTTCCTATCCTTAGTCACCTTATAACTCCATGATTTGTCCTATTGTTGCCATAAAACCATTTTCTTTGAAAATCTCTCAGTGTTTATGATAGAAAACATGTTTGAAACACTCAGTGAGTTTTATATTTTCGAAACACTCCCCTTCACATGTGCTCATAAGTTTTGTGATGTAATCGCATAGAGGGTAGAGTTCGCACTTTTGAATTGATCGACTTTAAATGAACAAGACCGATTCGAGACACGTTTACATCACTAGAGAACTAGCTTGAAATTATTACCCGTCTGGTCAAGTCCATAGAAAGTTTCTCGAGATGGTACATTTCGACTTTAATTTTCGTCAATTCATTGGTTACGGTAGTCGAGCTCTTTTGAGATTCAAACAACGATCATTAAACTTTTGATCACATTTTAATCACGTTTCTCCCCTCAAAAATAGCATATCGATGATGTTTTGAAACAAAATGATTAAAAGATATGTTTTCGAAAAACATTTGGAGAAAGCGATTTAGCATGAATTTTGGAACAATTTTGGTTTAATACTCCCCATAGAAAGCATATTTTTCATCTGAAAATTTAGAATCAATTAAGGGTTTAGAGGGAGTTATCTTGGTACCAAATGTGAGAGATTTTGAAAATCTTTTGAAAAATTTCGAATCTATGGTACATAAGATGATAAGAAGATTTTGAAAATCTTTTGAAGATATTTAGAAAAATTATCTTCATTTGTTTTAGGATAAGTGCTCGATATTTATGAAAATCGATTTTCGTAGCACTTTCCTTTCTTTAAAGATCGGGTTGCAATCAAGTAGCGCAAGCCATTGTTTTTAGGAAAAGTGCTTGAAAATATTTAAAACCTTTGTTTGGTTTAGCACTTTCCTTTCTTTGAGCCTTGGTCTGGCCGATGTGTTGAAGCTATTATGTTGAAGTCCGGGTTTCGTCTTGAAGTATCTGAAAGCCATTTTATGAAGAAATTTTGAGAAGCGACATGTTTTAGAAAACATATTAAAGAACTCTCGCTCAAAGCATCTGTACATGCCCGTATCATTGTTGAATGACATTTCTAAAGCGTCTGAGAATATCGATTATCTGAGAGACATGTCGTGAGAAGAATATTTTGGATTTTTGATTTTATATTGTTTTGTATTTTTTGAAAGATTTTTATTTTGTATTTTTCTTTTGTTGGTTTATAAAGAAATGGAAAATCAAAGATAGAAGATAGAGAATGATGAAGAAGAGTTTACGTATTGGAACCTACGATGAGTGGGTTCGAGATATTTGATTCACACGCAACCAAAGAAGAAGAGTTTTCACAAATAACGGATGTTAGAAGTACAAGATTCCTCACGGTGAGGGTGATCACTATCAGCGGTTGTAATGGTTTCTACTTCCTTATCATGATGATTGTCACTATTATACGTGTTGGTGCAAGTATTAAAAATCTTTCTGTGGAATCCATCTAAGACCTATTTGGTTGAAAACTTTGCCGTGGGTATCCACCTAAGGTAAGATCTAGGAGTTGTTTTCTTATCGGATACAACGGAAGACTCATTTTGGAAAAACTACGTCTGAAGAGATCCACTGTTGGGTTTCTTTTGTTTGACATTTTATCAACGGGCTTGTTTCTATTTGGTGTCTTATTGGATTGTGCCTTGGCACGAGAATTATCTTTCTTGAGATATTGTGAGACACATGCATCATGATTAGGTGAAAAGACACATTTTTTACATGTAGTATGAGACAAATTCAATATTCTTGTTTAAAATAGCGACTTTAACTTTGTCACTCTGGTCTTTTGGAAATTGATTCTTGTTCGAAAAGACTTAGAATTCCTAGTGTTGTTTTCTAAGGGCATAGCATTTTCTTTTGCAACTACTCTTAGATGCAAGCCAATCCCTAGTCTTTTGTAGAGTGTTCCTAGGTAATGGTTTACTACTACTAGCGGTGCCTTGAAATCTTGTAGAATTCATCACCCTAGATGTTGTACCTAGAATTCCATCTTTTGAGTGCATGCCTTTTCCTAGCTTCTTCTAGATAATGATTGTTGACCATGTTGTTAGAACCAATGATTCTTTAAGCTGGAATTTTGGTCACATTCAGTGTACTATTCTTAGAAATGCCGGTGTAAACACTTTTCTTTCTCAAAAGCAGTTTTTCAAAGATTTGATAATTCTCTTTTGATAGGCAAAGTCTGTGGGTATTTGTTTTTGACAAATCATTTTCTCTTTGACTTTTGGAGGAAGCTGAAAAATAGACATTTTGGTTTGAAAACCGGTTTGGGAACATTTGTTTTCTCCTCGATCAATGGTTTTGCAAACTTAGTATCCACAACCTTTCCTTTTAAACTTTCGGTGAACTCTCAAAATATCATTTTGCTCTTGCATGTCCTTGTAGGCACGCTCATACAGTGATTTGTCATACTTGCATTCCTCGGTTTTCGATCGTTGTTTAAAATATGAGACATTTTCTTTTCAAGTTTTTCAAGAGCTTTTCATATTTTGAAACAATTGCGAGAGGTCTCAAGCTGGAGTCTTTCATGATCTTCAGAATATGTTTGTAAGATAATGGACATGATATCGGTAGTCATAACATCTTGAAGAGAGAGTCATTTAAATTTTCCAACACTTTGATTTGTTCAACACGGTCATTAGCTTGCTTTACTGTGGATTTGTGGTCCTTGACAAAGTCGGTTGTTTCTTTCAAAAGCGCTTGTTCAAAATGAATTACCCTTGCACCGATGGCATTCGGTGAGGGGCAATTTGAGTTTCAAAAACTTTCTTTGTTCGATGTCAAAACTAGAGAACCGGTTGTTAGGTGTAATAGTGGTTTAGTTTTAACGATGTCTTGAAGATCCACAATTCTAGTTTTCACATTGTCTAAAATACTTCTCGCATCACTTGTGTTAAAAGGATTGTTTGAAGACATTTGTTCAATGTTCGAAGAGAATTTGAGACAACAAGCGGTTTTGAAGCAGATTTTGAGGCGGTGTTGACTCTTTGTTTGAAACACTTGGTGTGGTGGAAGCGTTGATTGTTCTTTTGATTAACAAAAGTAATTCCATTAATTTTGTTCCATTTATTATAATCAATCGGTTTAAGATCTGGATTCTTTTGTTTCATTTTTGATCTACTCTCCTCGAGATAGTTCCAACGTTTCAAGAGAATCACGAACAATTATGGGTTCATGCAAAGGTTGTCCATTGTTCAACACATTACGAGATTTACGAGCTTTCTTGAGAAGCGAAGAAGGGGTTACCAAGAGCCATTTTATGTGAAGTGTGAAAAATCGGTTTGCTTGATTAGAAAGCATCTTGTTTGTTTTAGCGGAATGACCCGTTGTAAGAAGCAAATTATCCAATTTTTGATAGTTTCATTTTATCGAATTTCATCAAGAAGAGAATCTTTCGTTTTGAAAAATCGACAATCAATGTTTCTTCTCTTTTCAAGATCGAAAACGATGCTTTTTGTTTAGAAAGTTGGTCATTTAGTTGAAAATTTCCTTGTTTAAAGATTTTATTTTCAAGTTCAAATTCACATCAAGTGTCATACTTGAGTTGCAATTGTTTTCTCTTAAAGCAGAATCTCGATAACCAATTTCTAATTCGACATTTTGTTTGTATGAAATCCATAGGCTCTGGCGTTCTCTTTGTAACTCTCAAGCTCGGTGGTCAATTTCTTATTCATGACCTTAACCTCGCGATTGACCTTACTAACTTTCTCAATTTCAATACCACAAGTATTAGTAATGATTCAAAATAAGCACGGGTTTCCTCATCGATCGCGATATTTTTTGCCACCTGACCTCCATTAGGATTCACATCCGGAGTTTGAGTTCGTATTGCTACAACTCGGATTGTCGGTATGTATCATAAGTAGTCTTGATGTCACATAATGCTTTTCATCATGAGTAAAGCGATTAGCAACATTACTATAATTTGGTACCTCATTGAGTGAATCATGTCATAGGCGGAGGTGTATCAAAAGTAGCACTTGATGTTGTGTCCTCTTTGGTTGTTGTAAGGCAGTAGCTTGCATTATCATTTGTTTTCTCTGCCGTCACGGATACGAAATTGTATTCCTCGGTGATCAACTCTATTCCTAATTTTCTTTCTTTGCTAACAACACCCTGTACTTGAGGTTCGGAGGTAGCATCTTGAGCAAACGATACCACGAATCTTGGCTTTGAGGTTCGGAGGTAGCATTACGAACCAAGTCATAAAACAATTATTCCCATTTTGATATCCCATATTACGATTCAATCGACCCCTTGATGTCAACATATCGCCTCTGCATATTGCATCGATTCCCATTTGTATGTGTAGTAAATCCATTCGATTCCCAATAACATCAACCATGTGTCCTTCTTGACTCATATGCATAGATGGTTGAGCAAGCTGCGTATTAAACTACGAAAACCATGTATTGGCGAATCCAAAGCAATAGCATTTGTGAAAGCGGTTTTGAGACGATCTTTGTCGGTTGCCATTGATGAAGGTATGTGATGATAAAGTTGATGTAGGATCGATTCAACGATAAAGGAGTTGTGGTTGATGAAGATTAAGCTCGGTTGAGGTGTTTCCGAAAGTCGTACTCGTAACCTTGGTTCTTAAAAAATTTCCGCCCAAAATTTGAAATTCACTATAAAAATCAATTCTAAGGTCGTATGAAAAATTTGAGTTATGACAATTTTGGCGTAAATTTGACCGAAAAATTTGAATTTAGGCCCAAAAATTTGAATTTTTGACCAAAATTTTCATGATTAAACCAAAATTTGAATTTCGTAAAAATTGAATGTTTAGTCTCCTCGAAAATTAAATTTTAATCAAGTTTTCCTTGCCAAAAACTTTTTTTTTTTTTTAATGAGAAAGACATGGTTATTGTATTAGATAGAAAAGGGGAAGATGTGTGTGTTTCTAGAGAGAAGAAGAAACCCACACACCTTATTTTACAAAGTGAACTTCCTACCCTCTAGTTGGGACTAGGAGGTGTATTCTACATAGCAAAGCCTAACTTAGCACAATTGACTAAACTAGTCCTTGTGAATGAGTAAAAGAAGAAACTAATGCAATTCCCGTAATGACTTCACTTTAGCGAGGCTAACAATTGTAGGACCTTACTTTATCAACCTTATCACAAACCCAACACTTATACCACGTTAACACAAACAACACAAACACAAACAAAGCTTAGAAATAAGATGAGAAAGATGGTGACTTGAAGATATAAATTCGTGTATATGTGAGATAAAGATGAACACAAGATGTTGTATATTCCAAAGGAAAAACACACACACACACTTTCAAACACCCCTCAAATGAACATTTGAGGGTATTTATAATACAAGAGGCATAAAACCCTAAAGGCTTTAGCTTGGGCTTTCTTTGGGCTTTCGTGGACTTGGATTGGATTACACTTAATAAAGGCTAGCTTAACATAACTATTAGCCATTTAGCTTAGCCCGATCCACGAGCCGTTGACTATTCTATCACGATATCTAACACACGTTACAAAGTTCCTAATCGTGAATGACCATCACTTTTAATAAAACTATTAAGGCTAACAGAATCGGTACAAACAAACCGATGCAACCCTTCCATGTTTTCTAACATAAATAACCGCCAAGCTAGTTATTAACTTAGGCTTTGACATATCTAGTCCCTAGTGTTTTAAACTAATACATAATAAGCAAAAGATGAAGATTATCGGGTCACATTCTCCTCCTTAATCTTGATCGTTGCTTCTTGTTAAATCTTGAACTCCGAGCATTTGTCGCATCGTGGTGAACTTTAGTCTTGGTAGAGCCTTTGTTAGTATATCTGCTCTTTGTAGTTCTCCCGGCGTGCTCCACATTTATATGCCCATTCTACGCATTCTCGAATGAAATGGTAGCGAATGTCGATGTGTTTACTTCTTCCATGAAAAATTGGGTTCTTGACTAGTGCTATTCTTTGAAATGTTATCTACCCTCGGCGTTATCTTCTTTTCTTCATCTCCGGTTAATTCACTAAGTAATCTCTTTAACCATAAGGCTTGACATCTTCTGCGATGGCCGCCATGAATTCGATTCACATGATGATAGCGCCATTGTTGGTTGCTCGAGCACACCAAGTAATGGGTGACTCTCCAAAGTAAAATACTATTCGATGGTTCATTTTCCTTGATCGGTGTTGATTCCATAACTATTGTCGTTGTAACTTTGTAATCTTACGGCCGCCTTCTTTCTTGTAAATTATGCCATGCTCCTGTGTTCCTTTGATATATCGGATTACTTGCTTTCTTGCCTTTAGGTGATGATCCTTGGTCTTGCATAAATCTGTTGAGTAGTCCGGTGAATAAGCGAGATCGGTCTTGTATGAAGTAAGTACACGAGACTTCAATTAAACTTACGTAGTAAGTTCGTCAATTGAGTTACCATCTTCCGCCTTGACCAACTTAGTACCGGATCCATTGGTATCTTCGTATCATTACTATCCGTCATACTTGTCTCCTTTATGATCTTGTTAATATAGCTTGTTTGCTTGATTGTAATCTCTCCTCACATGCATGTAACTTCTATCCCAAGGTAATAAGCTAACAATCATAAGTCGCTCATTTCAAACTTTTCTTCCATCCGGGATTTAAATACTTCTAATTCCTTTCTTGGAGTGCACCTGATTATTAAGTCGTCTACATAAACTCCAACAATAAGTGTAGAGTTCTTGTTTCGTTTTGTGTAGGCTTGTTCGAGATTACATTTCTTAAAGTCTAAAGACTTTAATGTTTGATCAAGCTTTCGTTCCAAGCTCTTGGTGCTTGCCTTAAGCCATATAAAGCTTTAGTAAGCTTATAGACTTTTCCAGAGTTTCTTTGTTGAATAAATCCTTCAGGTTGTGTAACGTAGACTTCTTCCATTAAATCTCCATGTAGGAATGCTGATTTTACATCCAAGTGATGTACTTGCCATCCATGATATGCCGCTAATGCTAATATCAACCGAACTGTCTCTATCCGAGCAACCGGTGCAAATACTTCATCGAAGTCTATCCCTTGTTCTTGTACATAACCTTTTGCTACTAAGCGTGCTTTGTATTTGATGATGTTTCCTTTGCATCCTCTTGGTCTTGTAGACCCATTTGATCCTATTGCCTTCGATTTTACGGCAATGTTGTAAGAGTCCATGTATTATTCTTGTTGATTGAATCTAATTCAATCTCCATAGCCTCAATCCATTTTTCGTCTGTGATGCTTCCTTGTAGTTCTGAGGTTCTTCTTAGTAAATAACAAGCTTTGTAGTTCAACTCGTGCATGCCTATATATATACGATATGTTTCGTATTCATGTACGGGTGTATCATCAAATTTATCTCTTGAGTTCTCTCATAGAACTAGTAGTAGCTTCTTCTTCCTCTTACGAGTGTGGGTCGTAATGGTATGCATTGGTGTGATTGGTGAAAGCAGGATCGGAATCGATCTTGTACATGATACGTGTTGTCATCGTTTTCTGTGTTGGTGGTATAAGGTTTTCATTGTCAACTCCGTCTACTACAAAACTAGCCCAAAAGGTGTCTTGTGTGTTCGTATCTCCTTCATCTTCGTTCCAATCCACGGTTTTGTTTCCATAAATTTTCGTCCCTACTAACATGTTTCTTCTTGGCTATAGGGTCATATAGCCTACATGCTTTTGATCCTTCCTCTACTCCTAAGTAAACCAATGGTATGCTACATCGTCCGACTTCTTTAAGTGAGGTATCGTTATCTTCGCATAAGTGTGCATCCGAATATTTTAGGTTTTCTAGGTTTGGTTTTCTATTGTAGAGTGCCTCATATGGAGTTTTATCTATCGGGGCCCTCGTAGGTACCCTATTGAGTATGTAAAGGGCATGTAGCTCGCTTCGCCCAAAAAGTTAATGGTAACTTCATTGCTTTCATCATACTCCTTGTAGTTGATAGCTTTGTCTGTTTCTTCTCTCCACTACTCCATTCTGGCTGTGGGAGTATGGTCATCATCAGCTGTCGTCTATTCCGTTTTCCTTCGGTACCTTGTGAATTCATTTGATGTGAATTCACCACCTCTATCCGTTCTTAGCATTCTAATTTTCAACTTCATTTCCATTTCTATTTTTGCCTAAATTCCTTGAATGTACTAAATGCCTCATCTTTCGATGTAGAAAGTATGCCCACATAAAGCGTGTACAATCGTCTACTAACAAGAAAATGAGTTTCTTGCACGAGTGTGTTGTTGGACTAATAGGACGCATAGGTCTCCATATACTAAGTCCAACGGGTTCTTTGATCTGAATTTGGCTCGGTTTGGAAATGGTGTTCTACTGTGTTTTCCTAATAAACATGCGTCACAAATCTGTCCTGCATGGTTTATCCTAGGAATTCCTTCTACTAGACCTTTTCTAGTCATCTTGTTTATATCATCAAAGTTTAGATGACCTAATCTAGCATGCCATAACCATGCTTGGTTATCTATGTTTGCTAAGAGACATATAGGTGCCTCTATCTGTAACTGGATCTTGTAGAGTCGATTCTTAGATCTTTCTACCTTCATCAACAACTTCCTGCTCTTATCATACAAAGTCAACTTGTTTCCGTCCATAATGACCTTACAACCTATTTCAGTAAGTTTTCCTAAACTAAGTATGTTGCTCTTGAGGTTTGGTATGTAGTATACTTGGATACTACTTTACATTCTGGTTCTTACAACCTAACAAGTATAGACCCTCTACCCATTATCGTACATCGATCCATCTCCAAAGCGTACTCGTCTGTTATGCTTTCATCAATATCTCTAAAATGACTCTTTATACCGGTCATGTGGTTACTTGCACCATTATCTAAATACCATATGCTCGCATCTCTGTAGCATATTTCTTTGGTTAATTTGTTCTTCATTCAACAACACTTCCTTGTGTTCGGTTTCGTGCATAGTCATTAAAAGTGATGGTTCATCGTCTTCTAAGATAAGGTTTGATTGTTCCTGGGTTGTTGATGTTGCTCTACATTTACTCATATAGTGTCCAAGTTTATTGCACTTGAAACATCTTATGTTACTTAAGTCTTTCCTACTTGAATTATTTGGGTTTTCTTTATGATTTGAGTTTCCCTTTTGTGAGTTGTTTCTGTTGTTATTATTCGCTTGGTTTCCTCGTGAGTAGTTTGATCTACCTCACGTTTGTTAAAACGCTTTCCTTTATCGAGTATTCACGTGTGTAAACGATGAAATTCTCACGGCTTTCAACTTGACCTCCTTCCGGAGTTTTATTCTTTCCTCAAGCGCTTTGAGTTTTCCGGTGACCTCATCTAGGGTAATGTCGTCTAGATCACTTGTTTGTTCTATGGATGCTACTATCTGAATGAATCTATCGGGTGTGGAGTCTAATAGTTTTCTAACTATAAGTGATTCATCTAATGCTTTCCTAGTTCTTTTGCCTTCGTGACATAGCCGTTTAACTTGTCGCAAATGCATCCACCGTCTCATCTTCCTTCATCGAAGTGAGTTAAATCAATCATCAATGATTGTAAGCGTGCTTGCTGCACTTTATCTTGTCCAGCGTGTCTTTTCTTTAGCGAATCCCATAAATCCTTTGCCGCCTTACAACCTGCTACTTGTAAGATCATATCTTCCGTCAACGCTTGATACAGGAAGGCAATTGTTGCCTTATCATTTTTTTCATCAACTGGTGTTCCTAACTTCGGTTCTATTGCTTCCCATAAGCTATGTGCCTCTAGTATAACTTTAATTTGTATAGCCCAAACTGTGTAGTTTGTGGTTTTCAACTTAGGGCATTGGTATTGTGCAACAGGTGTTACGCGTTTTATTGTAGTTGATGTGGTTACTATATCATCGGTTGTCATTTTGAAAGTGTTTATTATTTTCACTTTCTAGTTTAATGGGATTACTTATCTTAGTATGGTATCCTTTTCTAATGTGAAAATTATAGTTTCCGGGAATCTTAGTACTACGGGATCAATAATTAGTTTTCGGGATTTCCTAATAGTATAAACTAATAAGATCTATACTATTCTAATATGAAATGAAATCCAAAAAAATGAAACTTGTGACCTCGTTAATTTTGATGAATACGAGATGTATTCGTTTTGCCTCGTTAGTAAAAAATTGTTCACCAACGTTTGATCTTGTTCCCACTTGATTTCTTTTCCCTCGTTGTCCTTGTTTCCAAATCCAAATCGACTTCAAATTTTTGAACAGTGTCTCGGGAATTTTTGCCATGAGTCTAAACCAAAAACTTTCACGCCTCAATGCTTTGTCCAAATTCTCTCTTGATTCAAAAGAATCTCGGCTCCTTTTGTTCTTCTTTGTTGTCATTGTTTTGACACAAACAAAACAAAATAATCTTTGCCACACTACACGTTCTCTTCTTTTCTTTTGTGTTCGTTGTACTTGATCTCGTTTTGAAATCACTAAGTCTCCTACGCACAAATTTGTTACCACAACTTGGTAATTATACCGAACCAAACGTCGCCGTTTACGTATTCGTTTCAATGAAACAAAACAGTCCTTCGTCTTGTTTTCTCTGCGTTGTTGTTGTCCTTGTGTCGTATCAACACAAAACTCCACACTTTCCTTGAGTACTTCTTTCGTTCTCGATATCGTTTTCCTCTACAACAACGTCTTGCTTTGTGTCTTGTTTCCAACCGGTATTACACAAAGTCTCCACTTCTTTCTTCCCTTTGTTGTTGCCAACAAAATTTCGACACCAATATCGTCTGATGTGTAACGCTTGCAACTTCAACGTAAAACAGATTGTGCACTATCTCTTCTACGTTTCTCCTTATCCAAACTCGTTCGTTTTTCTTGGAAGATTAAAAACAAACGTCCCTTGCCAAAGTAAAGAACAGCGGTGTTCTTTTCTTTTCTGGCGTCTCTTGGCTTCTCGTTAATGAATTTTTTGTAGAAACAGAAATTGTTTCGATGTGTAAATCCTTGCTCTTGATGCCAATTGTTGTCCCAACTTTCTTCTTGATCGATTATAAGTTGCAATGTATTGAATAAGTAAATATTGTCTATGTTGATTAACCTTGTAAATGATGTAATACATATGTATATAAAGGTTCTGAATCGGTACAAACAAACCGATGCAACCCTTCCATGTTTTCTAACAGAAATAACCGCCAAGTTAGTTATTAACTTCGGCTTTGACATATCTAGTCCCTAGTGTTTTAAACTAATACATAATAAGCAAAAGATGAAGATTATCGGGTCACAAATGCAAATATTCAACCGCATCAGCAACAGATTGAACGCCTACAAAACTTTTGGGATCTATTGCGACCTGATACGTGTACACAAAAGAGCACCTGATGAATCTTGAGTTATGCAAAGATAGATTAAAAAAAATCAAGAGAATGGTTACCTTTAGCTTGCCCACGAAAAAAAGATGAACCAGATTATCAAGATGTTGTTGCCATAGATGAGCGTACTGGACAAGAAAAAATCCAGCCTGCAAATGCCTCAAAACATCATAAATGTAGCCAATGCAATATGTTCAATTAACTTATCGACTAACTGCAGTAAAAGGTGACCATATCGCTTCAATTTCTATTCTGGGAAACCAACTTCCTTTGCACCATAAAAGTTTGAGAAAAATTCTTGACAAAAAAGTCAACCGTTAAGAAGTACTGCATTAGTACAATTTTGACTTGGTAACATGTATGGATGCCATAGAACATAAGTTGTAGGAGTTTAAGGCTCTTTGTCTAATCTTCTTAAGGATTGAAATTAGTTACCCTTTATTCAATTAACCCTTGAATTATCTATTTGACTAATAATCTAACACTTCACTTTAACTACGTGTCGAATTAAGTCTTGCAATGTGCATGTGATAGAGAAAAAGGAAAAAAAGAAATAGTAAACTTTACATACCACAGTTTGACTTTTTGTTAGAAGTTTCTCACATAATCCTGTGTAGTTTCGTGGTTTCCATCCGTTCTCTCCTTGCTACTGAAACGCATACGCTATATCAGGAAAAGGTTTGACCCAAAAGTCTAAGAGTAACGCAGCCTTAAACATGGAATTGTCGAGAAAAAGAGTCGGTGTATAAATACTTCTGTGCAAAGCTCAATTACCTGAGAGATCATTCCAATGACGACCATGCGTGCATAAACCGCTAACGCATTGAAGCACGTATCAAACATATCACCACCAACAGATTCGTAAACAATATCAACGCCTTTTGGAAATTCCTTCTTAAGAACCTGCTCATTTTAAAATATTTTCTTATGTTTATATGCACTTTGGTTAATTGTTTAACATATTTAAATGGAAACATGTGTATACATTTTTTATTGATTCTTCTCTGTAGTCAATGACTCGATCAACTCCCAAATCATTTAAGAGTATAGCCTTATCTTTACCTCCACAAGTTGCAACCACTTTGTTTCCAGCTATTTTGGCAAGCTAACATTAGTAATGATCCAGTCAGCAAATCATTATACTCGTACAAAAAATGATAATATTTTGAAAAAAATCTAACACAATACTAAATAAAAGTTTCGGAAAGTCAAATTACCTGAACTGCAAATTGCCCAGTCCCACCTGCAGCAGCAGTGACTACTGACAAGAACTGTCTTTCCAAACTCCATTTGTGCCAACTAAAAGCAGCATGATTAAAACCAAAAAATGATGAGTAACACATTTTAGTTGAAACTAAACTACGAGTATTTAGGAAGCAAACCTTTTCTAGAGCGATAGATGCTGTAAGTCCAGAAGTAAGCATGGCAACAACTTCGGGGTCTGGTCTTGTGACAGGAAGAATATTTTTTGCGGGTACCTAAAAGATACAGACGCCAATACCGACAATTAGAGCTGAAAAATGGGCGGGTCTGCTAGGTTAGGTAACGGGTCCAAACGGGTCAAGTTAGGTTCTTGTCCATCTTTCTTGATCTTAATATACAATAGATATTCATATAATTACAAAAATGGATTTTAGAAGTAGAAATAAAGTGATTTAAGAGGTTGTAAGCAATTACATACAGTTTTGGGTGACTCTTTCCTCGTTCAACTTCTTACCCAATTCCAAAGTTTTACCATGGACCCGCTATAGTTATATAACTCAAATGAACCAATTTTAAGGTATATATCTACTGAGAGAATGATAAACGAATATAAAAAATACTACTATACCAAGGAAAATTCAGCATAAGATCCAAAAGTCATGACTGCTGCTGGTGTGCCAACTTTGAGATTTTTAACTACATCACCCACTGCAGCAACTAATCCTACACCCTGTAATATTGTAGACATTCAAACGGATAAGCAAGAATTCAAAAATAACCGTTGCTTACAAGTATACGTGGACCAGATTGAAACAAATTCCATGACATATTATAGCACGAAAATCATCAAAATCCTGTGTCCAAACATTTATACCTCGAATCCGGCATCAAATGGAAGTCGAGAGCTGATTTCTTCTTTGCTTCCACTGAAGTAGCTACCAGAACTAAAATTCACCTGTCATATTAATACTCAATTTAACAAAATTTTCTATGGAAAAAAATAATTGACAATATAGATTGACGTCAAGAACAAGCCCCTTGAAGGTTCTATAATACTGAGTACACCTTTTATGATCCCATTTATATGAGATATGAAAAAATGTACATATAATATTGGGTCCAAATTACTTGATGCATCCTCAAAACAAGGAAAACGATTTAAAAATTATTTTTCACAACTTCAACAGTAAAAGTTTTAGTGAAAACTTACATCACTTGCATTAACTCCGGCATATATAATCTTCAAAAGAACATGCCCTGGTTTAATAGGTAACTTTAATGGTGCACGAACTATACGTGTAGCACTACGAAAATTGTGGCTCAGGGTATGAACAATTCTGCATAACAAGTATCAAATAAATCAATTTACAATTAAAACATAATGTGTTATGAAAACATCGAGCAGTACTCACACTTTCTCAATGCTTTGTGGGATTTTGACTGTAGAAGGAACCACCGATGATGAAATTCTTTTCCTCGTTTTGAAGACGGCAAAAGGTATTTGGCTTCTTCAACTGGGGTGGGCCAGTATTCAAGACCCCTGCGGTTAGTGATCCATAAGCAAGAACCCGCTTTACTCTCATCTGTTATAAGCTCAAATGTTCCTGTTTCATTAGTTGATTGTCAGAAACAAGTCCAAACAACTACTTCCCAATTTCATAAGGGCGATATACATAAAAAGGTAACCAATCTTTTGTCTGATTTCTTTTTTCAGTAACCAACTTTGGACTAGAAAAAAAAAAAACCCATCAGAGTTTTACAAAAATCAATTTAAGGTAATTTACCACGTTAACTGCTTTTTAGCCACCGTTTCAGAAAAACGTCAACACATCATCAATTTGACTCGTTACTGGTTTAGATTACCTTAAATTAAAGATTTGAGAATTGGTTACCTTGAATTAAAAAAAAAAAAAAAAAGTACTTTGATGATTTTGTCTGGCCTAAAAAAAGTTTGTTGACTAAATCAGTTTATTTCTCTTTTCATTAGGCAAAAAAAGCATACCTTGAATCATAGTATTCATTGATATATAACCTCCCATTATTTCGATATATCGAGACTCAGTTTTTTCACCCATATCCGTTCGAACAATCTGCATACACGTTTCAATGAACATTACACAGAAAGAAGGTTGCATTTTACAGGTTTTAGATAAGGAAAAGCATCAAGTGATATTAAAAAATGTTTTAGACACAAGGTTATCTTGTCTTTCAAAAGGACATAAATCGTATAAGCAGTTGGGTCGCTCACCTCTGGGCAAAGCACATTCACACGAATACCTTTACGCTTGTAAGGAGCAAGCGCTCTAGTAAACATAACCACGCCCCCTTGTAAATTGAAGTGCAAAAGAAACATCAGTGAAAGATATACCATAAATGTGACGAGACTCGTAGTGAATCAAGATTGCATGTTTAAGGCAGGATTTGTAAAGTTCACTGAATGATACCAAACCTTTGGTGGAAGAATATATAGGGCCAGTGATCATTGGATATAGCCCTGCTGATGAACCCATATTTATGATCACACCAGGTTTTTGCTGCTTCCATTATCTTGATCTACATGAGAGGAATGGCAATCATAAACATGTAATTCAGATAAAGTTTAACGATAGCATAGTAATCATAAAGAATGTTAGGAGTTGTCTGAATTTGCACTATTCTCTACTTATTACAAGGGATTGTCGGATTCTGATATTCGATATCATATTAATACTTTCAACATTGTACACACAAACACCCCCTTATCAAAGTGCAGTATGCATACGGTTCTGCATTCATATGTTAATCTATCTATAGTTTAGTACAGTAAAAAACAAGTAAAGATATAGCATACCGCCCTATGGGTGCAATCAATGACTCCAACAAGATTGACATTGACAGCATGTCTCCACGAGCGTGAACCATCCGTTTGGTCCATGTGAAATGGCACAAAAGTCAAAATTCCGCACTATTAATACAAATATCCAAACCCCATTACACTTCAACGTGCTTTTCAAATGCAGCAGCCACTTGTTCTGTTTTTTTAAAACGAACATCAATAATTTTCACTAGAAGTTACAAAGTGTTTGATTACTTTAACGGATATAACTCACCTTTGTTAGTGACATCACATTTTACAAAGATAGAAGATGGGTATTTTAATACTGGATGAAACTTGAGATTTTCTTTTAGTAAACTTGATACGACCTCGTTTCCTTTATCTTCAGAAAAATCTACAACCGTAACAAATATACCCTTTTGGGCAAGAGCTATGCAAAG
This sequence comes from Chrysanthemum lavandulifolium, assembly GCA_022545495.1. NCBI lineage: Eukaryota > Viridiplantae > Streptophyta > Magnoliopsida > Asterales > Asteraceae > Chrysanthemum > Chrysanthemum lavandulifolium. The sequence goes on from CM040238.1 coordinate 142,472,704, forward strand.
AGCTCTACCTGCACAGCAAAAAAGAGAAAACACACACACAAGCACGCGCATCAGTAGCATGAAATACTAAGAATCCTAGTAAGACTCACCAAAAACGGGCATCAATAACATCTATGGAACTAATTGGATTACACAGAACAATCAGTAAAATTGTCTCCGTCCGTAAAGAAAATGAACACATTCCAACTTTTGCTGTCAAAACCTTAAAATTCAATATTCAGACTAAGAGGTTTTCTATTTGTAGACTTTTTATCCAGTTTGGATTTGAATATTACTATTTTGATCTCAAAAGAGCAATTTTATATCTTTCGTTGGAGAAGAAAATGATAAAAACAACACATTAAGGTTGATATATATTTAGACTAAGTTTCAGCTCAAAACTAATTGAGGTCCATGCTAATTTCAGGACTTAGATTCGAGCTACTAAACATGCACAATTTGTATCTGCAGAATAAACATGAGTTTTAGGCTTTTAGCCCAATTTCAAAAGAACACGAAGGTATACACTATACACATATGTTAACTTTAGGTCGTCTTCCTGAATACAGTATACTATACTAAATCTCACAAACAATAATAAAGCTAACAACTTTATTTCATAGTTGATTAAAGTCTTAAGATCGACTTGAACTTAAAGGAAACACACTTAAGCAAATTGCAATCATCAGTTCATCACTGATGCAGATTAGCACTAAATCAACTAAAGAGTTGAAAATAGTATACTCTATAAAAAACAATCAGTAAATAAATATACCAATTCCAGAAGTACCACCGGTGATAAATGCTGATAAGCCTGGTTTGAGCTTCATTTTTATACGACTGATATAAATCTTCTTAGTTCAAAATTTAAATGTTACTATATATGGGCAAAAACACTGTCTCATTTATGTTTATGTAAATCTAAATTTTGAGTCAACTGTCATGAGAAAATGTGCAGGCATATGGTCTTTGTCATTGTGGTGGGGGGGGGGGACCCACATGACTACAGATTATTTTTCTCACGAGTGTGAGCTTGGTTCCTTTTTACCAAAGGTATTATCAAACCTAAAATAAGTCTCTGTTATGGGTTAAAATAAGTAAGTCAACGAAAGTCAAGATAAAAAGTCAACAAGCCAAACAGAACAATAACTAGATTTCCCGCCAATTACTATTCACTTTCATTTGTATAAATACATCATTAGTTCATTACAGAAGTAGCTTATCAATTTGTAAACAGTTTCCTTACTCTCTATCTGTAACAATTCATCTATCTTAATAACAAATCATCAATTGATCCAATACTCTCTTCTTGTTCATTGAGTGTTCATTAATTGTTGAGATCTTTACCATTTCTATTATTAGAGATCTAAAGATCATATCAAGTGGTATCAGAGACTACAATCCTGCACCTATCCACCACACCAAACTGAATTTTGTTATAATTCAGTTATCCTATCAAATTCAGTTACACCACCTAGTTCTTGATCTTTTGATGAACCACCATACTCACATAAACTCCGATCATTCCAGTTCTTGAATTACATTCTTTTGTTAAGTAACCATGATGGGTACAAGATCCACTGAGAGTGCCAGAAGTGAGCAAGATAGGCAAATTACAATGAAGGATTTAATGAGAACCATCACTGAAATGGGTGCTACAATCAGAACCTTGGAGAATAGGATGAATAATGGAGAAGATTCCAGTCAAAGGAATGGAAATTTTGGAAATCAAAGTGGTAATCAGCAGATGCAGTTTAGTAAGGTTACCAAGATTGAGTTTCCAAAATTTGGTGGAGGTGATGATGTTAGAGGTTGGTTGTTAAAGAGTGAGCAGTTCTTTAAAGTCAACAATATCCCTGATGAGAGCAAGGTAAGACATATTTCTAAACATATCGTTGGCATTGCTTTAGAGTGGCATAATCGGTTTGTGAGGTTTTGGGTGAAGATGTGGCTTGGATGACTTACAAAGATTCAATTTTGCGTAGATTTGGTAATGTTCGAAACGCAATTTTCGTGTAATGGGTTAAAAGTTCAAGTTTTAGTTTGAATCTTGATGATGATTTGGAAGATTTTGTAGTATATGATGGTTATTATCAAGTAAAAAATGAAAAAGATTATAGTGCACAAAAGATGTTTGAGGAAATGTCAATTAAGAAAATTGAGGTTGATGGTGTTGCGGTTGAAACTGTTAAAGAATCAATGGCGGTAAAAATTAGATTACTTGATACTATAGTTGATCATGGGGTTGTAAATGTGGTTGAAACTGTTAAAGAATCAAAAGTAAATGATGTTGACAAGATTTTAGTGTTGTCGATTTGGAAAAAGGAAGTGGTTCCAGTGGTGTTGGGAAAGAGGCGATTTTGGAGGTGCTAGTTTGGTGGCAACTAAAATGATACTTGACAAAGGTAAGGCTTGTGTTGAAGTGAAGACAATTACACCTTTGAAATTTAACAAGATGTTTGTTGGTTCAGATGTTAAAAGGGATGAAATGTTTGTTGAAGATTGTGATTTTGAATTGTCATATTTGGTTGATGGTATGACACATAATATATGTGGAAACAACCAGAGGACACCTCATGGAGATATGGGAAGGTTTGAGAAGAAAAGTGTGAAGAAGAATGGAACTAAGGTGGTGGCTATGGAGTTTAGTGTAGAGGAAATAATAAAAGAAGGATTTGAGGATGGTAGAAATAGCAATTGGGCTAAAAGAAGGGTTAGCTATATGGCACGAAGTAATAGCTTTAGCGCTCAACGTATAAGAGGAATAGGAGCTGTGCAGCTTGATACGTGTAAGTGGCCGAAAAGGAAAAAGAAATGTGTGACCTTTGACAGTTGGAAATGGCCTACAAGAAAGAAAATGGGTGACACTGATGCAACGTTAAGTTTAGGAAAGGGGAGTTTGATATGTGGAAATGGCCAAGGAGGAAAAAGGAAGTTATGGGTTGTTTGGGTAAGAATGAGTTTTTGGGTGAGCATGAGTTTTTGAGAGGAGTTGGTTTTGATAAAGGTTGTGTTAGAAACATAAAGTCAATTGGTTATAGTGGTTGCTATGTTTGGGTTTTTAATTGGGAGACTAGTGAGTGGTCTGCTCAGGAGATTACCGAAACATGTGAGGTTGCCAAAAGGTTTGATATGGTTGGACCTATTATTGAGCAGCCTGAGTATGATGAACTGAATATGCCAATGTCTCAGCTTGATATTGCATGGTGTGCTGTAAATTCTAATGTGTCATATGTTAGTATTGATGCTACAAAAGAGTACCAGATTCAGGGACATATGAAGGCAATAGCTCTCTTTCCTAAGCATACACCTGATGTGATGGAGAAATTGAAGCTGTTGTTCAAAGTAAACCAAAGCCACCAGAATCATTTAGGAGTTGTTGTTGAAGAATTTTTTAGAGGGTGTTTGGCTCAAGAAAGAGGAAGGATGATTAAAGGTATGAAGAAGGTTACTTCAGTGATTCAAATGCTTAGATGCTTGAGGACAAGCATCATTTCAAGCGGGATGGATTGTTATGGGTTAAAATAAGTAAGTCAACGAAAGTCAAGATAAAAAGTCAACAAGCCAAACAGAACAATAACTAGATTTCCCGCCAATTACTATTCACTTTCATTTGTATAAATACATCATTAGTTCATTACAGAAGTAGCTTATCAATTTGTAAACAGTTTCCTTACTCTCTATTTGTAACAATTCATCTATCTTAATAACAAATCATCAATTGATCCAATACTCTCTTCTTGTTCATTGAGTGTTCATTAATTGTTGAGATCTTTACCATTTCTATTATTAGAGATCTAAAGATCATATCAGTCTCGTTGTTGACAGATTACTCAAGCATGGGACTGGTTAATGTTACCTGGTTACTTGGTTACATTATGAAAAGTATTGTAAGATAAACAATATGTCATTAGTTTTCTTCTTTCCAATAAGCAATCTTTTATCAAATAAACAAACATGCAAGATACAGTTGCAAACAAAAAGAATAGGCATCTACAGGATAAAAAAAATAGGAAAGGGCCTACCACTCAACATAAACATAAACAAAAACAAAAGGTATGTAAGACTAGACACACCAGTGATCTTCATTTGATCTTCATTTTGCCTGTCACATCAGTTTTCTCTCTCGATATTTTTCATTTAGCCAAAGCAATTTAGCATTTGGAATGTAATTCGTATGCTTTAATATTTAAATTTTTATCAATTTTTAATGTAATTCGTATGCTTTAATGTTTAAACTTTTATCTATTTGTAATGTAATTCGTATGTTTTAATGTTTGAACGTTGATCGATTTGTAATGTAATCCGTATATGTTAATGTTTGAAAGTTTATCGATTTTTAATGTAATTCTTACGTTTTACTTCTTTGTTGGTTTAAAACCGCGCAACGTATTGCGACAACATTAGACAAATTTAGCTCGATTTTGAAAGCGTAACAAAACTTAATAGCAAAGTTATATTAATCCTAAATTATTTTACTTAATTTATAAGTGATAGAAATCATTTTTAGTTAATTTAAAAAGTATTTTGTTGATATTTTTTATGAAGACATGTTCTCGCCAAAAGTATTCATCATTTTTTAATCAGTTTATCATTCATTTAAGTCGTTTTTTATGAATTTGCGTAAACAATTCGCCAAAGGTTTGGTGGGAAAAACGGCCTCGAGTAATTAGCGAATGAGGGAAAACTGTGAAAATTCGGCAAACTTTTGGCGAGGACATGTCCTCGCCAAAAGGTTACGTTGAATTTTCTGGTTTTGTTCTTCCGGTCGGCAATTTTGTCGTTTAGCGACTATTGGCGAGGACAAAGTTGTCCTCGCCAAAAGTCGTCGCCATTCTTTGTTTTGTTGTACTCACCTCCGCGCTTTTTCAAAACTATAGACCCAATATAAGAGGTACTAGTGCGATGGTCACAAGAAATGATGAAAGATACCGTATTGAACCTACATCTACTCTTGGGTTTTAAACAACACAACTCTTGTCAAAGAGTTAGTAGGGCCTATCCTTACTCCACTCTCTTGCGGGTTTGAGTTCACAAAAATTTCTGACCTGCACAAGTATGCCGAGTTAGAGTCATCACATAGTAAATTCTCTATCTCTTTACAAGTTTACGTGTTCTTCACTTACATGATTATATTATTTATATATTCTACATCTCAAAATGTATTGCAATGTTTTCCGAGTCAAGAAGGATCGAAACTACTTCACGAGGGATGTGGTCATCGTGAATGAAGAGTAAGGTGATTTCATTTTTTATGCGTGTAGTCAATATTTTGCGCGTAATGTTTCAACCTTATTTGTAGGAAAAGACTTTTGCTCTTGACATTGTGGAATCGGTTTGATGAGAAAGAAGGAAACATCCTTCTTGAGATCGGGCCGGAGCTATGATCTTTGGCATGAGACTTAAAGTGACTACTTATAAAAGTAAGGCTTTTTACTTAATTGGTCGTTTAAACTTTGAGCTCGGTTTTGTTCAAAGCGGACATATTTGATAGGAAATGATGTATCAAACTTCACAATGACCAATATACTTCTTCGACCATCAAATTATATTTTAAACGTAGCTATTTTTTAATTTAGGTTAGTTGTTATTAATAAGTGAAATAAACCTTATACAATTCTCTCATTGACAACGAGAGGGAGTTCGGTTTTTATGATCAACTCACCTGTTACTAATGAATTACAAATGTAAGGATGATAAGTGTTCAAACGTACAAATTTTTTGGTGATACTTTTTCACACGTAAACAATCATTCAGCACCTTTCATATGTGTATGTTGGAATGTTAGGTACAATTAAAGCAAAGTGGAGCTCCAGCAACTGCTCGAAAATAAAAGTTACAAAATCAGTGACATGTCACTCCCCTACCCAAATGATGCTGATGTAATATCAGTTGCAACATTTCTTGCTTCTTGGAGAACTATAAGTGGTTGTAATATGGCTGATGTATCCATTTATTTTAGACTATGTGCACCCACTTATATCTCGCTACCTTACTTTCATGTTGTATTAAGCGTCGACAAGCTTTCTTAGGCAAGATAGGACCTTATGGTACATTGATGCGTTAACTATCAAAAGTGTCTGAAAGCTTATCTCAGACCTCAGTTGGATCGTCAAATGCCCCTCATGTCACCATGAATCTGAAGTCGAAGCAATGTGTGTGTCAATTTTGGGTTCTAAACTATTACATACTATTAATACATCCGCATGAGTTTATTATAGCTAATAATAACTTGTGAATTTATTGACTGTTTTAAGAATGACCATACTTATACATGATGGAGATGCAAGTCTTTCTGCAACAATATGCTCATCGATCGAGAAACTAATGCCATTTATCGCTAGTCGACTTATTGAAGCGGATGAATTTGTAAGTTCAAGTTTAAATGCATAGGAATTGGTTTTATGATTATCATAGTGGAAATTAACACTTGCTTGGGAGCATATAATCTCGCCATTGCTCCATTTGAAAGACGAAACATGAAGGACCAAAGTTGCTTATTGTAAACTTCTAAACCGAATAGCGGTTATTATAGTTAAGTTAGTTATGGCGGTTATTACCGAACCATTGTGTCGTTTGGCTGTGTCCATTCGATACCTATATATACATGTAAACATGTTACAGAAATCTAGTTTTAACATTTGATAAGTTATCTAGTTTTATTGCAATTTCATATATTTGTTTTTACTCAACATTTGGGACCAACAATTGGTATCGAGCCTTGCCTTTACACACTCGTTACAACCACCATTAAAACACAAGAATTTTGTAACCGTAAATCGAAACCGATTCGATATGAGCACCATCACAAAAACCGAAGCCATTTCTTGAGCGAAAAGAAGGAACCGAGAAAAGAAGCATCTGTTGAAACTTTGTTTCGAAGAAGAAGAAGAACGCATAGCGTATAAACAAACATCTGCCTGGATAACTTGAGGCGCAAGGAGAGTAGTGCACGACCGTACTTGTGTAGAAATTGCATACGACAAGGCACCAAACGAAGTGGTGACTTGAAAGTTTGCGTTGGCTTGATTCTGAATACAACAAGAACATAGCGAAGGAAACTTTGTTACACTTGTTGGCTTTCAATCATACAACGAAACAGCCTCTTTGTCGAGACAAAGGTGGAGAAGAAAGAAGACGTACGTGAAAAAATAAGAAGAAAGACGTTGCTTGGATTGAAGAGAAGGGTATACCGAACAAGAAAACAATCGAAATTGTTTTGGAATAACGCCGCATAATCTGAAAAGGGACAACAACAGAGCATTTTGATCACTTGCTCGTGAGGATACCGTTGGTATTTCTGTAGGTTGTTGTAGATAAGGTGTGGAATAAAGAAGAAGTGTTATTGTGGAACGCGGACAAGCAACGAGGGCAACAAGGACATCACTTGTTGACATACTACCGTCGAGTAGTAGAACAAAGACAAGCAATTCGCTTGGTCTTTTGGAAAGAATTACCGAGAGTAATTTTTGAATCGTTTTGTGTTTTATCCGAGACTTGGAGATAAAGGAAGCAATTCGACACAAAAGAAAGGACAACGTGGTACAAGGAGTGGTATATTTTGAAGAAAGCAAGTCGGCAACATCAATAAAGGGTGTACTGATTGATTTGGAAACAAGAACGAGGGAAAAGAAAAATATAGTTGGTATATTCAAGTACCGACAAGAAGGGAATACGCGCGTGACAAACACAGGTCACACAAAAAAATCTCAAACTTTTGGATTTCCTTTCATATTTATAGTATTGATACTTAGTTTATACTATTAGAAATCCATAGTTCCATATTAGGATTCCGGATAACTATTTATGTTCCGTAGTATTAAGTGATACCACTAGTTAGAAATCCCCATACAAATTAGAGTGAAGATCATAAGCACTATCAAAATGCCCGGTGACGATGCAAGTGGCGGTAACAATCGCACCAAACCCGTAACCCCTATGACACATTATCAATGCCCTAAACTCAAAACCACAAACTACGGTTTGGACCATACAAATTAAGGTGATACTAGAAGCACAAGGATTATGGGAAGCAATAGAACCTAAAGAAAACACACAAGTAGATGATAAGAAGGATAAGGCAACAACCGCCTTCTTATATCAAGCGTTAACCAAGATGTGATCTTACAAGTAGCAAATTGCAAAGCGACAAAGGAATTATGGGATTCGTTGAAAAGAGACACGTTGGAGAAGAAAAAGTGCAACAAGCACGGTTACAATCATCGATGATTGGATTTGTTATTCGGATGAAGGAGGATGAAGCAGTGGATGCATTCTGACCAAGCGAAAGGCTACACCACGAAGGCTAAAGAATTTGGAAAAGCGTTGGATGAATCACTTTAGTACGAAAACTATTAGATTCCACACCGGATAGGTTCATTCAAATAGTAGCATCCATAGAGCAGACGAATGATCTCGATGATATTACGTTAGGTGAGATCATTTGGAAAACTTAATACATTCGAGGAAAGGATAAAACTCCGAAAGGGAGGACAAGTGGAAAGCCAGGACAACTTATTATTCGCACAAGGCGAACACTCTAGAAATAAGAAGCGATTTACCAAATATAGAGGTAGATCAAACTATTCACGAGGCTGGCGGAATAAGGAAGCGAAACAACTCGAATGGAGGAAACTCATCCCACTCGGATAAATCAAATAATGGAAAACAAGGATAGGATAAGAATAAAATTACATGCTATAATTGTGGAAAACTCGGACATTACAAGAAGAATTGTAGAAGTCCACCAACAACTCAGGAACAATCAAACCTTATCTTAGAAGACGATGAACCATCATTACTAATGGCTACACACGAAACTGAAGAAATCTTGTTAAATGAAGAACAAGTACAACCCCGGAAATATGCTACGACAGATGATAGCATATGGTATCTAGATAATGGTGCAAGTAACCATATGTCGTGCACCAAAGGCCATTTTAAAGATATTGACGAAAGCATCACCGGACGCGTTCGTTTTGGAGATGGATCGTATGTAGAGATAAAGGGTAGAGGTTCAATACTATTAGGATGTAGAAACTTACAACGAAGATGATTTGGATGTTTACTACATTCCAAACCTCAAGAGCAACATACTTAGTCTAGGACAACTTACGAAATAGGTTGCAAGATCATCATGGATGGAAATTTCTTGACTTTGTATGATAAGAACAAGAAGTTGTTGATGAAAGTAGAACGATCTAAGAATCGACTTTCTGAAGATTAGATTGCATATAGTAGCACCTATATGTCTTTAGCAAACGTAGATGACCAAGCATGGTTATGGCATGCTAGATTAGGTCACACGAACTTTGGCGCAATAGACAAAATGACAAGGAAAGGTTTAGTGGATAGAATACCAAGAATAAAACATGCAGGACAAATCTGTGATGCATGTTTATTAGGAAAACAAATCAGAACACCATTTCCAAACCAAGCTAAATTCAGATCAAAGAACCCATTAGACTTAGTGTATGGAGATCTTTGTGGTCCCATAAGTCCAACAACATACTCCGAAAAGAAGCTCATCTTCTTATTAGTCGATGACTGCACACGTTTCATGTGGGCTTACTTTCTAAACTCGAAATATCAAGCATTTAGCACATTCAAGGAATTTAGACACCAGATCGAATCAAAGTTGAAGTTGAAAATCAAGATGCTAAGGCGATAGAGGAGGTGAATTTACATCACATGAATTCACCAAATCTTGTAAGGAAAGCGGAATTGAGAGACAATTGTGACACCATACTCACCACGTGAGAATGGTGTAGTAGAGAGAGAATTAAACAGTGTTATCAACGACTAGGAGTATGATGAAAGCGATGAAGTTACCCTTAACTTTTTGGGCGGAAAGCATGAAGGCACGCCATTTACATACTCAACAGTACCGACGAAAGCCACGGAAGACAAAACACCATATGAAACCCCTACAATGAAAACCAAACCTAGAATACCTAAGAATATTCGGATGCACGACTTATGCTAAGGTAACGATACCTCACTTGAAGAAGCTAGATGATAGAAGCATTCCAATGATTTACTTAGGAGTTAAAGAAGGATCAAAAGCATGTAGGCTATATGATCCAGTAGGAAAGAAGAAACATGTTAGTAGGGATGTAAAGTTCATGGAAACGAAACCGTGGGATTGGAATAATAATGAAGAGGATACGAGTACTGAGGATACGTTTTAGACTAGCTTTGTAATAGATGGAGTTGACTATGATAATCCTTGTTAGGTCACTAGTTTTACAACACAAGCATCAAGAGAAGAGATAGAGAAGAGAGATCGGTTGAACCCTTATCCAAACACACGAAATATAGAGAGAAAGGTTAAAGGAAAGAGTGAAATAGAAAAGAGAACAACCAACCCTCAAATGAGGGTTTACAAGAGTATTTATAGGAGGAAGCTAGGCAACACTCCTAGTTCCCATCCTTACTTATATGGGCTTGGGCTAAGCTTATGGGCCTTCTACATAAGCTAGACCTTAAACAAACATAAAGGCCATAATAAAGCTACCTATTACATATGAAATATAAATACTTGAAATCTTGTTTGGGAGTGATTCCAACAATCTCCCTCAAGTATATATGAATGTAAGCGGTGAAAGCGTTGATGTAATAGTAGCTCGACGCCTTCTTCGACATTCTTCTTTCTTGTGAGAGGAATTGCCTTGATTGAACAATCTCCCGGTGTAGAGATGGTTATCTTTGAGCAGTTAGGCTTCGACGTCATCTTTAACTTTGTTCTATGATCATTGTTCTTTGTGGTGAAAGTGATAGTATGTTGTTATGCGCATCGATCGCCTCGGTGCTTCATTGCTCCGGTGTCTCCGTCATTCTTCAACATGCTCACACGCTCTTTGGCGTTGGAATTCAATACTAATGAAGTTCTTTAAGTCTTTAACTTTGTAGATTCTTTGGCTTGACGAAGAATCATTCGAGCGATTGTGTTGCTTTTGGATAGAACTTCCATTAGTGATGATGTTGGCGTGAGCATGAGAAGAATTAGCACGATCATTCCGCTCCGGAGCTTCCATAAGAAAACATGTCAAGCGGTTAGTAATAAGCGGTTTCCGCGCTTACAAGTTTGAACTTGAGTGTTAACAACATAGTGTGAAAACACAACTCTAATTCTTACAAAGGCCGTTCTGAACTGAGTCCCACAAGTGAGATAACGCTGGCACCAAGTACATCTAGATTCGGATGAGTCGCCGAGGTACACCAAGCATCACCTCACGATGTAGACCGTTTGAGACACACTCCGCGTAATCCACGGGAGTTACCGGTGACCTTTGTCGAGGTATTTGTTTGATGTTGACCACGGCGGAGTTTCCATTCAATCGAGGATCACGGATGTGAACCTCTCATAAATGTTCTCGACAGTTGCTAACCTTTCCATTTGTTGTGAGTTAGGGGGGGCTTTCTTGGTGATGATGGGGTTGAGGAAGTTTAAGCGTTGTGGGGTTCTAAATTTTATACTCGAAGCCATTCGTGAGTTCATCAAATGAGCATGAATCGTTTCCATTACCTCCTTGGTTCGGATTCAGTTGAAACCTTTAAATTGTCATAGTATCAATAAAGACTCCAATATCGACTTTGGCTTTGAGCTTTCTAAAATCATCACGATCATTATTGGATGAAAGGGATCCAATACATGAAAGTGTTTGAGGTTCGGTTTATAGTTGTGGACAAGCTCGAAAGGTGTTGTTGTGGCGTTTGTGATCATAGAACGGTTTTGAGTATAGCATGCGATGAATCGACACGCCCATAAGTTCTGGAAGTTTAGCATTGATTAACATTGTTCTTGCGCTTCCACTAACGTTCGGTTTGTCTTTCAACAACTCCGTTTTGTTCGGTGTCGTGCAATAGATGTTTGATCTTGAATTCCACTTTCTCATAGAATTCTCGAAGGGTTTTGTTAACAAATTCGGTTCCTTTATGCATTACGATTATCCACGTGTTGCGGTGGAACAGTATTTTTGTGAGAAGGTGATGATCATTTGTGGAGCTTGGTCTTTGCTTGAAGAAAGTAGACCCAAGTCCATCGTGAGTAGTCATCAACAATTACTAAGATGTAGCGTTTGCCATTGATCGTTTGCACGCGCCGGGCACACAAATCCATGTGAAGAAGATGAAGCACATCTTGAGGCGTGTTCCACCTTTGAAGGAAAATGAGCACGTGCTTTCCTTGTTCACGGTGAGCAAAGGTGATCTTTTGAATACGGAATCGTGGGAGTCCTTCACTAGTTTATGTCGAGCAAGGTTGGTGATGGTTTGAAAGTTTAGATGTGAGAGCAGCGGTGCCATAGCGAGTTTTGTAGATGTTGCCTTTGAAAGTAAGCGGATGGGAGAGAAGCGACCATGTCTTCATAGAGATAGTGTAGAGACTAGAATTACGGAGCCGGACATAAGGTCATTTCCTTGTAGATCACGAATGAAACAAGTTTTCTCCTGAAGCAACCTCCAAATCTCCATCACAAAATTGACCTCAGAAAGCAGTTGTGAGGGGCCTTCCACATAGTAAACCCTGCGATTTCGATGTTCCATTGACATAATCTCGTAGCCCATAATAGCTCTGAGTGATCGTTCGAACACCGGTGCCAATGAACTTTGCAATAAAGTTTGATAACGTTTAAGGTTCTGTCATGTGTCGGGAACATCCGCTATTAACAATCGAGAATGATCATATCACTGCATTACACACGGCGACACGGATGGAATAAGTAGATGTGGAACCCGAAATGTTAGAGGGTTCAGGCGATATATTAGATATACACATTAATAATTTTAGGCATCCATTTAAATCTAATGTGTTATATATCCATTTCGCCATCTATAACTACTCTTTGCTTTAGTCTTAGTGAAAGCACTAGGTGGTACTACATTCTTAGGAGGTGAAGCGAGCTACAGATGTGACAGCGTTTGCCTTAGAATCTAAAGAAGGCGGTCTACCAAGCCAGACTTAGAATGATTAGTGGGCCTATGGATATTACGATTCTTAGGATTCCGTAATCGAGAGATTATAGCTTTAGCAACACATTTGTCATGACAATCGAATTCATACTCTTGCAAATAACACAGGTGCATCGGTGAATATCAAAAGTACTTAACGGTTTAGCATTGTTACATCACTATTTCTATTACATTTGCGGATGCAACATCTATAGTGGAAGCAACATGAGTCTTATTCGAGTCCTAGGTGTTCTTCTACTTTAGCATTCCTTATTGTTCTTTTCTTAGGTCGCAACTTCCTATTCTTGATTGAGTGCTCTAGGTCGTGAAGTGCGGACGTTTGGAAAAGATGCAACTATTCTGCTTTCGAGAGGAAACACATTAGCAACTTGTGATTTGGTAGTGGAATTCTAGGTTCACGATTACTAAGTGTGTTGGTGCTATTCTCTTAATCACTTCAGGGGGAAGTTGTTCATACTTTCCTAACATTTCTCTTAACTTAGAGATAGTGTGAATCAAATCTTGATTTTGAGCGAATATTACCAAAGAAAATTCATGACTTCTCTAGTGTGAGCAAGATAGTGATCAAGTTCGTTTGATGCTTCATGACGAGTCTTATTGAGCAAATCAAATATGACACCATATTCTGCTTAACTTTTAAAAGTTCTTGTTCATATTTTGAGATTTGACTTTTCAAAGACACGTTTGATCATCCATTGCTCAATTTTAGGATCGAAGATTTTGCACTCAACGAGCGATTTTCTTTTGAAAACTAAGTTGATGATTGTGAATATCTTTTCACACCGTGAAGACGACGTTTGCATTGTAAATTTCATTGAGTAATCATTTATTTTCGACTTTTAAAGACTCGATCCAAGCACATTATCGGTGTTCTCAACATTACAACATTTTCAACAATATCGAGAGATGTAATCGATGCAAATGGCAAAGCATGAAGTAACACAACATTATGGATATCACAGATAACATCTTCCAAGAGTCGATCAACATCTTTTCTCAAGAGTTTCTTTTACGTTTAGTATTAGAAATAGATGTTTCGTTTTCTCAAAAGCGTTTTCATTACCCCAAGTTCCTTATGAAAATCCTTTTCCTGTGCAATTGCACAACTTTTCAAGTTTTTAACATTAGGTAAAAGATTTTTCGAAAATGTCTCTTTGTTCTCGCGCGAGGCGATTGAAAATGTTCAACTTTGATTTCAGAGGCGATATTCTATCTCATGTTGTAAAATTTGAGGTCGCCCATGAAAATGTCAAAATATCAAGAATTTTTCGATTTTGTTTTGAGTTTACTTCACTAATGGAAGGTAAAGGACCATAAGTTTGTGCATAATCGGTTGGGGATTAACAATGAAGACTCGTGTGTTTTGATGATAACCCTTGGTGTGTTAGAAGAATCCGTTGGTGTGACGAAGTGACCGCGTTATTATAATTAAAAGGTTTGTTGTAAACAACGTTTTTAATTTTGATCGACTCGCCTTCCGCATCTAATTCCTCTTGACGATGATATTCAACAACACTCATAACAAGATTATCAATTTTGTATTCGACCGGAAACTTCGTGGAGTTGGTTTGAATGTTTTAGTGAAAGCTTTGGTTTGTAATCAACTAGATTATTTCCATATCCTTTTGGATTGGGTTTTAAGGTAAACTTTTCAATAGTCATATCGATTCACCATGTTTGTAAACAAGCTTTAAACTCTTTAAGTTTGTTTTGCAAGTCGATAATTTCTTCAAGAAGGTCATCTACCCGATTCGTTGAATGCTTTTTGTATGCGAGAACTGCTTTTGACAATTTAACAACTCAGCCTTTAGCGTTTTGATTTTCCAAGGTGAGAGCATTAATTTGCTTTTTATGTTCGTGTTTCATTGTTCTAATTCGACAACAAAGCATTCTTCGAGGCTGCTAGATCACGATTTGTCTCTCTAAATATTTTTCGTTTTGATGAGATTTTGCAAAGCGACTTCAAAACCTTTTTCACGTTTTCTTGAGTTTTGAAAAGTTGAGTTGCATTTGTAAGCATTCAAAATCCTTGGTTAACATGCATTTTACTTTTTAAGGTTTGATTTAATGCAACACATTCAAGAATTTGGGATTGTTGGTCTTTAAGTAATGTAACAAGATCCGGATGAGGCAAAGGTTCATCTTGTTCAACGCGAGTCACAACATGATCATTATTTAGATCCTCAAGTATAACCACGAGTCAATTTGATTATCAAGGAAACCATAAGGTCATCCGGATCGTCAAATGTGACTACGGGTTTATTTGAAAATCGGCGTAATGAGATGTAGATGACTCATTTTGAACATTCCGATGCGTGATTCGAGATATTGACGGAGATATTAGTTCGAGATATGATGATGGTTTGTTCGGCACTGAGACAAGCCATCGGTGTCACACACTCGGGCCTGTTTCACTCGTTTGATAACGTTTAAGGTTGCTGTCATGTGTCGGGAACATCCGCTATTAACAATCCAGAATGATTCAGATCACTGCATTACACACATGCATACACGGATGGAATAAGTAGATGTGGAACCCGAAATGTTAGAGGGTTCAAGCAGTATATTAGATATACACATTAATAATTTTAGGCATCCATTTAAATCCTAATGTGTTATATATCCATTTCGCCATCTATAACTACTCTTTGCTTTAGTCTTAGTGAAAGCACTAGGTGGTACTACATTCTTAGGAGGTGAAACCGAGCTACAAATGACAAAGAACGTTTGCCTTAGAATCTAAAGAAGGCGGTCTACAAGCACGACTTAGAATGATTAGTGGGCCTATGGATATTACGATTCTTAGGATTCCGTAATCGAGAGATTATAGCTTTAGCAACACATTTGTCATGACAATCGAATTCATACTCTTCCGACAAATAACACAAGGTGCATCGATGAATATCAAAAGTACTTAACGGTTTAGCATTCGTTACATCACTATTTCTATTACATTTGCCGGATGCAACATCTATAGTGGAAGCAACATGAGTCTTATTCGAGTCCTAGGTGTTCTTCTACTTTAGCATTCCTTATTGTTCTTTTCTTAGGTCGCAACTTCCTATTCTTCGATTGAGTGCCCTAGGTCGTGAAGTGCGGACGCTTGGAAAAGATGCAACTATTCTGCTTTCGAGAGGAAACACATTAGCAACTTGTGATTTGGTAGTGGAATTCTAGGTTCACGATTACTAAGTGTGTTGGTGCTATTCTCTTAATCATTCAGAAGGAAGTTGTTCATACTTTCCTAACATTTCTCTTAACTTAGAGATAGTGTGAATCAAATCTTGATTTTCGAGCGAATATTACCAAAGAAAATTCATGACTTCTCTAGTGTGAGCAAGATAGTGATCAAGTTCGTTTGATGCTTCATGACGAGTCTTATTGAGCAAATCAAATATGACACCATATTCTGCTTAACTTTTAAAAGTTCTTGTTCATATTTTGAGATTTGACTTTCAAAGACACGTTTTGATCATCCATTGCTCAATTTTAGGATCGAAGATTTTGCACTCAATCGAGCGATTTTCTTTTGAAAACTAAGTTGATGATTGTGAATATCTTTTCACACCAAAGTGAAGACGACGTTTTGCATTGTAAATTTCATTGAGTAATCATTTATTTTCGACTTTTAAAGACTCGATCCAAGCACATTATCGGTGTTCTCAACAGATTTACAACATTTTCAACAATATCGCAGAGATGTAATCGATGCAAATGGCAAAGCATGAAGTAACACAACATTATGGATATCAAGACAGATAACATCTTCCAAGAGTCGATCAACATCTTTTCTCAAGAGTTTCTTTTACGTTTAGTATTAGAAATAGATGTTTCGCTTTTCTCAAAACGTTTTCATTACCCCAAGTTCCTTATGAAAATCCTTTTCCTGTGCAATTGCACAACTTTTCAAGTTTTTAACATTAGGTAAAAGATTTTTCCGAAAAATGTCTCTTTGTTCTCGCGCGAGGCGATTGAAAATGTTCAACTTTGATTTCGGAGCGATATTCTATCTCATGTTGTAAAATTTGAGGTCGACCATGAAAATGTCAAAATATCAAGAATTTTTCGATTTTGTTTTGAGTTTACTTCACTAATGGAAGGTAAAGGACCATAAGTTTGTGCATAATACGGTTGGGGATTAACAATAGAAGACTCGGTGTTTTGATGATAACCCTTGGTGTGTTAGAAGAATCCGTTGGTGTGACGAAGTGACCGCGTTATTATAATTAAAAGGTTTGTTGTAAACAACGTTTTTAATTTTGATCGACTCGCCTTCCGCATCTAATTCCTCTTGACGATGATATTCAACAACACTCATAACAAGATTATCAATTTTGTATTCCTTTGGAAACTTGTGGAGTTGGTTTGAATGTTTTAGTGAAAGCTTTGGTTTGTAATCAACTAGATTATTTCCATATCCTTTTGGATTGGGTTTTAAGGTAAACTTTTCAATAGTCATATCGATTCACCATGTTTGTAAACAAGCTTTAAACTCTTTAAGTTTGTTTTGCAAGCCGATAATTTCTTCAAGAAGGTCATCTACCCGATTCGTTGAATGCTTTTGTATGCGAGAACTGCTTTTGACAATTTAACAACTCGCCTTAGCGTTTTGATTTTCCAAGGTGAGAGCATTAATTTGCTTTTTATGTTCGTGTTTCAGATTGTTCTAATTCGACAACAAAGCATTCTTCGAGGCTGCTAGATCACGATTTGTCTCTCTAAATATTTTTCGTTTTGATGAGATTTTGCAAAGCGACTTCAAAACCTTTTTCACTCGTTTTCTTGAGTTTTGAAAAGTTGAGTTGCATTTGTAAGCATTCAAAATCCTTGGTTAATGATGCATTTTACTTTTTAAGGTTTGATTTAATGCAACACATTCAAAGAATTTGGGATTGTTGGTCTTTAAAATGAGAACAAGATCGGATGAGGCAAAGGTTCATCTTGTTCAACGCGAGTCACAACATGATCATTATTTAGATCCTCAAGTATAACCACGAGTCAATTTGATTATCAAGGAAACCATAAGGTCATCCGGATCGTCAAATGTGACTACGGGTTTATTTGAAAATCGGCGAATGAGATGTAGATGACTCATTTTGAACATTCCGAGCCGTGCGGATTCGAGATATTGACGGAGATATTAGTTCGAGATATGATGATGGTTTGTTCGGCACTGAGACAAGCCATCGTTGTCACACACTGGGCCTGTTTCACTCATGTGTAACTCTTGCATATTAGCCATCAACATAACAAATTGCACCGCTCGCAAGTCCTCCATATCATCATCCGAGTCTGATCCGCCATAAAGCTCGTTCTTTTGTCCGTGAGAGATCCACCACTTCATCCTTAAGAGCGAGTAAAGCCTCTTTGAAATAAGCACCGCCCGAGTCCTTGGCTTTGGGCATGCATTAGCCAGTGTCCCTTCATTGCGCTTGTAGCATCTAAGACCATTTAACCGATTTCGAGCATTTCTGCTCCACCACTTGAGCTCGTTGTTATTCCTACCACAAGATTAAACCCTTGACCACCGCCCATCGACGACCATAATCACGATTCGAACTTCAACACGTCCATTGTTCACAACGACTTGAGTCCGTGTGTTAGATGAGGAACGAATACGATTGTTAGATTTGTTGTGTAACGCCAAAAGCATTAGCAATCATCACAAATCCTTGTTGCAATGCTTCAATGGATCGATTTCCTCGTCGCTTCATCGACATATGCTTGAGCATTGTTCTTCGTATGGAACCAATTGATTTTGTTGAGGTTGTTCTTTGTGAAGGTGTGTTTGAGCGCTTGGTTGAGTTCTTTGGTTGAGAGGATAAGTCCGCTGAGCATACAAGGCAAGTTGTTGATTATCCGGATGTGATTGCTTAGCAATTTGAGCACGGAGAATCCTTTCCGATCAACTTCCTTTTCATGAGGCTTCAAGTAATCGTACAACAATCCATAAGTAGAATGATGCATATTCTTCGCAGACGGAGAAAATGACATACTTCTCCCATTCGGGACCAAGACTACTCAGAACTTAGTATTCACCGCAATTCTTGGCATGATGATGTTGTGTTTATCCAAATCATTGATGATGTCTCGAAAATCGATGATGATAGGACTCTAGTGTCTCTCCGTGTTCAATCATGAAGTGTTCATAAGCCAAGTAAATTTTGGATTCCAAATCCTCCCTGATTGAGTCTGATCCTTCCATAAGAAGACGAATATGATCCCACATTTTTGTGCGATCTTTTGAGCATCAACACTACGAAGAATTGGGTTTGGTAATCCTAAGAGGATGTATTCCATTGCAAGTTCATCGCCTTCATAGTGTAGAAGTTCAGTAGCATTAAGATCCGCAATGTGAGCAATGTTGGTTTGTTCATCTCTTGGTGGAGCAAAGCTTGGATCTCCTGCACAATGACAAGAGGGCATCTCAAATGGACCTTCCAAGATAACCTTCTTTAAGAACTTTCCATGTGGCTTCTTCGGATCACAAAACCTAAAGAACCTTATCACCCATTGATCGTAGTTTCGGAGTGAGCATTGGAGGTCTATCAAGTGATCCGACTTCATGAATTGATTATTGGTCGCTTAAAGCTTCACACATCTTTGCAAACCAAGTGGGTTCCTTCATAGTGTTCCTTGATGGATGTTGATTGAAATCGTTTGTGTAGGGTTGAACTTGAAGACTTGGCGGTGTTTGAACCATTTGTGGTGGTGGAATTGCACCAATTTGTGGAGTATGTTGTTGATAAATAGCTTGTTGTTGATTCCATTGTTGATGTTGTGGAGTTAATTGTTGTTGTTGTTGATGATTATAAGTGTGAGGGAAATAGTTAGAGTATGGTGGTTGAGACATGTTGTTAAACTTGTGTAGTAAAAATGGATCTTTGTAGTCGAATGAACCTTTGTTGATGAAGTGTCCTTAGGCGTAGAAAAGACAAGAAACCAAGTAGTACTTATGCGTAAAAACACCAAAAGTTATGCGTAACAACAAGGAGTTACGCGTAGGTTTTAGCTACGCGTAAGTAGGAAAACACTAAAGTTATGCGTAGACAAAAGTTAGGCGAGAAAGTTAGGCGTAGGATTACCTTATCGCGAGACCTAAGTTTACGTAAAGTGAATCTTATGCGTGGGATTTCTACGCGTAAGCTTATGCTTATGCGTAAGTTTAGGGTTTTGTTCAATGATCTTTTACACTATCACAAAGGCAAAGATATCCAAAGTCGACGATTTTCATACTTATCCAAGTAAGAAAACACGGAATAAACCACTAAAATGAAGATCAAACCAAGGATAATCTTACGCTGTAATTTTAGGGTTTCAATACGCGTAGGATTACTCGTAATGTTGATTTTGCCCAAATGTGTTTCTAAACCGATTTTGTTATGGAATAACTTCAATAGTACCAAAAGAACACAAAAGTGTGAAACTTGATGTACCAAAGCGCTAAACGGGTTACGCGTAGAATCGACACCCAAGAACAAAAACACGCTCAAAAACAACTATCCACGCATAAAGTTTGAAACTTTTTGCCAAAAACACGTATTTTAACACCTTAAGACATTGAAAGGACAAGAATCTTGGATTCAAAATGTTAAAAAGGATGTTTTTAAGCGAACCAAAGTATCAAGGTGCGTTTTAGGCGTAGGACCGAAACCCACTTCAAAAACAAACACGATTCACCCAACTAGTAGGCGATTGATACCACTGTTAGGTCACTAGTTTTACAACACAAGCATCAAGAGAAGAGATAGAGAAGAGAGATCGGTTGAACCCTTATCCAAACACACGATATATAGAGAGAAAGGTTAAAGGAAAGAGTGAAATAGAAAAGAGAACAACCAACCCTCAAATGAGGGTTTACAAGAGTATTTATAGGAGGGAAGCTAGGGCAACACTCCTAGTTCCTATCCTTACTTATATGGGCTTGGGCCTAAGCTTATGGGCCTTCTACATAAGCTAGACCTTAAACAAACATAAAGGCCATAATAAAGCTACCTATTACATATGAAATATAAATACTTGAAATACTGTTTAGGAGTGATTCCAACAATCCTACACCAATCAACATAGAAAACACCGACAACACGTATCAAGAACAAGAACCTATACCAGATCCACCCTCACCAATCACACCACCATCATACACTTACAACCCTAACTCAGAAGATGAAGAAGGAGCTACTATAAGCTCTTTAGAGAGCTCAGAACAGAGATATGATCATAGACCTATACAAGGTTTAAAAGATATTACGGAAATCTACCAAACTGCACGTGAAGTAGAAGCGCCAAGCTTATTTTTCACAGAAAAAGAACCCCGTAATTACAAGGAAGCATCAAAAGATGAGAAGTGGATTGAGGCCATGAAAATCGAATTAGATTCAATCAACAAAAATAACACATGGACCCTTACCACATTGCCCGAAAATCAGAAGGCAATAGGACTCAAATGGGTTTATAAAACCAAAAGAGATGCACAAGGAAGGATCATAAAGTATAAAGCAAGATTAGTAGCAAAAGGTTATGTACAAGAACAGGGAATAGACTTTGATGAGGTGTTTGCACCAGTTGCTAGGATAGAGAGTTCGATTGATATTAGCACTAGCAAGATATCATGGATGGCAAGTACACCACTTAGATGTAAAATCAAGCATTTTTACATGGAGAATTGAAGGAAGAAGTCTATGTTACACAACCCAAAGGTTTCATTCAACAAGGAACCTAAGAAAAGTCTACAAGCTAACTAAAGCTTTTATGGCTTAAGACAAGAACCTAGAGCTTGGAACGTGAAGCTTGACTGGACCTTAAAGTCCTTAGACTTTAAGAAATGTAATCTCGAACAAGCGGTCTACACAAAGAGAAGCAAGACTTCTACACTTATCGTTGGAGTATATGTAGATGATTTGATAATCACAGCACTCCAAAGAAGGAAGTAGACTTGTTCAAATCCCGATGAAAGATAAATTTGAAATGAGCGACTTAGGGTTGCTAGCATATTACCTGGGATAGAAGTTACAGACGTGAGGAGAAATTACAATCAAGCAAACCGGATACATTAACAAGATCTTAAAAGAGACAAGCATGACGGACAAGAATGACACGAAGACACCGATGGATCCCTAAGACTAAGTTGGTCACGGCGGAAGATGGAAACCCACTGACGCAACTTATTACGAAGCTTAATAGGAAATCTCATATACTTATCGATACAAGACCGGATCTTAGTTACTCGATTGGACTACTCAACAGATTTATGCAAGACCCAAAGGATCATCACCAAGGCGTGAAACAAGTAATCCGATACATCAAAGGAACAAAAGACCATGGAGTAATATACAAGAAAGACTAAGGCGCAAGATTACAGGATACGTGACGATGAGTTATGGAGTCAATACGGATCAAGGAAAAGGAACTATCGGAATAGTATTTTACTTTGAGAGTCACCTATCACTTGGTGTACTCGAAGCAACCGACGATGGCGCTCTCATCATGTGAATCGAATTCATGGCGCCCATCGCAGCAGAAGATGTCAAGCCTTATGGCTAAAACGGCTACTTAGTGAATTAACCGGATTAGAAGAAAAGAAGATAACGCTTAGAGTTGACAATATATCGCCTATACAACTCGTAAAGAACCCGGTATTTCATGGAAGAAGCAAGCATGTAGACATTCGCTATCATTTCATTCGGGAATGTGTAGAGAATGGTCATATCAACGTAGAACACGTAAGTGGAGAACTTCAAAGAGCAGATATTTTAACAAAAGCCTTACCAAGACTTAAGTTCGTGACTATGCGACAAATGCTCGGAGTTCAAGATTTAGGACGAAGCAACGATCAAGATTAAGGAGGAGAATGTGAGCATATAATCTCGCCATTGCTCCATTTCGAAAGACAGAAACATGAAGGACCAAAGTTGCTTATTGTAAACTTCTAAACCGAATAGCGGTTATTATAGTTAAGTTAGTTATGGCGGTTATTACCGAACCATTGTGTCGTTTGGCTGTGTCCATTCGATACCTATATATACATGTAAACATGTTACAGAAATCAGGTTTTAACATTTGATAAGTTATCTAGTTTTATTGCAGTTTCATATATTTGTTTTTACTCAACATTTGGGACCAACATTGCTTGCATGGTATTTGAGAATTTATGTCTACAACCAATATAATGCACTTTCAGCTGAGAGGTTTACCTTATAATGCAAAGCAGTATGCACTCCTTTTAGAATTGCTAACTTCCCTATTTGAAGCTTAATTTTGTTACACCTTTGTTCAGTCTTAAGTAGTGCTAAGCATAGTGTTGTGATTTATCAGTATCCTTAAAACAATTACAGATTTTATTGAACCAAAATAGAAAGTGAGTTGTTGCTTTGACCTCCAACTAAAAGGAACCTGGTAATAAATGTTTGTTTAAAAAGTTGTATCTTGATTTTTAGCCACGAGCTACCTTCTGATGCTACATTTCATCAAATCAAGAGCATGGAATTGTTGGTTTTTGGAGCGCATGAGTAATTAGTGGTGTCAATAGGGTCGGTTGACCCGACCCGATAAGGCTTATAGGGTTGGGTTTAATCGGGTCGAAACAGCTTATCGGGTTAGTTTGACTCGAACCCAATAACCTGATATTTTTATAGGGTCGGGACTCGGGTTAGGGTTGAGTTATTTATCTTATCGGGTTAACCCGACAAGACCCAAAAAATATTATGTAACCTTAGCTACTACCAAAAATACCTTTACCCATTAACTAAGCTTTATTTTTTAAAGCCAAAGGCCTTTATATTATGTCACAGTAGCAAAAATAAACTTTGCTTATTGCTTTCTGATCAATCTGCTGATATATACATATTGTAAACACAAGTAACATGCTTGATTCTTCCATCTGTTATATTATCACTTTATTAAAATTTGTTGACAAAAGTCTACATTTACGTACTACTAAGTGATGAATAATATGCGCTATACCATGAAAACAAATGGTAAACTGTGTGTCATTAAGAATTGCTACAATTGTATATTTAGTTACTCATGCCTACTATCATTTTGTACATGAACAAATAGATCAAATTGGTTGCTGCATTATGCTCGTCCATGCATTGAGGAGGCATAGTACTTAAGTACATCTAGAGATTAGAAACTAGACAAGAGTACCATGATGTAACGATTATGAATTATTAAAAAGGATCATCTCTGATTGTTATTCTTTAAAAGTTGCTTCCACTGCACTAACCTATAATTCTTGAGTGACAATTATTTTTCAAACTTCTTCTTGTTTCATAAGGCAGTTAATATAATTCTTGACCCTTCAGTACTTTGTTTTGCTTGGTGCTTATAGTGATATTGGTCTATTGTAGTAAGTCTAAATACGGTTTTAAAGTATAAAAAGCATATCAATACCAAGATTTGCATTTCGCTATTTCTTTCTGGTTGCCATATGTAAATTCCATGACAAGGCCACGTTAAGCAAATATTACCTGGATGGATTCGTGAGATAACAACTTGACCAAGTAAATAATATAGCTTTGAATTTCGTACTATTAGTCTTGGTATATTAGATCTTATTATAGCTTTCATGATTATCGTTTTGATGCTTCCATTTCCATCAGGTACCTTTCTGTAACTTTTCTGGTTTGAACATTTACCAAACTTCAGTTTTAATATTCGCTCAATGTTTATGGGCCACATAGCCAAGCATGCGCATATGTGCTCAACCCAATACAACCCAACTCGAATTCCACCCAAACCTGATAACCCAACCCCTTATAGGGTTGGGTTACGGGTTGGTTTTTTCCGACCAAAACCCGAGTCAACCCAACCCGCTAAGACCCAATAACCTGACCCGGTAACACCCCTATGAGTACTGAAATTGACCATTTTTGAAGAATATTTTCATGTTAATTGGTTGGTTTAATAACATGAAAATATTTCATTGTTAGAGCCGCAACTATTGTGATACATGAAATATAAGATCAGCAATACCATAAGCTGTTAAGTGGAGCATGTTGATCATTAAAGCTTGAGATAAGGTGTTTTAATTAGAAGCCTCCACTCTTTGGCACTAGAATGTATATTTATATCTAGCATCGAAAGTTGAGATTCTGCAAGTATTCATATTAAAGCGATTTTATCATATTAGCATCAGTACTTAAAATAGTATATTTACATGTCTTAACAGTTGAAATCTTTACATTTTACTATAGAACATAAAGATCGGCTACGAAGAGTAATACAGTGTAGTAATCTTTAGTTATATGTTCAGATTGACATTCATAAAGAAAGTCATCGCCATAATAAGCAAATACATATCCACAAACTTCACGACCAAAAGTATTCGTTTCAAACTTGACCTCCAGAGTAGTATCTATTATGCCCTAGACTCCTAGTATCTATTACATTCTATTAAATGTGTAGATCCACCCTAACCTACAAAGAAAGATGACCAACGCACCACTGGATTTCTTGTCCAAAAAATCCAGGAGGTCTATTTCTATCTTATGATTACAAAGGTGATAACAAGCATTCTTCTTCTTAGTAAGATACAGTTCCATACGAATTTCAATCGAGGACGAGACTGGAACGAATGATGGGAACTGGGATTTCCAAGATAGACTAGCCGATTGTCAATCATGTTTAAGGGATTACACCAATCATTGGTGAACAAAGAAACATGAGCAAATGCTAGCTAAAAAAAGTGAGATAGTAGCCCATACTTATCCGATACTAATATGAGCCCAAACAGCTTCCGTTACCTGAAATGTAGTGGTACAAAATGAAAATAGCTCAAACCAAGAATTTTTGGGTGGATCCCTGATAAAAATCAAAACAACAACCACATATTAAGAACAAAAATTTAACAAAAATCCGCAATTAGATATAGA
This sequence comes from Chrysanthemum lavandulifolium, assembly GCA_022545495.1. Taxonomy (NCBI): domain Eukaryota; kingdom Viridiplantae; phylum Streptophyta; class Magnoliopsida; order Asterales; family Asteraceae; genus Chrysanthemum; species Chrysanthemum lavandulifolium. The sequence goes on from CM040238.1 coordinate 142,498,530, forward strand.
GCGAGGACTGGCTTTCAACAGTTGTCTAGCACTAAGTTATGCAAATTCCTTTGTCGTGTATACAGTAGACATTGAAAACACATGTGCAATACGAGCTTATAAATGCTGATTAGGGAGTAAAAAATGCAGATTAGGGGAGTAAAAATGAATCCTTTCCGGAACATAGTCTATTAATATCAAAACAATAACAATCGTTATAATATTAACAAACAGGAAGAATGACCAAGTAACTAACCATATTATGAAGGTAGTATAACCCACCAATACCACTTTTGTCAAGATGAAAAGAGCGGCATGCAAAATTGTTGATGACTATAGTCCATAAGACCATAACCTTATTTTATGTTGAAAATTTCGAGTTGAATCTGGCTTAGGAATAGAAGATAATGTTGGTGGTGATTCACTGATGTGGTGACTGGGTTGTATATAGAAGGGTGGTTTTGTTTTGTATATAAAGAGAAGATAGAAGTTTTACCCGATGGTAACTTGTGTTTGTTTAAGAATGATCTTAGTCGTTCATTTGAATGAAGGGCTAAGATTTCATTGAGTTGTATGTTGGGATTCCGTGACAAAGCTAAAATGCTTTCTACAGATTTAAAAATCATAGATATGCTAGTACATTACACTATGCCAGTATGCCACAATGGCCATGCATAGATTCCCATGTACTTTGATCCAGATAACCATCCCTGGAAAAAGGTTAAATCGAAATCACAAAAAAAGCACTTTTTCTCTAATTTTCAATATACAACCAATTGCGTTATACATGATTACCCAAAAAATAGCTAAAAGTGGCTTAAACAAAGTCATCATATGAGATTTCTATAATATGGTATATACTCAATAGTGTTTTAAAGGCGCAAAATCAAACTGTTTCGATATCTATAATCCAGAAACTACACATAATCAACAAAGACAACCAAAATTTACCAATCAACCAAGAAGATTCAGTTGTATGAGCCTAACTACCCATCTTTATGTAAAAATAAAACAAAACAAATACCATTTGATTGTGCTTTAGGTGTGTGTCGGTAATATTTTTTTCTTTGTGTCCTCTCACACTCACATAAAAACGAGTAAATGGATGAGGTTTTATCTATAAAGGCGAGTCTTTGACTCATATTCACGTGGCCTAAACGAAGTATAGTCATGACCGTTTTCATGCAAGGTAATGATCATATAACAGAAGTGTTAAAAATGCTATTTATAAAAAAATGATCCTTGATGAACAAAATTTATAACATGGATACATGTACTCAACTTTAACTTTTTGTTCATTAGTTGATTATTCATACAAAAAGATCATAAAACACCTGATTAAACAACCGAGAATTCAGATCTGAAACTGATCATCAACACGTGCCGCCACGTCATGAAGCAAACGACCTCTATATAAAACAAGATTAGCATAATAAACTGGTGTAACCAATGACACAGGCTTAGTACACCTTGCAGACGTAAAATACAACAAGTAAATCAGCTTCTGCATCTATCAGACGAGAATCTGTTCTGGTCCCATAACACAGAATAATGTGTATGCTTACTTGTTCATAGCCCACCAAAATGACTACTAAGATAAAAACCAAACTCCATAGGGTGAATAACACCTCGATCGACAACTGTCCTGGGAGGTACATTACCAAACCCGTTATCACCTTTAAAGAAATAACAAGTCATATGACGTTTTAGCTACAACAAGAGTGATAATCAGCTTATAGTTTTCGTTACCTATTTCCCTCCTCAAATCAGCCAGTTCGTTGTTGAGAACCATTTGAAACTGACCATCACTTACACCATCACGAACACTACGATTTTATTTGGTCTCATATGATTAATCTCCTCATAAGTCTTAACCAAATCCAAACACATTTTCCCAAAATTTTCAATTTGTCTTGTCTATGAGATTGAGGGGAAACACGTGTTGCATAACGGATCAAACTGGGTCAATTAACCGACCCAACAGCAACTGCTATTAATGGATATATTTTGTTGAAAGGAGAGGGATGGTTTACATTGGCACCTATGAACATAAACCGATTCTCATTTGTAAAACAGTTAAATCTGTTAACTAGCCCGACATTACTACCACCAAGTTTAACGTTAATTTTCAAACTGAGGTTTGCAAGGTGCTGATCATTAGCGCTATTGACAAGTAAAGACAGACAACATCAAGTTATAACCCCGATTTTAGTCCCAGATACCCATTTTAAGGACTTGTAACCTTCATCACGATATGCCACTATGCAAACTATAATTTGCAACTTTTCTTTGTATCTACTATCGCATCTTTAACCACATTTTATAAAAGAGTAAAGATTCTATCGGCACTGGATAACTCTTTCATCTCAACACCTAAAGTTCTGCAACGGTTCACTAGGTTTGTAAAAGATTGATGTGTACGACATTTTCCATTTGAGAAATCAACTAAGGCACGCTTCTCTCAATTTAGTCATTGGATGGTGGGACAAGGTATGTGTTTGAATGAAATTTTCAAGACTATTTTTCTAACAACGCCGCTTAGCTGATATGGCTTTTTTGTCCTTAAAGTGATGACTTGCAACATCATTAATGGAATGCAACGGTGTGATCATCGGTTATGTTGATATTAATTAATTTACTGGGTTAACTTGATTTTATTGTTTGTAATTACAAAAGTAAGTAATTGGGCAGCACATATAATGCCTAATGTACATGTTTGTCTCAATTAAGAACGTAAATTTTGATGATTTTAAAACATAGAGAGTACTACTGAATTCACTCTTTAACTAGAGGAAGCGCCTAAAAGGGAAGCAACTGGGCTAGACTGCTGATCTTATGGAGTAGTCGACCACAGGAAAGAGACCGTAATCACGCCGAGAATAAACATGTTGTGCCGGGTGACTGGAATCTCCGAGGTCACCGAACAGGATGACAATCGGCGAAGATGCTGAGCAAAGCTGCTTGAAGGGTGAGGCTGATCCGTAACATCAACTGCAGAAGAATGCGGTTAGAGTTGATGAACAGGAGAAGGCCGCAATACTTCTCCATCATCATTCTCCCCCGGGGCTTATTAATTAGGTTAAGGAAAATATGAAGCGCCCCCATTAAAGAAAACATTCAAGGATACATCGAGTCTCTTGGATTTCACGTCATAGCGTCTATACCCGGACTGAGCATATCCAAGAAAGACACAATTCCTTGGGGGCAATTTCTCTCTTAACTGCGCAAGAATATGAACAAAAGACGTGCATCCAAACACTCAAAAATGCCTATAATACTGCTCCAATACCCTAGATTCGACATAAAACAAAACAAAGAATTAAATAACTATATATACATATTTTTTAACAATAAAATAAATCTTCTTGTATCAAGCAGAAGCATCGACAAATCTTCAAAGTCTTCATCATGCGTAACTTCTTTGTGAGGACTTTGACAAACTTGATATCCTTTGTTGATTGGTGCGGATCGTTACAGGTGAAACAATCAATGTTAATCACAAGGGTACTTAAACAAAGTGAAAATTCAATCGGTCAAAATAAAACCAAATACAAACGAAGGAAAATTAATTATTAAACAAAGATGATAGCTGATTGTGTAGACGTGGATCTTCACAGATGTTGACAAAACTTTGATTTTTTTTTTTTTTTTTTTTTTAATGATGATGACAAAGAACTACTAAAGCAAATTAAGTTTTAACAGTAAATTGAAAAAGAAATCAAGATATGAATTGGACGGAGAAACAAAAATATAAAATTATGGTTTGATATTTTGGAGATAGGTAGGTGTGACGGACTGATAAAAGTGGCCAACGATGACCGAAGATGTCTCAAGATCATACGCGCTTCGATATCACGTTGTACAACGAAACCCGTAGATATAACTTTATTGATGGCCATTATTTATAATGGTAGAAACCCTAATTCCCAAAACCCACAAACCGAAATGAGCCTAATTATCCACTAATAGGCGACAGGTAGAATCTTAATATGAAACAAAATACAAGAAATAACATGATTACAGTTACAATACTTGCCATATATCAATAACCCTTTGTGCATGGGTTCAAAAGATTAAACATGATGGATACAAAATGTAAGTTCGAAGGATATCCAATATCAAAAGGGATTTGAGATCCTCTCATGTTCAAAAGGTCATGTTCACCGGTTAGAAGCAAGTTAATTGAAATGAGGGAGATAGGGTCATGTTCACTTCGAACAGTAGAGGATCTCTTTCCCATCAAAAAGATTGTTTATTCATCCTAACATACCAACCGGATAGATAACGAAGGCATTGAGCTCGGTATTGCCAATTGACTTTCAGATGCAAATTAAAGAGCAATCTTCCCGGCCACTAATAGTACCGTAACAACAACCTGTGAGTTGTGGCTTAAATTTGCAACTTTTCTTCATAATCACTTGTCCAGTTCTAGCATCCTCCAAAGATGCTTTAATTATTAGGGAGCCTTTGGTGGGTACGGCCAGCATGGATTTTATCTACTGAATTTTGCTAGCCTTTAGAACATAACGATCGACTAGGAAGAGTAATGCAGCGTAGTAATCTTTAGCTATATGTTCAGATTGACATTCATAAAGAAATTCATAGCCATAATAAGCTAGTACATATCAACAAACTTCACGACAAGGAGTATTCGTTTTAAACTTGACCTCCATAGGAGTATCTATTGCATCCTTTAATAGAATGTAATACAGATGTGTAGATTCGCCCTCACCTACAAAAGAAAGATGACCACACGCACCATCAGATTTCTTGTCCAAAAATATGAGATGTACATTTCTATCTTCTGATTACAAAGGTGATAAAAAGCATTCTTCTTCTTAGTAACTGATGACATCAAATAACGACTAAATAATAGCGCCATTTATCCCGTTTATATTGCTCGTTTTATACTACTTTATACGAGAACTGATACTTAATTGCTTATTGTTATAAACCTCAGTTATTATCGAGCAATTGGTGAAAGTTAGTGAAAAGAACGTGTTTTGGTGCTAAAACAATGAAATTCACAAAGTCTGTTGATTCTGACACCAATACGCCGTATTATTCTAGAAAAATACGCCGTATCCCAAGACATAGACGAATTTAAGACCATTTCTTGACTTTGATGCATACGCCGTAAATGAAACTTTGGTCAACAATCAGAACAAGCACATTTTACTACCAATACGCCGTATTCACTTAAGCAGATACAACGTATCTGAGCCGTAACTTCACAAGACATCCATGACGAGAAGATATCAATACATCGTATTCAAGATCCATTATACTCCGTATTGAAGGACGATTAGTGAATATTCTAGAATATTATAATCGAGGTTTAAATGTCAATAATAATTCTACTACATCATCTCTCTAATAAAAATACAATGCTTAATCATCCTACATAAACCTATCCTTTCGTAACAACTAATTAATGTTGATTCAATTCTAACTCGATACATTGAGACCCAACACCAAAGCAAAGACATAGTTCCCTATTCGTATCAAGGAAGTTATATTTAACTACTTTTTTAAAGTTCATGATGGGCCACAATTTTATGTCTAACCATACTTTTAAATTTATTTAAAAATAGAGAAATTTTATGTAGGTTTTTTTAGAAATCAATGACAGAATCCCCTTCACCCACCCCACCAGCCGTGATACAAAATCTTATTTTGCACGTACCTGACACAAAACCATCTTTAATGACATGTTTGGGTCATTTCGTAAATAGAGATCTTAGCAATTCTTTATGTCAGTGAGCCAAACAAAACTATCTTTTGATAACACAATTTTTAAAAAGAAAAAAATACAATGGTTCTAATGTAGTGCGATGGAACCTGAGACACTAAAAGATGGCTTTCTAGCCAGTTTATTTCATAACCAAAAAACTGTATAATTAATTTTTCAAGTGAGTAAAAAGTAACAAAATTTTAAAATATATATATAATTTTGATTTTATTTATATACACTATGTTACGCATCAAAAATGACCCAACATTTGATGGAAAGGTACATTACTTTATGCAAACAACCCTATGTTTGACTTAAATTGAATGATATGAAACAAACTTAGCATAGAAGGTAACAATTATTTTCAATATGAAAACCGGTAGTCACCTAGTATTTACATCCATTGGTCGTTCCAGGGCGAACAATGGTAATCTCAATGGCAGTTGGGTTATTGATAACGCAAAGAATGACGAGGCCTACACAAACAAAGAAGAAAAATGAAACTGGTTGTAATATGTAGAATTGTGACTACTTTGTTTTTTATACTACCGTTATACTTTTACTTAGAGTACTTTAATTTGACTTGGTTTTTGAAAGATCGTATTATAATATGCTTCTTCATAGTGAATTATCCTAGCATAGTTTGAATGTCATCATAATACACCCACGCCAATTTAAAGTAGAGAACTTAATCCCCAAAACTTATATAAATCTCAAATACTCCCTTTCTAAAAAAGAGATAAAAACAATCCATGGTTAATAAGCAAAAGATAGTCCCAGATAACATTTCGGAAAACCCCGACCGAGAAACTGCATCTGCTACATCACTATTTCTATTACATTTGCCGATGCAACATCTATAAGGAAGCAACATGAGTCTTATTCGTAGTCCTGGAGTCCTCTTTCTACTTTAGCATTCCTTATTGTTCTTTTCTTAGGTCGCAACTTCCTATTCTTCGATTGAGTGCCCCTAGGTCGTGGAAGCGCGGACGCTTGGAAAAGATGCAACTATTCCTCGCTTCAAGAGGAAACACATTAGCAACTTGTGATTTGGTAGCTGGAATTCTAGGTTCACCATTAGCTAAGCGACCGGTGCTATTCTCTTAATCACCAGAGGAAGTTGTCTATACTTTCCTAACATTTCTCTTAACTTAGAGATAGTGTGAATCAAATCTTGATTTTCGTAATAATATTACCAAAGAAAATTCATGACTTCTCTAGCGTGAGCAAGATAGTGATCAAGTTCGTTGATGCTTCATGACGAGTCTTATCGAGCAACAAACATGACACCATATTCCTGCTTAACTTTTAAAAGTTCTTGTTCATATTTTGAGATTTGACTTTCAAAGACACGCTTTGATCATCCAGCTTGCTCAATTTAGGATCGAAGATTTTGCACTCAACCCAGCGATTTTCTTTGAAAACTAAGTCGATGATTGCGAATATCTTTTCACACATGAAGACGATTATGCATTGTAAATTTCACTGAGTAATCATTTATTTCTCGCTTTAAAGACCTCGATCCAAGCACATTATCGGTGTTCTCACAAGCTACAACATTTTCAACAACATCGCAGAGATGTAATCGATGCAAATGGCAAAGCATGAAGTAACACAACATTACGGATATCAAGACGTATAACATCTTCCAAGAGTCGATCAACATCTTTTCTCAAGAGTTTCTTTTACGCTTAGTATTAGAAATAGATGTTTCGCTTTTCTCAAAACGCTTTTCATTACCCTAAGTTCCTTATGAAAATCCTTTTCCTGTGCAATTGCACAACTTTTCAAGTTTTTAACACAGGGTAAAAGATTTTTCCTAAAATGTCTCTTTGTTCTCAGCGCAGAGGCTACTAAAAATGTTCAACTTTGATTTCAGAGTTATATTCTATCTCATGTTGTAAATTTTGAGGTCGCCCATGAAAATGTCAAAATATCAAGAATTTTTCGATTGTGTTTTGAGTTTATTTCACTAATGGAAGGTAAAGGACCATAAGTCAGTGCATAATCTGTCGGGGATTAACAATAGGAGACCTTGTGTTTTGATGATAACCTTGGTGTGTTAGAAGAACTGCTGGTGTGACGAAGCGCATCGCGTTATTATAATTAAAAGGTTTGTTGTAAACAACGCTTTTAATTTTGATCGACTCGCCTTCTCGCATCTAATTCCTCTTGACGATGATATTCAACAACACTCATAACAGAGATATCAATTTTGTATTCGTGACCGAAACTTCTGTGAGTTGGTTTCGAATGTTTTTAGTGAAAGCTTTGGTCTGTAATCAACTAGATTATTTCCATATCCTTGATTCGGTTTTAAGGTAAACTTTTCAATAGTCAGTATCGATTCACCATGTTTGTAAACAACAGCTTTAAACTCTTTAAGTTTGTTTTGCAAGTCGATAATTTCTTCAAGAAGGTCATCTACCCGATTCGTTGAATGCTTTTTGTATGCGAGAACTGCTTTTGACAATTTAACAACTCAAATTTTTAGCGCTTTGATTTTCCAAAGTAGAGCATTAATTTGCTTTTTATGTTCGTGTTTCAGCTTGTTCTAATTCGCATAACAAAGCATTCTTCGAGGCTGCCAGATCATGATTTGTCTCTCTAAATATTTTTCGCTTTGATGAGATTTTGCAAAGCGACTTCAAAACCTTTTTCACGGTTTTCGAGTTTTGAAAAGTCGAGTTGCATTTGTAAGCATTCAAAATCCTGGTTAACAAAGGCATTTTTACTTTTTAAGGTTTGATTTAATGCAAACACATTCAAGAATTTGGGATTGTTGGTCTTTGGCAATGTATCAAGATCTCGATGAGGCAAAGGTTCATCTTGTTCAACGCGAGTCACAACATGATCATTATTTAGATCCTCAAGTATAACCACCGAGTCAATTTGATTATCAAGGAAACCATAAGGTCATCTGGATCGCCAAATGTGATTTACGGGTTTATTTGAAAATCGGCAGTATCGAGATGTAGATGACTCATTTTGAACATTCCGAAATGCGGTTTGATTCGATATTGACGGAGATATTAGTTCAGAGATATGATGATGGTTTGTTCGGCACTGAGATAATCAAGTATTACACATCGGGCCTGCTTTACCCATGTGTAACTCTTGCATATTAGCCATCAACATAACAAATGCATTGGCCTCGCAAGTCCTCCGCATCATCATCCGAGTCTCGCATCCGCCATAAAGCTCGTTTTGTCTGTCCCGAGATCCACTACCTTCATCCTTAAGAGCCGTAGTAAAGTCTCTTTGAAATAAGCACCGCCCGAGTCCTTGGCTTTGGGCATGCATTAGCTGTGTGTCCCTTCTCATTGCGCTTGTAGCATCTAAGACCATTTAACCGATTCTCGAGCATTTCTGCTCCACCACTTGAGCTCCGTTGTTATTCCTACCCACAAGATTAAACCCTTGACCACCGCCCATCCGACGTACCATAATCACGATTCTCAACTTCAACACGTCCATTGTCTACAACGCCTGAGTCCGTGTTAGATGAGGAACGAATACGATTGTTAGATTTGTTGGCGTAACGCCAAAAGCATTAGCAATCATCACAAATCCTTGTTGCAATGTCGAATGGATCGATTTCTCGGCCGCTTCAATCATATATGCTTGAGCATTGTTGTCGATGGAACCAATTGATTTTGTTGAGGTTGTTGGCGGCCAAGTGTGTTTGAAGCGCTTGGTCATGAGTTCACGGTCGAGTAGGGATAAGTCCTCGCGAGCATGCTGCAAGTTGTTGATTATCCGGATGCGACCGCTTAGCAATTTGAGCACCTGAGAATCCTTTCCCGATCAACTTCCTTTTCATGAGGTTTCAAGTAATCGTCACAACAATCCATAAGTAGAATGATGCATATTCTTCGCCGATTGAGAAAAATGACATACTTCTCCCATTCAGACCAAGACCTACTCAGAATTTAGTATTCACCGCAATTCTTGGCATGATGATGTCAGGTTTATCCAAATCATTGATGATGTCTCGAAATCGATGATGATAGGACTCTAGTGTCTCTCCGTGTTCAATCATGAAGTGTTCATAAGCCAAGTAAATTTTGATTCCAAATCCTCCCCGATTGAAAGGCATGCATCCTTCCATCAAGAAGACATCTAATATGATCCCACATTTTTGTGCGCAATTTTGAGCATCAACACTAATAAGAATCGGGTTTGGTAATCCTAAGAGGATGTATTCCATTGCAAGTTCATCGCCTTCATAGTGTAGAAGTTCTCGAGCATTAAGATCCGCAACAAGAGCAATGTTGGTTTGTTCATCTCTCGTGGAAATGCTAGCTGGATCTCCTGCACAATGACAAGAGGGCATCTCAAATGGACCTTCCAAGATAACCTTCTTTAAGAACTTTCCATGGCTTCTTCCGCATCACAAAACCCGAAGAACCTTATCACCCATTGATCGTAGTTTCTCGGAGCGAGCATTCGAGGTCTATCATGATCCGACCATGAATTGATTATTGGTCGCTTAAAGCTTCACACATCTTTGCAAACCAAGCCGGTTCCTTCATAGTGTTCCTTGATGGATGTTGATTGAAATCGCTTGTGTGTAGGTTGAACTTGGAAGACTTGGCGGTGTTTCGAACCATTTGGTGGTGGAATTGCACCATTTGTGGAGTATGTTGTTGATAAATAATTTGTTGTTGATTCCATTGTTGACGTCGCGCGAGTTAATTGTTGTTGTTGTTGACGATTATAAGTGCGAGGAAATAGTTAGAGTACGGTGGTTGAGACATGTTGTTAAACTGTGTAGTAAAATGGATCTTTGTAGTCGAATGAACCTTTGTTGATGAAGTGTGTCCTTAGGCGAGAAAAGACAAGAAACCAAGTAGTACTTTATGCGTAAAAACACCAAAAGTTATGCGAATAAACAAGGAGTTACGCAGAGGTTTTAGCTACGCTGCAGTAGGAAAACACACCAGTTAAGCGTAGACAAAAGTTAGCGAGAAAGTTAGGCGTAGGATTACCTTGCATGAGACCTAAGTTTACGCCGTAGCGAATCTTATGTTGATTTCACGCCGCAGCTTACGCTTATGCGTAAGTTTAGGGTTTTTTCAAATGATCTTTACACTATCACAAAGGCAAAAGATATCCAGAAGTCGAATGTATTTTCATACTTATCCAAGTAAGAAAACACTGAATAAACCACTTAAAATGAAGATCAAACCAAGGATAATCTTACGCTGTAATTTTAGGGTTTCAATACGCTGTAGATTACTCGTAATGTTGATTTTGCCCAAATGTGTCTCTAAACCGCATTTTTGTTATGGAACAACTTCAATAGTACCAAAAGAACACAAAAGTGTGAAACTTGATGTACTAAAATCATAAACGGGTTACGCGTAGAATCCACACCCAAGAACAAAAACACGCTCAAAAACAACTATCCACGATAAAGTTTGAAACTCTTGCCAAAAACACGTATTTAACATTTTAAGACATTGAAAGGACAAGAATCTTGGATTCAAAATGTTAAAAGGATGTTTTAAGCAAACTCAGTATCATCATGCGCTTTAGGCGAGGGACCGAACCCACTTCAAAACAAAACACGATTCACCCAACTAGTAAGCGATTGATACCACCGTTAGGTCACTAGTTTTACAACACAAGCATCAAGAGAATAGATAGAGAAGAGATCGCTGAACCCTTATCCAAACACACCATATAGAGAGAAAGGTTAAAGGAAAGAGTGAAATAGAAAGAGAATAACCAACCCCTCAAATGAGGGTTTACAAGAGTATTTATAGAGGAAGCTAGGCAACACCCTAGTTCCTATCCTTATTTATACGGGTCAGCCTAATGTTATGGCCTTCTACATAAGCTAGACCTTAAACAAAACATAAAGGCCATAATAAAGCTACCTATTACATATGAAATATAAATATTTGAAATAATGCTTAGGAGTGATTCCAATAATCCTACACCAATCAACATAGAAAACAATCGACAACACGTATCAAGAACAAGAACCCATACACGCATCCACCCTCACCAATCACACCACCATCATACACTTACAACCCTAACTCGTAAGATGAAGAAGGAGCTACTATAAGCTTTTGTAGAGCTCGTAATGTAGATATGATCATAGATCCATACAAGGTTTAAAAGATATTACGAAATCTACCAAACCGCACGTGAAGTAGAAGCCAAGCTTATTTTTCACGTAAAAGAACCCCTCAGAATTACAAGGAAGCATCAAAAGATGAGAAGTGGATTGAGGCCATGAAAATCGAATTAGATTCAATCAACAAAATAACACACGGATTCTTACCACATCGTGCTCGAAATCGAAGGCAATAGGACTCAAATGGGTTTATAAAACCAAAAGAGATGCACAAGGAAGGATCATAAGAGTAAAGCAAGATTAGTAGCAAAAGGTTATGTACAAGAACAGGAATAGACTTTGATGAGGTGTTTGCACCATTGCTAGGATAGAGACAGCTCGAATGATATTAGCACTAGAAAGAGATCATGGATGGCAAGCACACCACTTAGATGTAAAATCAAGATTTTTACATGGAGAATCAAGGAAGAAGTCTATGTTACACAAAACCCAAAGGTTTCATTCAACAAGGGAACCTAAGAAAAGTCTACAAGTCAACTAAAGCTTTTATGGCTTAAGACAAGAACCTGAGCTTGGAACGGAAGTTGATCTGCACCTTAAAGTCCTTAGACTTTAAGAAATGTAATCTCGAATGCTACCACACAAGAGAAGCAAGACTTCTACACTTATCGTTGGAGTATATGTAGATGATTTGATAATCACAGCACTCCAAAGAAGGAAGAGACTTGTTCAAATCCCGTGATGAAAGATAAATTTGAAATGAGCGACTTTAGGTTGCTAGCATACCTTACCTGGGATAGAAGTTACGCATGTATGAGGAGAAATTACAATCAAGCAAACCGGATACATTAACAAGATCTTAAAAGAGACAAGCATGACGGACAAGAATGACATCGAAGACACCGATGGATCCCTAAGACTAAGCTTGGTCACATGGAAGATGGAAACCCACTGACGCAACTTATTATCAAGCTTAATAGGAAATCTCATATACTTATCAGATACAAGACCGTGATCTTAGTTACTCACTTGACTACTCAAGCAGATTTATGCAAGACCCAAAGGATCATCACCAAGGCGTTGAAACAAGTAATCCGATACATCAAAGGAACAAAAGACCATGGAGTAATATACAAGAAAGACGGAAGTCGAAGATTACAGTGATACAAATATGAGTTATGGAGTCAATACTGGATCAAGGAAAAGGAACCACTCGAATAGTATTTTACTTTGGAGAGTCACCTATCACTTGGTGTACTCGTAGCAACCGGCGTGAGCGCCTCATCATGTGAATCGTAATTCATGGCGTACCATCGCAGAAGATGTCAAGCCTTATGGCTAAAACGGCTACTTAGTGAATTAACTGGATTAGAAGAAAAGAAGATAACGCTTAGAGTTGACAATATATCGCCTATACAACTCCTAAAGAACCCGGTATTTATGGAAGAAGAAGCATGTAGACATTCGCTATCATTTCATTCGGAATGTGTAGAGAATGGTCATATCAACGAGAACACGTAAGTGGAGAACTTCAAAGAGCGTATATTTTAACAAAAGCCTTACTAAGACTTAAGTTCGTGCGACTAGCGACAAATGCTCGGAGTTCAAGATTTAGGACGAAGCAACGATCAAGATTAAGGAGGAGAATGCGTAGCATATAATCTCGCCATTGCTCCATTTCAAAGATGTAAACATGAAGGACCAAAGTTGCTTATTGTAAACTTCTAAACCGAATAGCGGTTATTATAGTTGTTAGTTATGGCGGTTATTACCGAACCATTGTGTCGCTTTGCTGTGTCCATTCGATACCTATATATACATGTAAACATGTTACGTAAATCAGGTTTTAACATTTGATAAGTTATCTAGTTTTATTGCAGTTTCATATATTTGTTTTACTCAACATTTGGGACCAACATTGCTTGCATGGTATTTGAGAATTTATGTCTACAACCAATATAATGCACTTTCAGCTGAGAGGTTTACCTTATAATGCAAAGCAGTATGCACTCCTTTTAGAATTGCTAACTCCCTATTTGAAGCTTAATTTTGTTACACCTTTGTTCAGTCTTAAGAAAAGCTAAGCATAGTGTTGTGATTTATCAGTATCCTTAAAACAATTACAGATTTTATTGAACCAAAATAGAAAGTGAGTTGTTGCTTGACCTCCAACCAAAAGGAACCTGGTAATAAATGTTTGTTTAAAAGTTGTATCTTGATTTTTAGCCACGAGCTACCTTCTGATGCTACATTTCATCAAATCAAGAGCATGGAATTGTTGGTTTTGGAGCGCATGAGTAATTAGTGGTGTCAATAGGGTCGGTTGACCCAAATCGATAAGGCTTATAGGGTTGGGTTTAATCGGGTCGAAACAGCTTATCGGGTTAGTTTGACTCAACCCAATAACCTGATATTTTTATAGGGTCGGGACTCGGGTTAGGTTGAGTTATTCATCTTATCGGGTTAACCCGACAAGACCCAAAAATATTATGTAACCTTAGCTACTACCAAAAATACCTTTACCCATTAACTAAGCTTTATTTTTAAAGCCAAAGGCCTTTATATTATGTCACAGTAGCAAAATAAACTTAGCTTATTGCTTCTTGATCAATCTGCTGATATATACATATTGAAACACAAGTAACATGCTTGATTCTTCCATCTGTTATATTATCACTTTATTAAAATTTGTTGACAAAAGTCTACATTTACGCACACCACTAAGTGATGAATAATGCGCGCTATACCATGAAAACAAATGGTAAACTGTGTGTCATTAAGAATTGCTACAATTGTATATTTAGTTACTCATGCCTACTATCATTTTGTACATGAACAAATAGATCAAATTGGTTGCTGCATTATGCTCGTCCATGCATTGAGGAGGCATAGTACTTAAGTACATCTAGAGATTAGAAACTAGACAAGAGTACCATGATGTAACGATTATGAATTATTAAAAAGGATCATCTCTGATTGTTATTCTTTAAAAGTTGCTTCCACTGCACTAACCTATAATTCTTGAGTGACAATTATTTTTCAAACTTCTTCTTGTTTCATAAGGCAGTTAATATAATTCTTGACCCTTCAGTACTTTGTTTTGCTTGGTGCTTATAGTGATATTGGTCTATTGTAGTAAGTCTAAATACGGTTTTAAAGTATAAAAGCATATCAATACCAAGATTTGCATTTCGCTATTTCTTTCTGGTTGCCATATGTAAATTCCATGACAAGGCCACGTTAAGCAAATATTACCTGGATGGATTCGTGAGATAACAACTTGACCAAGTAAATAATATAGCTTTGAATTTCGTACTATTAGTCTTGGTATATTAGATCTTATTATAGCTTTCATGATTATCGCTGATGCTTCCATTTCCATCAGGTACCTTTCTGTAACTTTTCTGGTTTGAACATTTACCAAACTTCAGTTTTAATATTCGTCAATGTTTATGGGCCACATAGCCAAGCATGCGCATATGTGCTCAACCCAATACAACCCAACTCGAATTCCACCTAAACCTGATAACCCAACCCTTATAAGGTTGGGTTACGGGCTTTTTCCGACCAAAACCCGAGTCAACCCAACCCGCTAAGACCCAATAACCTGACCCGTAACACCCCTATGAGTACTGAATTGACCATTTTTGAAGAATATTTTCATGTTAATTGGTTGGTTTAATAACATGAAAATATTTCATTGTTAGAGCCGCAACTATTGTGATACATGAAATATAAGATCAGCAATACCATAAGCTGTTAAGTGGAGCATGTTGATCATTAAAGCTTGAGATAAGGTGTTTTAATTAGAAGCCTCCACTCTTTTGGCACTAGAATGTATATTTATATCTAGCATCGAAAGTTGAGATTCTGCAAGTATTCATATTAAAGCGATTTTATCATATTAGCATCAGTACTTAAAATAGTATATTTACATGTCTTAACAGTTGAAATCTTTACATTTTACTATAGAACATAAAGATCGGCTACTAAGAGTAATACAGTGTAGTAATCTTTAGTTATATGTTCAGATTGACATTCATAAAGAAAGTCATCACCATAATAAGTAAATACATATCCACAAACTTCACTGACTAAAAGTATTCGCTTCAAACTTGACCTCCAGAGTAGTATCTATTATGCCCTAGACTCCTAGTATCTATTACATTCTATTAAATGTGTAGATCCACCCTAACCTACAAAAGAAAGATGACCAACGCACCACTAGATTTCTTGTCCAAAAATCCAGGAGGTCTATTTCTATCTTATGATTACAAAGGTGATAACAAGCATTCTTCTTCTTAGTAAGATACAGTTCCATACTAATTTCAATCGAGGACTAGACCTGGAACGAATGATGGAACTGGATTTCCAAGATAGACTAGCCGATTGTCAATCATGTTTAAGGGATTACACCAATCATTGGTGAACAAAGAAACATGAGCAAATGCTAGCTAAAAAAGTGAGATAGTAGCCCATACTTATCCGATACTAATATGAGCTCAAACAGCTTCCGTTACCTGAAATGTAGTGGTACAAAATGAAAATAGCTCAAACCAAGAATTTTTGGGTGGATCCCTGATAAAAATCAAAACAACAACCACATATTAAGAACAAAAAATTTAACAAAAAATCCGCAATTAGATATAGAGCGAGGACTGGCTTTCAACAGTTGTCTAGCACTAAGTTATGCAAATTCCTTTGTCGTGTATACAGTAGACATTGAAAAACACATGTGCAATACGAGCTTATAAATGCTGATTAGGGGAGTAAAAAAATGCAGATTAGGGGAGTAAAAATGAATCCTTTCCGGAACATAGTCTATTAATATCAAAACAATAACAATCGTTATAATATTAACAAACAGGAAGAATGACCAAGTAACTAACCATATTATGAAGGTAGTATAACCCACCAATACCACTTTTGTCAAGATGAAAAGAGCGGCATGCAAAATTGTTGATGACTATAGTCCATAAGACCATAACCTTATTTTATG
This sequence comes from Chrysanthemum lavandulifolium, assembly GCA_022545495.1. Taxonomy (NCBI): domain Eukaryota; kingdom Viridiplantae; phylum Streptophyta; class Magnoliopsida; order Asterales; family Asteraceae; genus Chrysanthemum; species Chrysanthemum lavandulifolium. The sequence goes on from CM040238.1 coordinate 142,515,333, forward strand.
TTGAAAATTTCGAGTTGAATCTGGCTTAGGAATAGAAGATAATGTTGGTGGTGATTCACTGATGTGGTGACTGGGTTGTATATAGAAGGGTGGTTTTGTTTTGTATATAAAGAGAAGATAGAAGTTTTTACCCGATGGTAACTTGTGTTTGTTTAAGAATGATCTTAGTCGTTCATTTGAATGAAGGGCTAAGATTTCATTGAGTTGTATGTTGGGATTCCGTGACAAAGCTAAAATGCTTTCTACAGATTTAAAAATCATAGATATGCTAGTACATTACACTATGCCAGTATGCCACAATGGCCATGCATAGATTCCAATGTACTTTGATCCAGATAACCATCCCTGGAAAAGGTTAAATCGAAATCAAAAAAAGCACTTTTTCTCTAATTTTCAATATACAACCAATTGCGTTATACATGATTACCCAAAATAATAGCTAAAAGTGGTTTAAACAAAGTCATCATATGAGATTTCTATAATATGGCATATACTCAATAGTGTTTTAAAGGCGCAAAATCAAACTGTTTCGATATCTATAATCCAGAAACTACACATAATCAACAAAGACAACCAAAATTTACCAATCAACCAAGAGAAGATTCAGTTGTATGAGCCTAACTACCCATCTTTATGTAAAATAAAACAAAACAAATACCATTTGATTGTGCTTTAGGTGTGTGTGTCGGTAATATTTTTTTCTTGTGTCCTCTCACACTCACATAAAAACGAGTAAATGGATGAGGTTTTATCTATAAAAGCTAGTCTTTGACTCATATTCACGTGGCCTAAACGAAGTATAGTCATGACCGCTTTTCATGCAAGGTAATGATCATATAACAGAAGTGTTAAAAATGCTATTTATAAAAAATGATCCTTGATGAACAAAATTTATAACATGGATACATGTACTCAACTTTAACTTTTGTTCATTAGTTGATTATTCATAAAAAGATCAAAAACACCTGATTAAACAACCGAGAATTCAGATCTGAAACTGATCATCAACACGTGCCGCCACGCCATGAAGCAAACGACCTCTATATAAAACAAGATTAGCATAATAAACTGGTGTAACCAATGACACAGGCTTAGTACACCTTGCAGACGTAAATACAACAAGTAAATCAGCTTCTGCATCTATCAGACGAGAATCTGTTCTGGTCCCATAACACAGAATAATGTGTATGCTTACTTGTTCATAGCCCACCAATGTTACCACTAAGATAAAAACCAAACTCCATAGGGTGAATAACACCCGATCCACAACTGGTCCTGGGAGGTACATTAACAAACCCGTTATCATCTTTAAAGAAATAACAAGTCATATGACGCTTAGCTACAACAAGAGTGATAATCAGCTTATAGTTTTCATACCTATTTCCTCATCAAATCAGCCAGTTCGTTGTTGAGAACCATTTGAAACTGACCACCACTTACAACATCACCAACATCATTATTTTATTTGGTCTCATATGATTTAACTCCTCATAAGTCTTAACCAAATCCAAACACATTTTCCCAAAATTTTCAATTTGTCTTGTCTATGAGATTGAGGGAAACACGTGTTGCATAATCGGATCAAACTGGGTCAATTAACTTAACCAACAGCAACTGCTATTAATGGATATATTTTGTTGAAAGGAGAGGGATGGTTTACATTGGCACCTATGAACATAAACCGATTCTCATTTGTAAAACAGTTAAATCTGTTAATTAGCCCGACATAATACCACCAAGTTTAACGTTAATTTTCAAACTGAGGTTTGTAAGGTGTTGAGATCATTAGCGCTATTGATAAGTAAAGACAGACAACATCAAGTTATAACCCCGATTTTAGTCCCAGATACCCATTTTAAGGACTTGTAACCTTCATCACGATATGCCACTATGCAAACTATAATTTGCAACTTTTCTTTGTATCTACTATCGCATCTTTAACCACATTTTATAAAAGAGTAAAGATTCTATCGGCACTGGATAACTCTTTCATCTCAACACCTAAAGTTCTGCAACGGTTCACTAGGTTTGTAAAAGATTGATGTGTACGACATTTTCCATTTGAGAAATCAACTAAGGCACGCTTCTCTCAATTTAGTCATTGGATGGGACAAGGTATGTGTTTGAATGAAATTTTCAAGACTATTTTTCAACGCCGCTTAGCTGATATGGCTTTTTTGTCCTTAAAGTGATGACTTGCAACATCATTAATGGAATGCAACGTGTGATCATCGGTTATGTTGATATTAATTAATTTACTGGGTTAACTTGATTTTATTGTTTGTAATTACAAAAGTAAGTAATTGGGCAGCATATAATGCCTAATGTACATGTTTGTCTCAATTAAGAACGTAAATTTTGATGATTTTAAAACACAGAGAGTACTCTTGAATTCACTCTTTAACTAGAGGAAGCGCCTAAAAGGGAAACAGCGGGGCTAGACTGGCGATCTTATGGAGTAGTCGACGACAGGAAAGAGACCGTAATGTCAGCTGAGAATAAACATGTTGTTTAGGGTATTGTGGAATCCTCTCGAGGTCGGTGAGCAGGATGACAATGGCAGAAGATGCTTTGAGCAAAAGCTGCTTGAAGGGTGAGGCTGATCAGTAACATCAGCTGCAGAAGAATGCGGTTAGAGTTGATGAGCAGGAGAAGGCCGCAATACTTCTCCATCATCATTCTCCCCGGGCTTATTAATGGGGTTAAGGAAAATATGAAGCGCCTCATTAAAGAAAACATTCAAGGATACATCGAGTCTCTTGGATTTCACGTCATAAGCGCCTATACCCGGACTGAGCATATCCAAGAAAGACACAATTCTTGGGGGCAATTTCTCTCTTAACTGCGCAAGAATATGAACAAAAGGCGTGCATCCAAACACTCAAAAATGCCTATAATACTGCTCCAATACCCTAGATTCGACATAAAACAAAAACAAAGAATTAAATAACTATATATACATATTTTTTTTAACAATAAAATAAATCTTCTTGTATCAAGCAGAAGCATCGACAAATCTTCAAAGTCTTCATCATGCGTAACTTCTTTGTGAGGACTTTGACAAACTTGATATCCTTTGTTGATTGGTGCGGATCGTTACAGGTGAAACAATCAATGTTAATCACAAGGGTACTTAAACAAAGTGAAAATTCAATCGGTCAAAATAAAACCAAATACAAACGAAGGAAAATTAATTATTAAACAAAGATGATAGCTGATTGTGTAGACGTGGATCTTCACAGATGTTGACAAAACTTTTGATTTTTTTTTTTTTTTTTTTTAATGATGATGACAAAGAACTACTAAAGCAAATTAAGTTTTAATGGTAAATTGAAAAAAGAAATCAAGATATGAATTGGACGGAGAAACAAAAAATATAAAATTATGGTTTGATATTTTGGAGATAGGTAGGTGTGGAGACGGTCAAAAGTGGCGGCTTGATGGCCAAAGTGTCTCGAGATCATCGTCTTTCTCGATATCATGAAAGATGAAGCCGTAGAATATAAACTTTATTGATGGGTTATTTATAATGGTAAAACCAAATTCAAAACCATGGCCAGAAACAAACAATTATCCTTTATTAAAGGACGGTAGAATCTTAATATGAAACAAAAATACAAGAAATAACATGATTACAGTTACAATACTTGCCATATATCAATAACCCTTTGTGCATGGGTTCAAAAAGATTAAACATGATGGATACAAAATGTAAGTTCGAAAAGGATATCAAATATCAAAGGTTGAGATCCTCGTGTCAAAGTGTGTTCACGGTTAGAAGCAAGTTAATTGAAATGAGGAGATAGGGTCATGTTCACTTCGAGCAGATGAGGATCTCTTTCCATCAAAAGATTGTTTATTCATCCTAACATACCAACCGGATAGATAACGAAGGCATTGAGCTCGGTATTGCCAATTGACTTTCAGATGCAAATTAAAGAGCAATCTTCCCGGCCACTAATAGTACCGTAACAACAACCTGTGAGTTGTGGCTTAAATTTGCAACTTTTCTTCATAATCACTTGTCCAGTTCTAGCATCCTCCAAAGATGCTTTAATTATTAGGGAGCCTTTGGTGGGTACGGCCAGCATGGATTTTATCTACTGAATTTTGCTAGCCTTTAGAACATAACGATCGACTAGGAAGAGTAATGCAGCGTAGTAATCTTTAGCTATATGTTCAGATTGACATTCATAAAGAAATTCATAGCCATAATAAGCTAGTACATATCAACAAACTTCACGACAAGGGTATTCGTTTTAAACTTGACCTCCATAGGAGTATCTATTGCATCCTTTAATAGAATGTAATAGATGTGTAGATTCGCCTCACCTACAAAAGAAAGATGACCACACGCACCATCGATTTCTTGTCCAAAAATATGAGATGTACATTTCTATCTTCGATTACAAAGGTGATAAAAGCATTCTTCTTCTTAGTAACTGATGACATCAAATAACGACTAAATAATAGCGCCATTTATCCCGTTTATATTGCTCGTTTTATACTACTTTATACGAGAACTGATACTTAATTGCTTATTGTTATAAACCTCAGTTATTATCGAGCAATTGGTGAAAGTTAGTGAAAAGAACGTGTTTTGGTGCTAAAACAATGAAATTCACAAAGTCTGTTGATTTCGACACCAATCGCGTATTATTCTAGAAAAATCGCCGTATCCCAAGACATAGACAATTTAAGACCATTTCGACTTTGATGCATATGCCGTAAATGAAACTTTGGCCAACAATCAGAACAAGCACATTTTACTACCAATACGCCGTATTCACTTAAGCAGATACAGACGATATCGAGCCGTAACTTCACAAGACATCCATGACGAGAAGATATCAATACATCGTATTCAAGATCCATTATACTCCGTATTGAAGGACGATTAGTGAATATTCTAGAATATTATAATCGAGGTTTAAATGTCAATAATAATTCTACTACATCATCTCTCTAATAAAAATACAATGCTTAATCATCCTACATAAACCTATCCTTTCGTAACAACTAATTAATGTTGATTCAATTCTAACTCGATACATTGAGACCCAACACCAAAGCAAAGACATAGTTCCCTATTCGTATCAAGGAAGTTATATTTAACTACTTTTTTAAAGTTCATGATGGGCCACAATTTTATGTCTAACCATACTTTTAAATTTATTTAAAAATAGAGAAATTTTATGTAGGTTTTTTTAGAAATCAATGACATAATCCCTTCACCCACCCCACTGTACCGTGATACAAAATCTTATTTTGCACGCACGACACAAAACCATCTTTAATGACATGTTTGGGTCATTTCAGTAAATAGAGATCTTAGCAATTCTTTATGTCGATGAGCCAAACAAAACTATCTTTTGATAACACAATTTTTAAAAAGAAAAAATACAATGGTTCTAATGTAGTGCGATGGAACCCGAGACACTAAAAGATGGCTTTCTAGCCAGTTTATTTCATAACCAAAAAACTGTATAATTAATTTTTCAAGTGAGTAAAAAGTAACAAAATTTTAAAATATATATATAATTTTGATTTTATTTATATACACTATGTTACAGACCAAAAAATGACCCAACATTTGATGGAAAGGTACATTACTTTATGCAAACAACCCTATGTTTGACTTAAATTGAATGATATGAAACAAACTTAGCATAGAAGGTAACAATTATTTTCAATATGAAAACCGGTAGTCACCTAGTATTTACATCCATTGGTCGTTCGAGGCGAACAATGGTTTTTGCCTCGTAGTAACTCGTATGGAGTTTTTCCTAAGAAGGGTCTAATTAGGACTCAGCTTTAGTATATAGGTTGATGTGTCGACGGTATTGCACCAAAATTTTTTAGGAATAGATTGCTCATTAATCATAGTGCGACTCATTTCTTGTAGGGTTCTAATTCTCCTTTAAACTACCCCATTTGATTGTGGAGTGCCAGGAGCCGAGAAATTGTGGGTAATACCATTAGCATCACAAAAAGCTCCGAATTGCACTTCATTATAAAATTCCCGACCATGATCCGTTCTAACTGACACAATAGGACTTCCTAGTTGTCTTTGGATTTTCTTAATTGATATTTCAAAGTAATCGAACATTTCAGTTTTATTCTTTAAAAATTTAGTCCATGTATACCTAGAGTAATCATCCACTATAACCAAAGTATAGAAGTTACCTTCATAACTTTCATTAGCGGATGGACCAAATAAATCCATATGTAGTAATTCTAGACACTTAGTAGTAGAAACCATATGTTTAGCTTTATGACTAGCATGGACTTGTTTTCCTATGTTATAAGCATCACAAAAGTGATGTTCGTATTTTAGTTTAGGTAGGTTTCTTACTAGTTCTTTAGATGATAGCGATTGAAGAAGTCGCATATTGGCGTGACCCAATCTTCGATGTCATAACGTCGAATTATCATCCATAGATGTAAGACAAAGCTTGTCTTTTGGTTCATTTCCAATTTTAATGACATAGACTCCATGTTTTCTAATGCCTCTTTCTATAGTAATACCATTTTTCAATATTTTACTGCCGGTTTCACTAAAAAGTACGCTGCACTTTTTATCACATATTTGACCTATACTTAGTAGATTAAATTTTAGGTTTTCTACGTGACTACATCGTTAATGGTTAAGGATTTGTGAGAGACTGTACCTTTACCGATGATTTTGATTTTGCTAATTCTGAACACCACATTTCCTCCATTGAAGGGTTCGTATGTGGAGAATAATTCTTTATTACCGGTCATATGCCTTGTGCACCCGCTATCCTTGATCCATTCGTCCAGATCTAAGTCAACCTTTAGGCACACCTAAGAATAAAATTAACTCAAAAGTTTGGTCCCCATTTGTTCATGGGTCCATTGGTGTTATACATTTCATTCATATGAGGCATATACGAAAAAGGTTAGAAAGCATTCCAAGGTGTAAAGTTTTGAAATGGAAAACCATTTTGTGCATTAGGATTCTATCCCATTTGATGGTGGTTACTTCTAGGATAGACATTGTTTGGTCTTCTTATATTTGTGTTCGGTTTAGAAAATGATTGACCTTTGTTTTTCATAAAACTTAGATTTTGTTTTAGGGGAGGTGGTTGTTTGACATTTCTAACAGTAACATGCATTGGTTTCTTCTTGTTAACAATAACAAAGTCGGTTCTAGAGGAAGTGGTTGCATTATTTCTACTGTTTACTAGTACAGACCCACGGATCCCTAAATTTACACTAGATGGTTGATATGTGCAAAAACACATATCATTTCTTTATCAAATATGACCCAAAATAACCAAGAAAGAGTTTATTACTAATATTTCTTTGTTTTCTTGAGTTTATGCATGCAGTACCGGATATGATGAAAATGATAAAAGAAAGCCAAAACCGACGAACACCGAGCACGAGTGATAAGAGTGCAAAAGCCAAGGTCGGGAAAAGAATTATCAAGCCGGATCCTTTTTATGCTCATAAAGTCAAAAGTCAACCTTCAGAAATTAACAAAAGTCAAGAAAAGCCCTTGGAATATACTTTGGAGGATTAACAAGAATGGTCCTTGTAGAATCTGAATTTACAACTTTGGTCCTTGATACTATCCTAAACTTATATTACTAATACCACCCTTAAATAAGCCCAAATAACCCATACCCGTGACCTCCCAAAATAACACACACCAACCAGTCAATATAAAAGTCAAACAATAGTAAAAAAAATACTTTTCCCCTTCCCCTGAAACCATCGCGCCTAAAACAGTTAAACACCCATTTGTATTGTTTCACCTTTAACCCCAAAATTACCCCGTACACCACTCCTTTTACCCAACTTAAATGACTTCTAGAACGTGCTGACAACGTGTCAGAGGAAGGACACTTGAGGATCGCCACAGTGGACAAACAGAGCATTCCCATTGGCTGAGACACCTCACATGTATGATCCAACGGATGTAATCAAATGAGATGATGTGGGAAGTAATCAAGGGTGTTGATTGAAGGCTGAGAAGGCATCCAAGAGAGTCCCAGAAGCTTCTATCCGTGGCTATATAAACCCCTTCTTTCACAGATTGTAATCCATGTAGAGTAGGAGTAGGAGTAGTGTAGTTTCTGAGTTATTAAATGTTTTAAATATTCTGTTGATTATTTCAGATTTTACATTTCAAGTTGTACTTTAAATTGTTATTAATACAAATCAGCTTTGAATCTCATTTTTACTTTTCAAGTACTGTTTTATTGTTTTAGTAACTCAAATTCAACTTAGCTTCATCAGTCTAAAAGTGTCATTCATTATCTTCAGATTACTTGTCTTGTTAAACAAAAAAATCACAAAAAAATAAAAATACTAAAAAAATAAAAAAAAATATTTTAAATCTGATTTGTAGTTTATCTCAGAATCAAATAGTGTTATGATAAGTTTGTATAAGTTTATATACAGCTTATTAAGTGTTCATTAAAGTGCTACTCAGAATCTACACTATAAATTCACCACAGTCAACAATAGTCAAACAAAAGCCAATAAGCTCTGTTGGATCTGATTTTGCTGATACAGTTCTGGATATGGGTTGAATCTGAGTAGGATTTGGGTTTGATATCAGTTGTAGGATAGTGGTTTATGGATCTCAATTTAGCATGTCATTGTGACAGGACTGATGTAAGTTCATATCTACTTTTCATTCTGAATCAGTAGTGTAGTAGTAGTTTTTATAGTTAATTGTACTTAATCTCATATAATTAGACTTGTTTAGTTTGTGTTTTATCTGTTTTAGCTTTTCTAGATTAATTGTTGAGATTTCCATTTTATCTGTCATGTCTGCAATTTTAGCTTAGTGTTCATTTGATAGTTATAGTTGATATAAGTGCATCCTTTAGCTTTATCATCATCATTTTGAACTTATTCCGGTAGTAATCATGGTTTAGATTTGTGTTTTAGTGGTGGTATTTTGCACATCAGTAGAATAAGGAGTGTTTGGATCATTGGAGTTCACTGATTTTGGGTTTGATACAGAGGTTAGGATCAGTTCTGTCATTCATATTTAGATAGATTAAGTTTAGTTTGGTCATTATTCTGCACTTGTTTACACTATAAGTCAAAATCAATCTTAGATCAATTTAATGTGCACATCAGTTAGTGTAGGGATTGCATTAGCTTACATTTAGGTGTAGGAATGATTTCTATTGCTTAATTAGGTCTTATTAGTGCTAAAAATATCAAATATAATCTGTTAGAAGCAAGCAAATTTCACAAAAGTCAAATAGCAAGATTTTCATAAAAAGTCAAATATCCAATTTTTGCTCAAACTGCTTCCACTTTTATATTTTTCATTCACTCACTTTAAGTCCAATTCAGTTGAAATTTTGGACATTAGGTCTCTGGTTGGTGATCTACAGCTAGGTATTTTTAGTTTATTTTTATGAATTTTCTAAGCTAGCTTAATCAGGGCTTAAAATAGGTACTTGAGGGCCGTTTGACATTAGATAGTTTGAACTTGTTTTGTAGCTTAATGCCTCTAGCTTGTGCTTATTAGATCTAAAACAGTTGAAATAGCTTATTTCCAGTTAGTATAGGTTAGTTTTAGGAGTAGGTAGCTTATAGTGGCTTATTGTTGCTTCTTGCTTATTTTTAAGTGCTTATTCTTAACAGTAGTGTGCCCAAATCATTGTTCTTGAGCTCCAAATTGGTTTCTGCTAATTTTCCCTTGTTCTCAGTGTTATTTTATAGTTTTCGAGATTTTCATATTTTTCCTGCTCATCTTCTATTTTTTCGCATTTTTATTCATTTTCTAGCATTTTTAAATAGCATTTTATTCAAATAAATTAGATAAATCTTTAAAAATACAATTTCAATTTTCTTAGTTTTATAATATTCAAAATTCATAAAAGTATTTTTCCGAATTTTCTTAGCTTAATTAGTATTTTCTAGAATTTTAATTAGTTTTAAATAGTATTAAATTCATAATAAATAGATAAAAATTCAAAAAAATGTGATTCCAGTTTCTAAAATTCTTTTTAGTTAATTTTGATTTTTGAAAAATATTTTTGTAATTTTCTTGCTTGTTTTCCTAATTTTTAGCATTTTAGCTCTATTTTAATGTTTAAAATTAGTTTTTAATTCAAAATAAATCAAGAAAAACCAAAAAAAAATTAGTTTTAAATTACAAATAGTTTTAAAATATCACTTTTAACTATAGAAAAATAGAAGTTCATTTTTTACGGGTTAAAATTAGAGTAGTTGCATTTAATTCGCTTTATAAATTACGTTTTTCGCGTTTTTAGTATAGATTTGCATTATTAGTCTTAATTACTTGTTTTAATCATAGATTCAGTAGTTTTATTAGCTATCCTTTATTATTGCTTGCCTTTTAGTTTAGAAATCAATCAAAATCCTTTTTATCCATTCGAATCCCGAATCACGCGACGTGAGTTGTTTACTCCATTCATCCCTCGTTGGGAAAACGACCCGGGAAATACACACCTTTGTATTTCTTCGGAAAATATCAACGTACGAAATCTGACAAATCAATGGTTCCTTTTTCAAAGGATCCATGGGATCCGTGGTTACAGTAGCATGTTTTTCGATTGCTTTAACGAACTGTATTTCTTTAATCTCGCTAGTTGACGCAATGTGTTCCCGAATACCTAAGCCCTTTTGATTATTACCCGCTTTAACACTATAAAGTATTCTATCAAGAGTATTAGTACTTATTCTAGCAATCTTAGAATCAAGATGATCAACTAACGCTTGAATTTCTACACAAAGCTTGCATTCACTATCTACTTCTTTTCCCTTTTCTAACTGCTTAATTTATCTTTAATTCAAGAACTTCCTTTTCTAACCGTTCATTTTTGTTTCTCAACATCTTGTTTTTGTTAATTACTTTTAAACTAATTTTGCAAAGCTTATCATATTCAAGATGTAAAGATTCATCATCTAACGATGAACTACAATAATATAGAGAGTCGGAACATACCTCGTTGGAGTCTTTTGCCATGAGACAAATTTCTCCGTTCTCCTCCTCACTCATTCCCCACGAGCCACTTACGAACGCCTTTTGTTCTTCACGTTTGGGACACTCACTAATGAAGTGATTAGGATCCCCACATTTGAAACACTTACATTCGTCCTTCATTTTCTTGTCATCTTTGCCTTTCCGCAACCCTTTCTTTTCGTCATAAGGTTGCTTGACATATCTTCCTTTTCTCTGAAAGAACTTCTTGAAGTCCCGTACCGCCATTGCATACTCTTCGTCATCACTTTCCAAAGATGAGGTTTCTTCATCACTTAAGACTTTCTTGGCCTTTAAGGCAAGAGATTTGTGCTTCTCTTTCTTTTCCATTGAAACTTCGGAGTCTTTAGCGAGGACGTGCTCATAGACTTTAAGGTTTCCTCTGAGTTCATCGAGAGTGAGGATTGACAAGTTCTTTGGATTCTTCGATGGCCGTCACCTTCGGTCTCCACTTTGATGGAAGCGCCCTTAGAAATGTCCTGACATTATTACGACTAGAAAAAGACTCATCAACTGCTTGTAATGAAGTAATAATAGCATTAAAGTTAGCAAAAGAATTATCTATATTATCCTCATCCAATATTGAAAATTGTTCATATTGTTGAACAAATAAATCAATTTTGTTCTTTTTAACTTGTTGATTCCCTTGGTGTGTTACAACCAAAGAATTTCAAATTTCTTTAGCGGTTTTAAGCACATAAATTCTTTCAAATTCCTTTTTAGGTAAGGCATTGTATAAAACCATTTTTGCCTCACTATTTTTGGAAAGCTTTTTCTTTTGGTCGTCGGTGAGACGATCATGAGAAATGTTTACTTCGTTGTCGGTTTTATCATCTTTTGTAGTAGCTTGGAAATCACCTTCAACAATAATATACCAAAGATCATGTTGGAATCACTCTTAAACCTTAATTCAAGTGTTAGTTTCTCATATGTAATAGGTAGCTTATTATGGCCTTTATGTTTGTTTAAGGTCAAGCTTATGTAGAAGGCCCATAAGCTTAGGCCCATGTCCAATAAGGAAAAGGGAATGAGTAGGAGTGTTGCCCTAGCTCCTTGCCTATAAATACTATGTAATTACCCTCACTTGAGGGTTGATTGTTCATTTTATTCACTCTCTTTCACCTTACGCATAACCGGTTTAATATTCTTACGCGTGTGTGTGTGTTTAACGTGTTCAACCAATCTCTTCTCCTCTCTATTTCTTCTATTAAGCTTGTGTTGTAAAACTAGTGACCTAACAGTGGTATCAATCGCCTACTAGTTGAGTGAACGTATTGTTTCTTGAAGTGGGTTTTGGTCCTACGCGTAGAACATACGTCTCGACGTTGCTACTTTGGTTCTCTTAAAAACTTGTTTTTTACACTTTTTAATCCAAGATTCTTGTACTTTCAACGTTTTAAGGTGTTAAAATACTTGTTTTTGGCAAAAGTTTCAAACTTTACGCGTGGATCTAAGTTTTAAGCTTGTTTTGTTCGTGGGTGAAGTTCTACGCAGAACCCGCTTAATGCTTTGGTTCATCAAGGTTCACACTTTTGTGTTATTTTGGTACTATTAACGCTATTCCATAACAAAAATCTGGTTTAGAAACAAATTTGGGCATAATCATTTTACGAGTAAGATTACGCGTGATCAAAACCCTAATCTTACGCTGTAACTTTATCCGTGGCTTGATCTTCGTTCTCGTGGTTTACTCCGTGTTTTCTTGCTTGGATAAGCCCGAGAATACGTCGACTTTGGATATCTTTTAACCGTGATAGTGTAAAAGATCATTTAGGCAAAACCCTAATCTTACGATAAGCATAAAGCTTACGCCAGAAATCCTACGCATAAGATTAATCTTACGCCTAAGCCAAGTCTTACGACAAGGTAATCCCACGCCTAACTTTGTGTCTACGCCTAACTTTAGAGTCTTTTCCATACTTACGATAAGCTAAAACTACGCCAGAACTCTATTTGTTACTCAGAACTTTGGTGTTTTTACGCATAAGTTCTACTTGGTTTCTTGTGATTTCTACGCCTAGGACACTTCATCAACAAAGGTTCATTCGACTACAAAGATCCAATTTTACCAACACAAGTTTTCAACATGTCACAACCACCATACTCTAACTATTTCCTTACACTTATTCTCAACGACAACAACAACTAAGTCCACAACATCAACAATGGAATCAACAACAAGCAATTTATCAACAACAATTTAATCAACAACATACTCCACAACTTGGAGCAATTCCTCCACCACAAATGGTTCAAACACCGCCAAGTCTTCAAGTTCAACCCTACACAAATGACTTCAATCAACATCCATCAAGGAACACTATGAAGGAACCAACTTGGTTTGCAAAGATGTGTGAAGCTTTAGCGACCAACAATCAATTCATGAGGTCGATCACTTGATAGACCTCCAATGCTCACCCAGAAACTACGATCAATGGGTGATAAGGTTCTTTAAGTTTTGTGATCCAAGAAGCCACATGGAAAGTTCTTAAAGAAGGTTATCTTGAAGGTCCATTTGAGATGCCCATCGTCATTGTATCCGGAGATCCTAATGCTAATCCACCAAGAGATGAACAAACCAACATTGCTATCACAGCGATTTAAATCAAAAGAACTTCTACACTATGAAGTCGATGAACTTGCAATGCAATATATCCTTTTAGGATTACCTAACCCAATTCTTCAAGTGTTGATGCTCAAAAGATCGCAAGGAAATGCGGAACATATTCATCTTCTTATGGAAGGATCAGACTCAATCGAGGAGGATTTGGAATCCAAAATTTACTTGGCTTATGAACACTTCATGATTGAACTCGAGAGACACTAGTCGACATCATCAATGATTTGGATAAACACAACATCATCATGCCAAGAATTGCGGTGAATACTAAGTTCCCGAGTAGTCTTGGTCCCGAATGGGAGAAGTATGTCATTTTTCTCCGCAAGCTTAAGAATATGCATCATTCTACATATGGATTGTTGTACGATTACTTGAAGCCTCATGAAAAGGAAGTTGATCGGGAAAGGATTCTCCGTGCTCAAATTGCTCCACCTACACATCCGGAAAATCAACAACTTGCCTTATATGCTCAACAAAGTTATCCTCCTCAACAAGCAACTCAACCAAGCGCCTCTGTCACACAAAGCAATCATTCACAAGAACAATCTCATCAAAATCAATCGGTTCCATACAACAACAACAATGCTCAACCAATTTTCGGTGAAGCTAATGAGGACATCGATCCGCTCAAGCATTGCAACAAGGATTTGCTATGATTGCTAATGCTTTTGGCCATTATACCAACAAATCCAACAATCGATTCGCTCCTCATCTAACACACGAAATCGGTGTTGTAAACAATGGACGAGTTGAAGTTCGTAATCGTGGTTATGGTCGTCCGATGGGCGGTGGTCAAGGGTTTAATGTGGGTCGAATAACAATAGAGCTCCAATGGTGGAACAAGGAAATGTTCGTAATGGGTTGAATGGTCTTCGATGCTACAACCGCAATGAGAAGGACACTGGCTAATGCATGCCCAAAGCCGAGGACTAGGGGCGGTGCTTATTTCAAAGAGGCTCTTCTTTGGCTCTTAAGGATGAAGCTAGTGGATCTCTCAAAGACAAAGAATGATTTTTATGGCAAATGCACTCGGATGATGATATGGAGGACTTGCGTGCCAATGCAAATTGTTATGTTGATGGCTAATATGCATGAGTTACACATGAGTGACACAGCCCAGTAGTATGACATCGATGGCTTGTCTCAGTACCGAACAAACCATATTTATCTCGATCTAATATCTCCGCCAACATCTCGAATCCGCAAGGCTCGTAATGTTCAAAATGAGTCATTTACATCTCATTCGACGATTTTCAAACAGACCCTATAGTTACATTGACGATCAAGATGACCTTACGGTTTCCTTTGATAATCAAATTGACTCGTGGTTATACTTGAGGATCTAAATAATGATCATGTTGTGACTTCATTGAACAAGCCGAACTTTTGCCTCCTCCAGATCTTGCTTTCTTACTTAAAGACCAAAGAATCCCAAATTGAAACATGTTGTGCATTAAATAAAGACTTAAAAGCAAAATGCACTCGCTAACCAAGGATTTTGAATGTTTACAAAAGCAACTCAACTTTTTCAAAACTCAAGAAAACGTGAAAAGGTTTTGAAGCGACCTTTACTAAATCTCATCAAAACGAAAAATATTTAGAGAGACGGATCGTGATCTAGCCGCTCAAGAATGCTTTGTTGTCTCGAGATAGAACAATCGAAACATGAACATAAAAAGCAAATTAACGCCTCACCTTGGAAAATCAAAAGCTAAGGTCGAGTTGTTAACTTGTCAAAAACAGCTCTCTGCATACAAAAAGCATTCCACGAAACGAATAGATAATCATCTTGAAGAAATTATCGCTTGCAACGCAAACTTAAAGAGTTTAAAACAGTTATTTACAAACATGGTGAGTCAAGAATCGCTATTGAAAAGTTTACTTTAAAACCCGATCCAAAAGGATATGGACCAAATCTTGCGATTACAAACCAAAGCTTTCAAACAAAACATTCAAACCAAATCTCGAAGTTTTCAGGTAATATAAAATTGATAATTTCGCCATGAGTGTTGTTGAATATCATCGTCAAGAGGAATTAGATGCGTAAGACGAGTCGATCAAAATTAAAAACCTGTTTACAACAAACCTTTTAATTATTCAAACCGGTCACTTTTGTCACACCAACGATTCTTCTAACACACCAAGGGTTATCATCAAAACACCGAGTCGCTCTAATGTTAATCCCTCAACCGATTATGCACAAATTTATGGTCCTTTACCTTCCATCGCTGAAGTAACTCAAAACCCGAAAATCGCAAAATTCTTAGATATTTTGATATTTTCATGGTCGACCTCAAAACTTTAGAACATGAGATAGAATATCATTCGAAATTAAAGTTCAACATTTTCAATCGCCTCTGCGCGAGAACAAAGAGACATTTTCGAAAAATCTTTTACCAAATGTTAAGAATTTGAAAAATTGTGCATTGTCTTGGGAACGGACTTTCATAAGGAACTTGGAGTAATGAAGGTCGTTTCGAGAAAATGAAACATCTATTTCTAATACTAAACGAAAAGAAAATGTTGAGAAAAGATGTTGATCGACTCTTGAAAGATGTTATCCGTACGATATCCATAATGTTGTGTTATTCTATTCTTTGCCACATGCATCGATTATATCTCTCACGATAATGTTGACTCGTGGTAATCGTTGAGAATACGGATAATGTGCTTCGATCGAGTCTTTAAAAGTCGAAAATGAACGATTACTTAACGAACTTTACAATGCAAAACGTCGCCTTAATTGGTGTGAAAAGATATTCACAATCAACAACTTGGTTTTCAAAAGAAAATCGCTCATTGTGTGCAAAATCTTCCGATCCTAAACTTTAGTAATCGGATGATCAAAACGTGTCTTTGAAAAGTCAAATCTCAAAATATGAACAAGAACTTGTAAAAGTTAAACAGAATATGGTGTCATATTTGATTTACTCAATAAGACTCGCCATGAAGCATCAAACGAACTTGATCACTATCTTGCTCACACTAGAGAAGTCATGAACTTTCTTGGTAATATTCGCTCGAAAATCAAGATTTGATTCACACTATCTCTAAGTTAAGAGAAATGTTAGGAAAGTATGAACAACTTCCGCCAACCATCATTAAGAGATTAGCACCGAACACTTAGTAATCGCGCACCTAGAATCCCTACCGCCAAATCACAAGTTGCTAACGTGCTTCCTTCTCATCGAAACAGAATAGTTGCGCTTTTTCCAAACGTCCGCACTTCACAGCCTAGGAGCACTCAATCAAGAATAGGAAGTTACGACCCAAGAAAAGATCAATAAGGAATGCTAAAGTAGAAGAACACCCTAGGACTATGAATAAGACTCACGTTGCTTCCACTATAGATATTGCGCCCGCAAATGTAATAGAAATAGTGATGTAACTAATGCTAAACCTTTAAGTACTTTTGATATTCATTCGATGCACCTTGTGTTATTTGTCGAAAAGTATGAATTCGATTGTCATGACAAATGTGTTGCTAAAGCTATAATCTCTCGCTTACTTTAATCCTAAGAATCGGCATACCTCTAGGCCCAATAATCATTCTAAGTCCGTGCTTGGTAGACCGCCTTCTTTAGATTCTAAGGCAAGCATTGATGTCCTCAGAGCTCCGGTTTCACCTCCTAAGAATGTAGTACCACCTAGTGCATTCACAAAGACTAAAGCAAACAAAGAGTTATAGATAGCGTAAATGGATATATAACACATTAGGATTTAAATGGATGCCTAAAGTTATTAATGTGTGTATGTCTACTATCATCGCTCCCGAACCCTCTAACATTTCGGTTCCACATCTACTTCTATTCCATCCGTGTCGTGCATGTGTAATGCAGTGATATGATCATTCTCTGATTGTTGATAGCGGGCTGCTCCCGACACATGACAGCAACCTTAAAGCTGTTATCAAACTTTATTGCAAAGTTCATTGGCACCGCCGATTCGGGAATGATCACTGGCAGCCTATCATGGGCTACGGAGACTATATCAATGGGAACATCGAAATTAGCGGTGGTTTACTATGTGGAAGGCCTCGGTCACAACTGCTTTCGTGAGGTCGGCTTTGTGATGGAGATTTGGAGGTTGCTTTCAGGAGAAAACTTGTTTCATTCGTGATCTCCAAGGAAATGACCTTATGTCCGGCTCGCGTAATTCTAGTCTTTACACTATCTCTATGCAAGACATGGTTGCTTCATCTCCCATCTCGCTTACTTTCAAAGGCAACATCAACAAAATCCGGCTATGGCACCGTCGCCTCTCACATCTAAACTTTCAAACCATCACCAACCTTGCTCGACACAAACTAGTTGAAGGTCTCCTACGATTCCGTATTCAAAAGATCACCTTGCTCACTTGTGAACAAGGAAAAAGCACTGTGCTCATTTTCCTTCAAAGGTGGAACACGCTCTCAAAGATGTGCTTCATCCTCTTCACATGGATTTGTGGCCGATCGTGTGCAAACGATCAATGGAAAACGCTACATCTTAGTAATTGTTGATGACTATTCACGATGGACTTGGGTCTACTTTCTTCAAGCAAAGACCAAGCTCCACAGATGATCATCACCTTTCACATAAAATACTGTGTTCATCCAAACACCGCCGACAAATAAGAATGCATAAAGGAACCGAATTTGTTAACCAAACCTTCGTGAATTTTATGAGAAAGCGGAATTCAAAGATCAAACATCTATTGCACGACACCGTAACAAAACGGAGTTGTTGAAAGAGCGAAACCAACGTTAGTGGAAGTCGCAAGAACAATGTTAATCAATGCTAAACTTCCAGATTACATGTGGGCGTAAGTCGATTCATCGCATGCTATACTCAAAACCGCTCTATGATCACAAACGCCACAACAAAACACCTTTCGAGTTTGTCAACAACCATAAACCGAATCTCAAACACTTTCATGTATTTGGATCCCTTTGCTATCCGAATAATGATCGTGATGATTTTGAAAGCTCAAAGCCAAAGCCGACATTGGAGTCTTTATTGATATTGTGAGAATTCTAAAGGTTACCGGATCCGAATCGTCGTGACAAAACATGTGTGATGGAAATGATTCATGCTCATTTTGATGAACTTACGTAAATGGCTTCGAGTATAATAAGCTTAGAACCCGGTCACAACCGCTTAAACTTCCTCAACCCACATCATCGGTGAACAAAGCCCCCACCACTCGTCAACAAATGGAAAGGTTATTTGCTCACTGCTCAAAGGATTTATATTGATGAACGTGCTCTGTGTGTATCCGTTGTTTCCACCGCACAACCCGATAATACTCTTATACCGATACACTGCACACAACAACTATCGTTGAAGAGGCACCACCATTGACTCCACCACAACAATGGAATACACCGCTCCAACAATGATGAACCGGCCGATGATATTCTTAATGAAGTACCCCACCGCAGATTTTGATCCAAATCGTTCTTTAACCCGTTTGCTAATGACATCATTGCACTGACCGATGTCGCGGAATCATCAACAAACCATTTGAATCCTCGAATTTGCACAATGTATACCAACATCAACCTCTACACATCGATGGACAAAAGACCATCCTCCTCGTAAACATTATTGGCAATCCTAATCAACCGTCGTTCACGAGACAACGTCTTCACACGATGGTGAACATTGCATTTATGCACTCACCGCTCCGCCAACTGAGCCTAAAACATTAAATACACGATGACAAAAGACAACTTGATTGAATCCATGCAAGAAGAACTCAACCAATTCAAACGCCTTGAAGTATGGGAATCGGTTGAAAGACCAACAGGGTCTACGTCATTGGTCTCAAATGGATTTGGAAAACAAATTGATGTCAAGGAACGTCATCCCAAAACAAGTCACGCCTAGTTGCTAAGGGTTATCGTCGGGAAGAGGAATAGACTTTGAAGAATCTTTTGCTCGGTTGTTCGCCTTGAGGTCGTTCGGATATTTCTCGTCATGGTTCATATGAATATGACGGTCTTTTAAATGGATGTCAAAACTGCGCTTCTCAACGGACAACCGAAGAAACGGTTTATGTCACCCAACCGAAGGATTCGTTGATCCCGAGTTCCCGAACCATGTCTACAAACCGAACAAAGCTCAGATGGTCTCAAACAAGCTCCTCGGGAATGGTACGATAAGCTATCATCTTTCCTCATTGCTAATAATTTCACCAAAGGTTCGGTTGACCCAACTCTTTTATACAATATCACGGGCACATATCTTAATTGTTCAAATTTACGTGGATGACATCATTTTTGGGTCTACACATAAAAAGTTTTCAATCGCTTTTGCAAAACTAATGAAGAAAAATTTTGAAATGTCCATGATGGGTGAACTTACGTTCTTTCTAGGATTACAAGTTCATCAATCACTCCGTGGTATTTTCTTGAGCCAGTCCAAATATGCCCTTGAATTGTTAAACAAATTTGGAATGAAAACATGTGACACTTATGCCACACCAATGACTCATACCAAGAAGCTAAACGCTGATTTACATGGGAAATTAGTTGACCCTACCAAATACCAAGTATTATTGGGTCTCATGTATCTAACAAATAGCGCACTGATATCATATTTGTCGCTTATCTATGCTCCCGTTATTAGTCGCGACCAACCGAAACCCACCTCTCGAGGCTAAAAGAATCCTGATACATCAAGGGAACCATTAACTGGGGATCCGTATCCGAAGGATTTCGGTTTTGAACTAATCGCTTTTTCATACACCGACCACGCAGATGCTTAGACTCAAGGAAAAGTACTTGTGAGCACTACAATTTCTTGGTGATAAACCGGTGTCTTGGCAATCAAAGAAGGGGATTGTACATCATTGCCATCAACCAAGCGTAATATGTAGCCATGTTGCCAGATTGTGCTCAAGTCACATGGATGAGAACACAACTCAAAGACTATGGTTACGTGATTTGATGTAATCCCGATGTATCGCGACAATCGGAGTGCCATTGCGATCTCGCAACTCGCTCAAAGACTAAATCAAAGCACATCGATCTTCGCTATCATTTCATCAAGGACCACGTGAACAGTGGCACGCTTGAATTATACTGTGGGTACGAATACCAATTGATGATCTTCTCACCAAAGCCTTGCCTCCCGCTAGGTTTAATGAGTTGGTCCACCGGATTGGTATGAGGTGTTTGACCCAAGAGAATTGTGACCTCCTAAAACAATTTTAAAAACCCACAAACACCAAAATATTTTTGTAAATACATTTTCAAAAACAAAATACAAAATATAAAACCTAATAAAACAACAAAATATTCTTCTAATCTATTTTTCTTTCAACATGGCAAGTACATTTCTTTCACAACACTTTAATCTTTCGAAATTCGTATTTTTACGATCAAGTGTTGAGGGAGAAAATAATCACTTAACCTGCTTCAAAACATCTCTGTACTTGCATGTTATCATATCCGGTTGTTTCTTTTATCAATGGTGGTAATTTTTTCGGTTCAATGACACTCCTGACTAAAATTATAACCTTTCATTATTTTCTTAAGTCGAGGGGAGTGTCATCAAGTTTCTTTCTTAAAAATCTTTGTTTGGTAACCAAAATGGAAGTTAAATGGCTTTGTATGAAAAAGGAAAAGGTGGAGGGACCAAAACTGTCAAAAGATGAAAGTCATTTTAATAAAACACTCTCCACCTAACATATTCATCACATTTATTACTCATAAACCTAACCAATCCTACGCATCGAAATTGCTTCTTCAAATCTGTGTTTCGATCATCAATTTGTAAGTTGTTTCATGATCTTAACATGTTTACAAACATAGGTTTTGATTTTTACACTAATCCAACGGTCAAATTTTTGTCTATGAGTGTTTACGTGTTCTACGACAAGCGTATGAACTCATAATCAAGAATGGGTGTTTGTGGTTAAAAGATTGTGTCAAAACATGTCTTTAACATCAATGGGACTATTTTTATCTCAAAATCCACCCGTAAACACTAATTGATGGTTTTTCAAATTTAGGTTTATGCGTGGTTTTGGGTGTTTTCAAATGTGTATGTTTGTGGTCAAAAGATTGTTGTATAAGGTTGTATTCAAGTTGAATTGAACATATCCTAGCCAGATTTTACCTTAAACTCAAATGAATCATCAATGGGAATTTAGGGTTTACATTCATACTGGTCGGGTATTTTTGTTTCTTGACATTTTGATGTTAAAACTTGGATAAACATACTCTATATGCCTCTTATAACTTCCGAAACACTATGGTGCAATTCATATGGCTAGAAATCTTATGCGAAATCATAAACGTTAGGTTTTGACTTACGCGTATGACTTTCACGCCAAAACATTTAACAAGCTTTCATGCCATAACTGCTTTAGAATGAATATATGTGTTAAGATTGATGATATGATGATTTTATTTCGTGCTTGCTACCGTGAAACTCGAATCAAGGTCTTTGTTACTCACGATAAGGATCACCCACGCGTGAGACGCTATGCGTAAGAGAAATCCCACGCGTAACTATTACGCCGTAAGGTTCTACAATGGGACCACGCGTATCCCGTGAAGGATATGCGTAAGCAATGACCTCTATGCATAAGGTCTACTTATGAGTAAGCCTTACGCGTGAAGGTCTTTATACGCCACGGCGAAGCCCCACGCATAAGGTCCCCTTTTCCTACGCTGTAACATTTCTTACGCCGTAGTTAGATCCCACGCATAAGCTTTTGTTCACGCCAGATATCACTCCCTGCTTACGCAGAACTTTGCCAAATCTACGCCTAAGCCATGATTGACCTTCATTATGAATTGTTACGTACAAACTTGTAAATAAATGATTCATAACGTCACGAAACCAATAATGTCACTAATAAACTTAATCGCTTAATATGTTGTGTTAAATAAGTGATAACATAAACTTTAAAACTTAAAGTTAACTAACTCACTAAACTTATCACGACGACATTGGACTATTGAACAAACAAGTGACTTTGGACTCAGAATAATCTTTGACATCAGATATTCAATAATTAGACAATAAAACCTTCCGTTGACTAACATTATGTCTTTCGATATGTTGGTTTCATGGCTAATGTTATTTCGGATCTCGACATGGTCGCCAATGAATGTGGATGCACCGTAAGTTCTTACAATTGCCGACATCTTCCCTAATGGCTATCCTAGAGAGATTGGAAAGAACAACCTTAGGGTTGAATTTGAAACCCTCACATGCTCGTAATCTTCTTGTCTCATTGTTGTGGATATTCTAAAGAATCATCCCTACCGTAACATTCTCTCACACTCGCCATCGCATCGAGATCTACATGCAACAATTCGAATTCAATGCAAAGGATCAAGGGTCAAAGTGCAGGATCAGAACTCTCAATCACAAACAAGTCACCATCACTCATGCCGACGACGGGTCGTTTTCTCATTCCCGAAATCGAGCCAACCGACTTCTTTGCCACACCCATCGAGGAGACAGCTTCACAATTCTTGCTTGATATTGGCTATGATGAAGCTTCGTGAATTATCTCTAAGCACCTCATATGGAGCTTAAGAACATTCCTCAACCGTGGAGAACCTCTACATCATCATCACCAAATCGGTCTCTGGTCGTGATAGTGGCTATGAGCATCCAAAGCTCATGGAACTACAAATTTTCCGTAATTAATCAACAAAAGAACATCGAAATGAAGCAATCGTATGGGAAGACATGATGTCATTTCACAAGAAACTTGGCTCAAAGATTCCTATGTCATATACACAAAATTGTTGATCCAGAGAGCACTGGACTTCATCCCGATATTCCACAAAGGCTCAATGACCCGCATAATCACGATATGTTGACCGAGCCTACCCTATCACCGTAATCAAGGAATCGCTCACAAAGAAACAAGGTGTTGTGTTACCCGATCACCCATCGACCGACGAAATCAAGAAACTTGAAACGCATAAAAGGTATCGGGGTAGCGAAGAGAAGGCAAAGTTGGTCATCTCATCGAAAAACCTTCTCGAACACCTACTCGGAGAACCGTAAGAGGAAGTCTTTGGAAGTGCAGAAGCGCTGAGAGTCAAAGGAATGTCCCAAAGAGGAAACCCGCTCCTCCTAAGAAAGTTCCTCTCGTGAAGTTGTTCCTATTCCTACACCGAACCACCAAGAAAGCTACGGACGAAAGCTCAAGATACACAATCGACGAGGAGGTTCACTACTCGAATCAAGCAACCGAACCACCTCCCTCAAGAGCAAAACCTCATAGTCCTCCACCGAACATGGAAAAGGGAAGACTCATTGTGCTTTTATGAAGAAAGCTCGATGATGAAGAAGAGCAACCGATACTTCATACAGAAGAAGTTCAAAATCATTAGACTCCAACATGTTGCGAAGGAATTTGCAAAGGATCAAATGGGTGGCCTCGAGGTTCAAGTGGTGTCGCTTACCCAAACCATCTCCTGATGCTGTTAATCGATTCGATAAGGGAGCCGGTGCCACCACTCTTTCGCAACAACAACAACTTTTGAGGATTCTATTGATTATGAGAATGAGGAACCAGAAAAGAAAAGACCGAGGAAATACCGATGAAACAAAGATCGATGACAAGGCCGATTGCATAATAAATCGTGACGACTGTGCCTTCTTCATGATGATCAAGGGTATGAGGGTGATATGCTTGCGCCAAACTTGTAGTCAATGCAATAAGAAATAATAGACACTTCGTTATGATTGCGCAGGGTTGGGCCTCGCGAACCACCTCCGCGGTGAATAAGTATGTGATATGAGTTATGGATAATATGATGTATGTGAAATATCGTGTTGAGTGAACATACCATTGAAATGACTTGTCCAACCTATTTATAGGTGATGAAAATAGCTTGAGAGCATTAGCACACGCTAGGAGATCATGGGGCGCGCCCCGATTTATGGTAACCGCTAGGCTTTATCCCCACTATCTCTGGACTTGGCGGGAAGCTAAGGACATAGTGGAATGCGGGGAAGACCAAGTCAAGGTTCTTGTTTGTCTTGGCATCTTCAGAGAAGACACCGGAAGGGCATAGCCTTCGGCCAAGGATTCCCAACTGTAACCATGTCAATGATGAATGGTTTTACGCCACCAATGACTTATAAAGAAAGACTTGGGTCTTCGTAATGTAATTTTGATCGAGGTAGAGAAGGGGGTCCTTCGACCGACGGAGGGTACGCCATCAAGCCCCCAATCGAAAAGTGATATGTACGGACGAGAAATATTGCTTACGACTCGTAAATAAAACGAACCTCCCCTTCGTCACAAAATGAACGAAGGTGAAAAGTTTTGTTAATAGTGACCGCTAATAAATGCATAATTAATCCTAACTAACCTCGCTTCCTCGGACTAGTAAACATCCTTTCAAAATTTAAAAGGGTTTGAAACCGGTAGAAAAGGGATAGCACCGAGACATGTAGGGTCGAGATGCAACATTTGTAGGGTATATAAAATGCAAAAACAAGAAACCCTAACAAAGTAACTCTCGCCCAAAGTTTTCACCTACTAAAATTCCTTTTGATCAAGCCTTCGACCAAACAAGGTAAAGCGCTCCTTCTTCTCAGATTTCAAATATTTTGTGTTTTTTAGAAGGTGTCATGTCAACCAACAAAAATTTGTGATAAAACAACAAGGTCGACATTAACCGTGGAGGAGCTTAAAGCGCTCCTCACCGATTATCCCATTCCAAAAGAACACAAAATAATGCTACCGAGTAAATATCAAGGGATATTTGATGCCCCGAAAATTATGTAGGCTTGTATATCCATGCTTTCACCACTTCCAATCTTAGGATACCATTGCATCCTTTGATTTTAGAATTCTCCGATATTATGAGGTACACATTTCTAGGTTCAACCTTTGGCCTAGCCAAGTCGACAACATACATTGTTATGTGCAAAGCTTATGGGTTTGAACCATCCTCGATCGTGCTTGTAGGGTTTTTGAATCTATACCCGGAGGAGATTGGTTGACCTTGGCCAAGAGGGGTGAAAGGGATGTGCCCATATTGATAGATAGACCTTTTACGAACATAAGGAACTGAAAGGCAAGTTCTTTTATATTCGTATCACCATTATCCCTCCCGGATACTCGCATTGTTAAACCCGCACTTTCAATATGATGAGAAAATGTTCACCGATCCATTGCCTTATACCGTGAGAAGAAACCCATTGTATCGGCGCTTGGCTCGTCATCCACCGACCGCCGGACCTTCCCCGAGCCAATCCTCGCTCATGGTCGGCATTGCGAGAGACGGGAAGGGTCTCCTGGTACCGAGATAATTTGTGATGGAGAAAGTATGTATTTTTAAATTAACCTAAGAAACCAAACTTATCTTGTCGATATTTATCTTATCTCGCTTTTGTGCAGAGATGTCGTTCAGAACTTTGTTGTGGCCGGAGGTGCCAAAGAGGTAAGATTTCTTCCAAAGAATCCCCAAGAAACAAGCTATGGCGCTGGCTTCCCATCGGTGTCCATAAACAAGGACGAGGTGGAAGCCCATCCTGCCGAGCTCGATCTTCTCTCCTCCGCCAAAGGAACCCATAGATGTAGAAGATCACCGGTGGAGAACATTGTCGACTCAGACAAACCAGTCTCAAGGACCATCGCCATCGAGGAGACCTCCAAGATAAGTGAGAGGGTTCAAGGTGAAAGGTGCTAGTGCTAAGGCTATGAAATCGATTCAAAAGAAAGCTTATTCTACCTACTCCTCCTCTCGAACTACCCGCGTAAGAGTGCCTGTAGGTCGTGGTATTTCCACCATCGGAAGGCCCAATGGTGATGACTTCCATGGTAAACTTCTTACCTATGAAATAAAATTAAATACCAAGGATCATATATTAATGAAACTTACTTTTGTTGTAGGACTTCTTGATACGAAGGAGCTTCCTTCTCCCCTAGCTTGTCACCAACTTATGAGCCATGTGATCCCATCCAAGTGGAAGGAGGTGATGAATAACATGTCCATAGAGAGGCTCTGTGATCTTCATGATAAAAGCTATGTTCGCCAGGGCATGCTTGACAACCAACTCAATGCTAGGACAAGGAATTGCTCACCGTCACCAAAGCTCGAGAAGAAATGGGTACTATGCCGAGGGGGAGAAGGTTAGAGATCAAAAGTATGCACTGGAGAAGAAGTGAGGAAGCATTGGAGGATTTTGATAAGAATCCTTTGTTCAAGATCTAGAGTCGAGAATGAAAAGCTCAAAGGTCAATTGGCAACGAGCGAGGCCGAAAAGAGGTTAACCGTCAAGGCTCTATGGTTGTTGGCTATAAGGAGCAGACATCCGCTCTTTCATCCAAGTGTGGAGGTCTCAACAAGAGAGGTCAAAGTTGCCGGACCAAGAGATCAAGCTCCGAGAAAGGTAGATGGCCCGAACCTCCGTCTCAAGATGTCAAGAAGGACGATGGTGGACTGTAATCAAAGTGATCCCTACATTGCTATGGAACTTTACCATAGCGATGATGTGGGGATTGCCATTGGGAATGTGGTGAATCTGCCATTTTTCATGGTAAGTGTACCACTTGGAGGAGGTGGCTAAGATCGGGGAACCAAAGCGCTGGAGAAAATTCCAGACACAGGCAACTCATGAAAAGAATATGATGATGCAGTAATCACTTAACGCTTTAGAGTTCCCTTCTGCAGATGTGACGAAGGACCCAAGAAATTTCGATCGAGGATCCGCTAGCCAAGAGCCAAGGAAAGTCCAGCCTCCTTCTCCTCCAAGAGGACTCCATCACCCTGTGTTCCATCTCCGTGTTTAGCCGATCCCACTCACCCAAGGTTTAAAGAAGGCAACCATGTGGTTGTAATTTGATCCCTGTGGTGGTATGTACTCGCTTAAAACAATTGTCAGGTTCGCCCGTGCTTCGTGTTCGATGAAACAATTTACTTATTGCATGTTGGTAGTAGGCTACGCCCAAGACAATAGTTTATAATGTTGGATGTTTAACATTTACGGCTTTTAGACTAGTAAAACTAGTCATAAATCTACAACGGCCACTAGGGCTCGAATTTTGCCATGTGTGATTCTTCTTTTACTTTACTTATGTAAAAATATTTTTTACAACCTAAGGCGATGGTAGATGCATAGCCTCATCATGTGTAGTTACTTCACCAAGAATATTAGCAATCGATAATTTGATCACGACAGAGGGTCGCGACCCAATTCGCCTTGATCCTTCGGGCATGAAGGTTTGAAATACCTTAAGGCCATATAGGAAAGTTAATGTGAAGTTGAGATGGATGTTATGCATATGAGCAAGACATGTTGTTTAGTCTTTGTACATCCCTTCGACATTCAAACTTATAAAGCGACTTGGTGGGTAAATCTTTGTTGTATTGAACGAAACAAGAGATTTGAGGGAAATGTGTTATTATCATTAAGTGGGTAGGAGGATTACATCATTTTAAGAAATGAATACTAGACGCCATGCGAGTGAGTGTGTAAATACTCATCATTTTGGTCAAATCAATCGAAAACATTTAAAATGCTCGAATGCATCAAAATACCGAAAATATCTCAAAATTGCATTTTATATGTTTCGTATGCAAAATGTTTAAAATCGATGAAAAATGAGCTAAGTTTGCATAATTGTCGGCTTTCAGGTCCCCAAGTTTCAAAAGTTGTCGTAAATAGTCCCCAGCACTTATTTTAATAAAAAGTCACCAAAGGTCCTTTTAAAATCATAACTTGTCATAATTAGTCCTTTGGTGAAAAATGTCAAAAGTTTTGAGAAATTACAAGTTTAGTCCTTTCGAGTTTCAAAATTGGCAAAATAGTCCTTGGAAGTTTGAAAATGTCCATTATGGTCCTTGTACTATTGAAACTTGTCATTTTTGGTCCCTTGAAACAACTTTTGAAAATTGGCGTAATTTGTCCTGGTTTTTGTGGAATCGCATAATTCGTCCTTGTTCATTAATATCCAAATATCGACTGACCCTTTGCACCTTTCGACCCTCGCCAAACCTTTGACCCCTGCTTGTGAACCCCGTCCACTAATATCACCCCAAGTCAACACCCCAGCCAAACCTTCCCACTTTTCCCTCCACTATCTCCTTCCTCCCAACTGCTTCCTCTGCAACACTCCATCACCCTCACCTCCAGCTCATTTCCCACACCTTATCACTACATCTCAACAACCAAACAAAATGCATTTATTGCTTCTTCAACCTAACACTCAAACCCCCCACAGTTGTTAAATCCATTTTGGCGCCAAAATCGAATCAATGGCCAATATCAACTCAACTCATCCAATGGTCCAGAATTCAAGTGGAAAATGCTCAGATAGGAGAGAGAAGCACTTTTGTATAAAAAGAGAAGGAGAAGAAGGAGAGAAGAGTAGTAGTCTTTAGTTTTAAATTTCTTGCAACTCGTTTTTATTATCAATGTATTAGTTTAAGTCTTAAATTGTTATTCTCGCTTTTATGTATTAAATGTAAGTTATTTAAACGTTTGTAATCCAGCTCAAGTATTAATTCAAGTTTATCCAAGTTTCTAGTTTTTAAATTTTCTTTACTTATGCGCGTTTAAATAATTTAAAAGCCGTGCTCAACAAGCCTTATTATAATTTAATAAGCTTACTAAAGCTACTCATAGCTTTTAATAAGCTTATAATCCAGCTTTAAGCTAATCAATTTGGTCAATTAAAGTCAAACCAAGCTCAAAATGGATTTAGTTATGAAAGCTGGTTGATGCAAGAGTTGGATATGGGTTGAAATGCAGAAATGAATGGGATTGAATTTGGTTTAGGCTAGTGATATTTGGGTCTCGCTAAGTCATACTGAGTAGAACCATTTGTAAGCTCAAATTCATCTCACTTGAATGCTTTGTTCTTCATCGTTATTATTGCATTTGATAGTTGATTCTCTCATTGATCATAGTAAGGAAGGCCTTGAATTGAATCAGTCTAGACTAGTTTAGCTTGCATTTCAATATTTTAACTAAGGTTTGGCATTAGGTGTTAGCTCGAGATTTAGGATAGCTCGTTGGTTAACACTAGTTGCACTAGTCTTAATTAGGTATAATAGAGTCACTTTGGTCACCATTTGCACCCTAGAATAGCCAAAGTCAAATTTGCATAAAATCGTCCTTGGATCAAATGTGCTTGAATCGCTTGGTCAAAATGAGTATTTAGGTTTATAATACATAGAGATAGCTTGCATTAGTTTCATTTCATCATAAACATCATATTCACCATAAATTAAGATCAAAACTCACAAAAGTCAAAACTCTCAAATCACAAAAGTCAAAAGTTGAAAATCTCGCCACCCAACTTGGGTGATTTTTCATGATTCAATTTTGGTTCAATTCAAGTAAAACTTGGGTTAAAAACTTCAGTTGGTCAAGTTTTTAAAATGATTTTTGTATAATTTTAGTAATTTTCTATAAGCTCTAATTCACTTTGTCAAAAGGTCAGTGTGCTCTGCACACTCAAAGATACATCGAAAGCGAGACAAGACCTCGCGCACCTTGCATAGGTTTGGTTTTAGCTTAGGGTCTCAAACTTGGTTTATAGATAGTTGTCGGTGGACTTGAGTTCTTCATTTTGTTTTTCACATAAGTTTTCTCAATGCTTGTGCTTAAGCTTCAAAAGCATGTAAAACTCAAGGGCACTTCGAGATTTCAAATCATCAAATCTATTTAGTTTGCATTTCAGAGGTTAAGGCTAGTGGTAATTAGTTGCTTTTGAGTAATTTTAGAATATTATAGCTTCGTGATCATTTGGTTCTCTGTTGTGGCCTTTAGTTTATCTCGAGTGCTTATTTATAAGCACTTTGCATCGCAGCCTTCATATTCTCACACATAAGCTATTGTTTTATATTTTTATAGATTTAGAATATTAATTTAGACTTTTCCTGAATTTTTCATATTTTTCCAAAGACTGCTTGATATTTTTCCTCATTTAAATTAGTTTTAGTACTTTTAATTAGCTTTTAATATAATTAAATCGTAAAAACTTCAAAAAATAAGTTTTCATTTTTCCTAGGTTAAGAAAATATAAAAAGCAAAAAATAATTTTTCCAGATTTTTCATAGTTTAATTTGTAATTTTTAGCAATTTAATTAGTTTTAAATAGTTTTTAATTCATAGAAAATAGAAAATAATCGTAAAATACAAAATTAGTTTTGAAAATTTCTTTAGTTATTTTAGATTTTTCCAAGTCATAATTTCATTTTTCTAGCTTTATTTCACATTTTCTTATATTTTAGGGTATTAGTAAATAGTTAAAATAGTTTTTAATTAATAATAATTAAATAAATAGTCATAAAATAATTTTCTTTTCTAAAAATTTTCTCTCATCATTAGGTTTGTAAAATGTTATTTTTATATTTTTAGGATTAATAATTGCTTTCGCCACATTTTCTTTTGACGTTACGTAGTTTTTAATTTAAATTTATAAAAGAAAAAATCAAAAACATCATTTTAAAAAATAGTGATAGCGTTTATTTAATATAATTTATCTTTTTAATTTTCTTTAATTTGCATTTAAGCCCCTGTAATTTATATACTTTTTCTTTAGGTATAATCAATCACAACCCTTTCCTGCTCAATTCTCTCGATCACTATTCGCTTGATTATTCATCGCATACACCGCTGGGACTTAACGACTGGGAAACACTATACTCCTCCGATCTTCATTGCATTGGTTCTAGACCTGCTTAAAGTTTGTTACGGTTGACCATTCACAAGTTGTCACTGTGTGATAAAACTGACTTGTCAGCATCGATCAAATTTTACGCCACGGAGTCAGGCTAATTATCTTCCGCTTAGCGATTAGTGATTTGAATATTCACCCTTGTTCATACCATCTATATCTATATATTTTCTTATAAAATCAAAATCCAAAACATCTTAAAACATATAAAACACAAAAATATTTTTCTTTTGTTTCTATATATGTATAAAACCATAAAACTCAAAAAGATTCTTCTTCCCCATTTTCATAATTCCTTCCTTAACTCGAGATTCCTTAGAGTTAACTCTAGTGCATGCGCACTCGCTCTTCTAGATCATCGAGTCCTTTGCGCGATCTAGCGAAATTCCTAGAAGACGCTCTAGTAGACGTCACCAAATAGTCGAACCCGAGATTCGCACTATTTCAAACAACAATATGGCGCATTTAACCTAACTATGGCGGAAATGCTCTGTGCACCCACCGAGGTTATGGAGATGCCATCTTTTACCAAAGAATCAATTTCGTCACTTTGAATTGAAGACACATTTGATCACACTTGTGTTCACAAATCAATTCCACGGTTCGATCGAAGACCCAGATGCACACATCCGTTGGTTTAACAAGTTGACTTCAACTATCAATTTCAAGGATGTGCCACAAAAAGTAATCAAGTTGATGCTATTTCCATTCTCACTTGAGGACAAACCGGATTTAATGAAAGAACCCCCGATCCATCGAAACTGGGAGGATCTTGTTCAAAAGTTTGTCAATTATTTCTTTCCTCCATCAAAGACGACTAATCTTAAAATGAAATTTCGGATTTCACGAAATTTCGATGAAAACTTTGGAGAGGCATGGAGAGATTCAAAGATCTCTCAGAAATGCCCCCATCATGAATTCACTGAGCTTCAACAAGTTAATATCTTTTATAATGGGTTGAACGGTAACCATCAAGACTCTTTGAACGCAGCCGCAGCGGCAATATCTTGAATCGTAAGCCTAAAGATGTGATTGAGATTTGCGAGCAAAAATCAAAAGTTCCTATTTCGCAACAAAGTCAATATTCAACACCGCTTCTTCATCCAAGAATCTCTTCCGAAAGTTAGCCGCCCATTAGTCAGTTTAACGGACATCATCCGTTGTATGATGAAAGAGGTAAAGGAAATCAAAAGCGAAATTCATAAGCCGTAACCAATCAAAGTAAACAAGGTGTGGAAACTTGTAGTGGTCCGCATGCGTGATTATGATTGTCAACAACCGATGCTTCTTTTACCAAGCTCCGTAGCTTCTGTGAAACCACAATCAATACCGACTACAAGCCGATCCTCACTACTGCACCTAGCGGTATGACACCACCGGTTTTCCTCCGTGCAAAACCATGGCAATCAAAATCGCTTTGTTCCAATCAAGGACAAAACTTCAATAACTCTCAAAATTTCAATCAAAACCGAACAATTTCAACCAACCATATCAAGCTCCTAATCGCCAGTTATCAACAACCTTCTCAAGCTCCCCGCCAAATGACTTCATGAAAATTACCGAGTCAAGCATACGCTCAATGCAAACTCGGATCAATAACATGAGAGTTGAGCTAAAAAGGAAATTGATACCACAATGTCTCTCAGACAATGAGTTGAAGAATATGATGAGCGCTTCATGAACATGAATATGAACAAAGCTTCATCATCTTCGGAGGACTCCCAAGCAACAAGCCCAAATCCCAATGCCGAAAGTTAAAAGCCACCACTGTAGTGGTAAGACGCACATGGACCTTCGACTCCAATGCCTCCTCCACCAGAGCAATGAGTCAAGTTACCAAGGATACAACGGACAAGGTGCATTTCTCAGAGCCCATCTTGGCATCAAGACACGTCCCACCTTCGGTAGTCCGTTTTAAGTCCGAACCAAGTTCAAGACAAACCGAGGCTTAAATGACTTCCATCCCTACCAAAAGTCTAGTCGCCTTCCTTACCCATCAAGAATGCATGATGAGAAGCTCAAAGACAAAAACCAAAGAGCAAATGGAAAAATTTTCCAAATTTTCAATGAACTCCACTTTGATATAAGCTTCATGATGCTCTCGCTCTAATGCCTAAATTTGCATCCACACTAAAAAGGCCATCGAGCAACAAAGATAAGTTATCCGAGATGGCTAAAACCCTCTCAATGAGCAATGCTCACTGTCCTTCTCAAGAAGCTTCCCAAAAGCTTGAAGACCCTACAGATTTTAATCCTGCGCGATTTCTTGGGATGGTTCAATGTCCGCCTGCCGATCTTGGCGCAAGCATTAACCTCATGCCACTCAAGATGGAAGAAACTGCTCTTCCTAAACTTACATCCACTTGTATGACACTCGAGCTAGCGGACTGCACTATAACTCGTCCACTGGGATAGCCGAGGATGTCGGATGATAGTAGGAGTTTCACCTTTCCACCGACTTTGTTGTAGTAGACTTTGATGCGGATCCTAGAGTTCCCTCATCTTGGGAGAGATTTCGAGAACCAGTCGTGCTCGATTGATGTATTTGTCAAGAGTCGACTATACGGGTCGACAAACGAAGAACTCACGCTTAATATCAACCAAAACCCAAGCCTCTATCCAAACAGAAAGTGTTGCCACAATTGATCAAAATCGAAGAATCAATGCAACACTCTCAAATTTCACGCTAAGAGGAGTCACCAAAACGGCCGAGCTAAAAGTTTGAAAATCAACCCCGGTTCAAACAAATGGTTTGAAAGTTGTACCGTGGAAGTCAAGAGTGTTCTTGATGATGATGATCTAGAATCGAGACTTTATCTAAGTGGTGGAAATTGCTAGCTCTAAGAGCACACCACTGTCCCACCTCCTAATCGCTTTATCGATCGAGTTTGTTAACTCTGTGGATGAAACCAAACTCTCTTCACCATCGAATTGGATGATGATGTTTGTGATCCAATGGGAGACATTCTTCCCATTGAAGAATTGCTCAAAATGATCCATCATCTCCTAGTCTTATTATTCCCGACTCTTCCATTCCTCTCTCACTCCGATGAGGAAGATGACAACTTTGGAATGAAGTCGATGCATTTTTAGTGATGAGTCAATTCCAACAGAATTGATAATACTTACTCGATTCGGAGGGAGACATCCTTTTTCCGAAAATGTTGATCAAGAACCGCTTCCTACCCTCCTCCCTGACATCTTATTGACAATCACCATATAAGCTTCAAGTTTGCTTAAAATGTCAAAAATGGTGATTTGCTTTTTCTCGACGAGGAATGGACTTGCATTCTCATGCACATCTTTATTCCATTCTTCACAGATGGTGGTTGCTCTTTCCCTTTCTCTTTCTCGGAATGAGGACACCATCTTGACCCCAGATCATCCTTTATAGTTTCTACTATTAACAATATACGGGTTGTATCTCGCGGTGTGGAACTCTTCGATGTTCATATGTTTATTAACATTGAATGAAAGTCCGATCGAGATTGGTTTTCCATATTGCTTTCCCATGAACCAATGAACGCGGGATCGAGTCAAGCTAGCGACTCGGAATCAAAACAAGAGCACACTATATGGGTTTTCACCCGATTTCGACTTCTTTCTACTTTCTACCACCCCAGCTGGGGAGTTGCCTCACGTTGTATATAAGTTTCAAAAAAAAAAAAAAAATATATATATATATATATATATATATTCTTTCAAATAATGGCGGTAGTATTTCCTTTTACGTTTATGTTTCGCATAACAAATGGGTACTTTGAATACGTTTCTATGTTCAACACCATATCCTTAAAAGTGAAGAGTCAATAGCCCAAGAAGTTTATGGCTCGTGGTATAGGCAAGTGAAACCATAATTGGTAATCGACTCACCAAAGATATTTTATCTAAGAGTTGGCTAGTCCGTACAAAGCGGCTCTCGTAAAGACAAATCAAACCGTTGAAGGCGGTGGTTTGCTCAAAATCACACGGTTATCGTTGTACCATAGTTCTTACTTGAACTGAAACATTTGGCTACTCCGTAGTAATGGCTTTTGTAAAGAGATTCAAACCATTAAGTTTTTTCAAAAGATTGCTAGGGACTAGCAATAGTTTAGTATGGGGACTGATGTGTAAATACTCATCATTTTCGTCAACTGAACTCAAGAAACATTTAAAATGCTCCGTAAATGCATCAAAATATCGAAAATATCTCAAAATTGCATTTTATATGTTTCGGATGCAAAATGTTTAAAATCGATGAAAATGAGCTAAGTTTGCATAATTGGCGCTCACCCCCAAGTTTCAAAAGTTGTTAAAATAGTCCCCGAGCACTTATTTTAAAGAAAAGTCACCAAAGGTCCTTTTAAAATCATAACTTGTCATAATTAGTCCTTGGTGAAAATGTCAAAATTTTTGAGAAATTACAAGTTTAGTCCTTTGAGTTTCAAAATTGGCAAAATAGTCCTTGAAATTTGAAAATGTCCATTATGGTCCTTGTACTATTGAAACTTGTCATTTTTGGTCCCTTGAAACAACTTTGGAAAATTGGCAGAATTTGTCCTTGGTTTTTGTGGAATTGCATAATTGGTCCTTGTTCATTAATATCCAAATATTGACCCTTGACCCCTTTGTTCCTTTCGACCCCCGCCAAACCTTCGACTTTTTCAGGAACCCCGTCCACTAATATCACCCCAAGTCAACACCCCAAATAAACCTTCCCACTTTTCCTCCACTATCTCCTTCCTCCCAAATCGCTTCCTCTGCAACACTCCATCACCCTCACCTCAAATTTCATTTCCACACCTTATCACTCCATCTCAACAACCAAACAAAATGCATTTATTGCTTCTTCAACCTAACACTCAAACCCCCACAGCTTGTTAAATCCATTTTGGCGCCAAAATCGAATCAATGGCCAATATCAACTCAACTCATCCAATGGTCCGCATTCAAGTGGAAAATGCTCGATAGGGAGAGAAGCACTTTTGTATAAAAAGAGAAGGAGTACAGAGAGGAGAGTAGTAGTCTTTAGTTTTAAATTTCTTGCAACTCGCTTTTTATTATCAATGTATTAGTTTAAGTCTTAAATTGTTATTCTCGCCTATATATTAAATGTAAGTTATTTAAACGTTTGTAATCCAGCTCAGTATTAATTCAAGTTTATCCAAGTTTCTAGTTTTTAAATTTTCTTTACTTATGCGCTTTAAATAATTTAAAAGCCGCTCAACAAGCCTTATTATAATTCTAATAAGCTTACTAAAGCTACTCATAGCTTTTATTGCTTATAATCCAGCTTTAAGCTAATTTCAATTTGGTCAACCAAAGTCAAACTCAAGCTCAAAATGGATTTAGTTATGAAAGTGGGTTGATGCGAGTTGGATATGGGTTGAAATGCAGAATGAATTGGGATTGAATTTGGTTTAGGCTAGTGATACTTGGGTCTCGCTTAATTCATAATGAGTAGAACCATTTGTAAGCTCAAATTCATCTCACTTGAATCTGCTTTGTTCTCTTATCGTTATTATTGCATTTGATAGTCGATTCTCTCATTGATCATAGTAGTGAAGCAAGCCCTTGAATTGAATCTGAGTCTAGACTAGTTTAGCTTGCATTTTAATATTTTAACTAGTGTTTGGCATTAGGTGTTAGGTGAGATTTAGGATAGCTCAATGGTTAACACTAGTTGCTTTAGTCTTAATTAGGTATAATAGAGCTACTTTGGTCACCATTTGCACCCTAGAATAGCCAAAGTCAAATTTGCATAAAATCATCCTTGTGATCAAATGTGCTTGAATCGCTTGGTCAAATGAGTATTTAGGTTTATAATACATGTAGATAGCTTGCATTAGTTTCATTTCATCATAAAACATCATATTCGGTCCATAAATTAAGATCAAAAATCACAAAGTCAAAACTCTCAAAGCGTCAAAAAAGTCGAAAATCTCGCCACCCAACTTAAGGTGACACGAGATTTTCAACTTTGACTTTTGAAAGTTTTGAGAGATTTTGACTTTTGTGAGTTTTGATCTTATCGCTTCTTTCCCAAGTGAGAAGAATGCAAATACATTGATTGAAAGCAAATAAAATGCGCCCTTAGACATTGTAAGTTTCATACATAGAACTTACGTAAGAGTAGTGCCATTCTGTGTTCTATCAATAACGCCTCCACCGCTGTTTCCTAATTGTAGGTCTCCGCTACACACGCTTCCTTAATAACGTAGGGTCCTTCCCATGTAGGTCCCAGCTTACTCCTTGTACTCACTTTACTTGCTTATTGAGTGGGAGGACATATTCCCCTGTTTGAAAGTCAAGGCCTAACTCGCTTGTTATAGTACTTTTCAATCTTTTTTTTAAAGGTTATTTAAAGTTTTTAGTTTCAAATTTAAAAATTAAATTTTCAGTTTTATTACGGGTTATTTGAAAAAGTAAATTTTTTTAAAGGGAAAATTTTTTTAAATTTTAATTTTGGGGTGGGTTTTTTTAAAAATGTTTTTTTTTTTGGATATTTTGGGGTTTTAATAAAACTTGTTTAAAATTATTTGTTTTTCCCCAACAAGGTTTAAACACCCAAAATTTCAAACTTGGGTAAATTTTTTTTTTCTTTTTTCAAAATTTGAAAAATTTTTTTTGGTTTTTAAATTTTTAAGACTTGAAAAACGGAAAACCAAAGGTTTTAGTTGGGAATTAAAATTTTTTAAATTTTGGGTTTTTAAAACGTTTAAAAAAATTTTCTTCGTTTAATTTTTGGGGTTTCCCAAAATGGAAAAAAAAAAATTTTTGAGGTTTAAAGTTTTTGACATTTAAATTTGGAAAAAATTTAAAAAGGTTTACTTTTTTTTTGGGTGAGGGAAAAATTTTTTTAAACAAATTGTAAAATTAAAGGTAAAAGAAAGTTTTTTTTGGGATTTTTGGGCCCAAAATTTTTTGGTAAAAATTTTAAATTTTTTAAAAATTGGGGGGTTTAATTTATTTTTTTTTGGGGGAAAAAAGGGTTACAGGGAAGAGGGTTTTTCGGGAAGGGGTTAAATTTAAATTTTTTTGGGGTTTTTTTTTACAAAGGGAAACTTTAAAAATGGGGGGTTAATTTTTTTTTAAGGGGTTTGGGTTACAAAAAAATATATTTTTAAATTTTCCCTTTTTTTTAATTAATTGGGTTTTTTAAATCGAAGGTTTCCTTGATGTCGAGAGCATATCTTCCTCCGATCTACTCTTAATGACCATATCATCTCGTAGGCCTCATTCCCGCCTATTTGCTTGTGGAAGGCTTTGTCCACCAATCGCTGGTAGGTGGCTTTGCATTTTCAAACCAAAAGGCATCTTTTTAATAATAAACGCCTTTTCCGTAAAAAGGTCGCCTTCTTCGTCTTCTTGACCATTTGTATCGATGGTAACCTTTATAAGCGCCTAGGAAACACTTTAGTCGAAACCTCGACAGGATTCCACCTTCCAATCAATCTACGGAAGAGGTAGCGATCCTTCGGACGAGCTTTGTTAATGTCGGTAAAATCTCGCACATTCTCCATCCTCCGTCATGCTTTTTGACCATCACCGGATTGGCCACCCAAGTTTGATACTTCACCTCTACGAGTATGCCTCGCCGCTACGAGTTCGTCCACTTTTTGCATCGCAGCATTTCTTTCGTGAGCTAGACTTGACGCTTTTGTTTGATGGGTTCAATATGTTTGAACTCATTGAGCTTGTGTTCGAAGGTCAAGGACTTTCCGCCTATGGTGAGAGTTCTGGGACCCCGTCATGTCGAGAATAGGTCCATGCGAAGACATCCGCATTAGCACGAAGTACCTTTTCCAATTCTCGCTTTAAAGGAGGTTGGAAGTTGCTTTGATTACTCTTTCTCGATCGGGTAGAGATCATTTACCACGATGCGTTCTAAGCATTAGTGCAACCGAGAACATCTTTCGAAAGTTCCTCCAAACCTGTTTGACCCTCTTGCTTTCGTCGTCAGACTCCTTCACCTTATATTTGGAGAAACCATTCCAATGCCGAAAGGTGTTTGGAATTTGATCGCTGCATGTATGGTTGAGACAACGATGCCCATCTTACGCATTGTCGTTCTCCTATCAATAGGTTGTAGGAGATTCCGACCACGATCGTGAAAACCGTAGTTTCGCTCTTTTAGCCTCCCTTCTCCAATCGTAACCTCTAGAGGGACTTCTCCCAAGGGCCATGAGTGTTCCCCGAGAACCCTACTAAGGGTACCTTTGCATCTACTCTCTTGACCTTATTGAAGGTTTGAGCTTTAGGAAACATCGTTCAGAGATAACTTCGCAGGAGCTACATGATCAAGGTAGGCTCATTTATTTCTCATTGCGGATCAAGACTTTGATGACCACGGGGTCATTTGAAAGAACTTTCCACATGATTGAAGGAAAGTGACATCTCCTACTCCGACAAGGCTTCCTCTCGCTTCCTTCCTCTTTGAACGAGTCTTCTTTATAAACCATGAGGATGGGTGCTTGACGGTGTGGTATCTTTCCCAACAGTGTGTCGGAGGCTTTTTCTTTGCCTCTCTTTATACCCTTCACCAAATGTCCCATTGGCGGACTTCACGGCCTCTTCTATCTGCTTTTGAGTTCTCGCAGTGATTGGTGTCGTGACCGTAATCGTCATGGAAATAGCAAAACTTGAAGTTTTCTAGGCCTCCCTTTGTTTGCCAAGCGAGGAGGAGGATCAAAGGCCTTCGCACTTTCTGATGTGAGTATCTCCCTTGGGATTTGGATGATTGGCCAGAGGCCATGGTTGATGTTTTGTGGTATGGAGTAAACCTGTCCTCGCTCTTGTGTTTGTTCCTCGACCCTCCCCCGAAGGATGCTTGAGGCCTTGTTGTGATTTTCCTTGTTTTCGATCGAGCCCGTTGGTGGAAACTTCTTTTGCTTCGATCCAGTGTAAGCCTTTTCCACTAATCCTTTATAGGTTGCGGGAAGATCGGTGAAAGGAATTCAACCAAGCTTACATTCCGTAGGCCATGTACGAAACCCGAGATCTTACCGGTCTTCGCAAACCCATTATCCGCAAGGTGTCATCAATGTATCTAGTAATGAAAGCCCTGTGCTCTCGTTCTCCTTCGCTTGATGTTGTGTAATCGTTAGGTGCGTTCTTGTGAACTTTTCTCATTGGTGAAGTGTGACTGAACTTGGCTTTAAGATCATCCAAATTCACAATGCTACCGGTTTTGCTCGTTCCACCATATACGAGCAGAGTCTCGTAGGGTGTATGTAAACATGTGACAAGCAACAGCATTACCCACTTCTTCATTCTAATAGCCCTTCGAACAAGTGTAAAAGTTATCCGATCCCTTTTCCATCATAAGTACCAATATGTGGGCATTTTCAACCCATCGTGCAAAGGGTAGTCTTCATCCACCTTACGAAGGGTGTTGTGGAGCCCATGGGCTCGAATAGAAGCGATTATAAGGTGGCATGTATGTAGGGGGCGTGATTGTATGGGTTATGATTTGGAGGTATTCCAACAAGATTTTGGTTAACATATTCAAAAGCAAGAGGCATATAAGGTGGGTGACTTCCCGGGGATACGAAGGGTATACCATAGGTTGTCCATAGGGCATGCTTCCGTATGGTTGAGTAAAATTAGGGTTGTTAGCCTGCCTGCTAGGTGGGGATAAACCCTCGAGGGTAAGATTGAGCCCAAAAGGAGGGTACATACCATGAGGAGGAAGATTTCCTCCCTATTTAATTGAGGTGGATCGCCTTCACGCGGATGCGTGAGAAAGGCCGCAGTGGAACCCCGCCAGTTCTTCGGAAGAGCCGCCAAGAGTGGTGGCGATTAACCTCCGTAGCCTCCCCTTGGTAACTCCTTCCATTGGAGCCTTCCATCGCTCCTTCCTTTCTTGTCGGAGCCCGGCCCGAGCATCTTCGAAACCAACCGACCTTCCGCTAGGCCTTCGATCGCTCGGAGACCTTACCCTTAGCACCGAGCGAGTAGCCCGTGAGCCAAGGACCGAGTCTCCATTTCTAACTCTTCGTCATACTCATCGCTGAGTATTCTAACTCCCCACGCATTTCACATTCGGCCTTGCCTCCTTCGAGCTCTTAGTAAAGATTCTAATGCTTGATGTTAGCTTCGACAAAACCGGGTGATTCGGTTCGAGGTTAGCCGAGGTTGAAGCATGATTGTTAGGAGTTATTTCGAGGTGAGATCGTGTGGTAAAAGTGGATGCTTGGTTATATTGGGAAGGTTGCTAGGACCATTGATGGGATTGGTGTCAAGGTCGAGAAACCCGGGAGGGTGTATCTTCTCTTCCTTGAGTCATGTCGTAAAACTAGCGAGAGTGATCGATGGGTGTAAGTTTGGAATAACGAGACCAATAGTAGCGGGTCCTACGGATGGCGCCATTGATTGTACAATAAATCAGATGCGACCGGGCCTTCGATGATGATCGAAGGGTATGAGGGTGATTTGCTTGCGCCAAACTTGTAGTCAATCACGCAATAAGAAATAATAGACACTTCGTTAAGTGATTGCGCAGGGTTGGGCCTGCGAACCACCTCCCCGTGTAAATAAGTATGTGATATGAGTTATGGATAATATGATGTATGTGAAATCTTGTGTTGAGTGAACATACCATTGAAATGACTTGTCCAACCTATTTATAGGTGATGAAAATAGCTTGAGAGCGTTAGCACACGTTTAGGAGATCATGGGGCGCCCCCGATTTATGGTAACCGCTAGGCTTCATCCCACTATCTCGGACTTGGCGGGAAGCTAAGGACATAGTGGGAGCGTGGGGAAGACCAAGTCAAGGTTCTTGTTTATCTTGGCATCTTCAGAGAAGACACCGGCGGCATAGGCCTTGGGTGGTGGATTCCCAACCGGTAACCATGTCAATGATGAATGGTTTCGCCACCAATGACTTATAAAGAAAGACTTGGGTCTTCGTAATGTAATTTCGGTCGAGGCCGAATGGGGGTCCTTCGACCGATCGAGGGTACGTCATCAAATGCCATGTCTAAGGAGGAAACTTCGAACCCCTAAGGACCCCAAGTCTCCTCATGTCTCCTCCTCATCGATTCATCATCTCACTCTTCACCACCACCATCTAAAAGATCAACCAAATCTACATCCAAATCGGTGAAGAAGCCAACTCGATCTTGGATATCTCATGCTCATAAAAGAATTGGGAATCTTTGTCAAACAAGTCGAAAGAAAGACATACTCTACGGAAGATGAATTTCTCTACCGATCGACATCTGATATTCATGATGATCTCGACAAGATGCAAGATGAAAGGAGTATGTCCGTAAGCTCATGAAAGATGATCTTCAAGGAAAATGGGCGAAATGATCAAAGGATACTCTCACGGTTCCTTATG
Source organism: Chrysanthemum lavandulifolium (assembly GCA_022545495.1). NCBI lineage: Eukaryota > Viridiplantae > Streptophyta > Magnoliopsida > Asterales > Asteraceae > Chrysanthemum > Chrysanthemum lavandulifolium. The sequence continues at coordinate 142,557,942 of CM040238.1, forward strand.
GAGATCGTTCAAACCGACAAAAGAGATGTATAATGCATAACCTGTATCCAAATCTATTGCATCTAGCCAAACAAGCCATGAAATCAACTCCGATGAATTTAAGCATCAATCCGATTGAATCTACAATCTTCTCAGACGATGAATTGGTGAACCGGCTAGTAAGCGCAAATGTCGAATCGCTCGCAACGTTTGCCTCACACGGCTAAACTCTTTGAAGCTCTATTGGAATACCAACTCGGGTCCTCATTCGAGAAAAGTTGTTAGGCCCAAACATTCAAGAGATGATGAAGACAAAGATCGGGATAAGGATAAAGAGCCCAAACGCACAAAGAAGTCCGATGTATCATCCTCTATTCAAGACTCGATGCAACCTCCACCACAGCGGACTCCTGCACAACAAAGTTCACCTCCTCGTTCTTCTACCGATAAACCTCAGATTCTTACGAATTACCACCCGAGACTCGAAAACCGGTGATCACTTTGAGTATACGGGTGGTGACGATGAGGAAGTCCGTGAGCCCCTACAACAACCCACCTCTCCCAAACAAGTTAAGAAACCGTAATCCTCATCTAGGCCGAAACAAAAGAAGAAGAAGGCGCCCATGGTTGACGTCAGTATCATGGCTAGATGACGAAAAAAGCAGAGGAATTTGAATGGTTTTCTACACTTGTCAATTCCACTCCTACCCGCGGAAGGTCAAGATTTGGTGAGCGGTAATACATTGGAGCATGCTAAGATTACGCAAGAAAAGTTCCATGTGAAGAAGATGACGAAATCCGAGTTGAGGCGAATCAAGAATGAAGCTTTTCAACTGTGGAAAGATAGCTCATAAAGTGCCATCGAGGTCGAATATCACCTTGAAAACATTGCTCGAGCTATGTCTAACAACATGGATTGGCTCAAACCAGAAGCAAACATCGACTTCACCAAATGGGACAACCCTCCATATTACACCGATTGGTCTAAACCAATACCAACAATTGGCCAACCAGATGAACCTAGGATTCCATTCGAGACATTTCTTCAACAAAGACTTGGAATTTCTTACACGGTGGCGATGGATCAAGGAAATACGCTACATCTTTGACACTTCCATTCCCAATGACCATATACTCAAACGCATAGCCATCGAGGAAAGAGCTAATCACTTGTTCTCCAACAAAGTGGAAGCATACGACCGAGATTCAATGTCTGGGATTCATCATTGGCGGAGCAGAAGAATCTACTAAGTTGCCGAGTTGAAGTCTCAACATGCGGTGTTTAATACTAAGGATATCGTTGCCATCAAACACGTTGATCTTTCGACCAAATAGGACTACACTTTTCTCAAGAAGATTGTGGTCAAAAGGCAAGATGAACAGGATTATGCATTCTCGAAGTTGACTTTGAAAATTTGTCTATCAACGACATTGAAGACATGTACCTTGCCAAAGCATGTGGTCGCATGAGACAATTTTCAACCAAAATACAACGTGAATTCATCAAGTCATTGCTCATCTTCATCGACGTATAGTCATCAAAGAACGTAGAAGATCTCCAACTTGTTGTTGAATCTTATTAGACCCGTGTCAACTTCACTCCACCTCGGCTTGGTCTTCCGACATCAACCAGCTCACAATATACACTCATCGGCAAACCATTAGGCGTCGTTTACGCGGTGAACTTCAACGAAATTGCTTAATGGCGTGTAGTGATCTTCACAAGTTGGGGATCACACTTTGAAGATGGTTAGGGACGGATTGGCTTATAGGTTGAAGGATATACCTCAAAAGATTGGGTCTCCTAAGCGATGGAATTCTCGTGATTGAAGGGATGAGAAGGATCATCAAAATGATTGATGAAAGGTTGTATAGAAGGGATCGTTGTAACTTTGGAAAGCTTTGTTGGTAGTCGACCGTGATTAACATCACCGCTATCAACGCCTGCTCGCACTCGCAACATCACCGCACTTCCCGGTACCCTTGAACCGCTTTCATTATTACTTTGGATGTGTGATTATATATGTCTATGGTTTGTGCACACATTCGATGTACAACCGTAATTGTCAAGAAAGGACCCCGTAGTACGCTTGATTGCCACAATCCTTATAAAAGAGAGAAAGCTTTAATTTTGAGTAAAACCTTTCATTTTCAAGGTTTTGCTCAAAAGGACAAGTACTTCCGTATGATTTTCAAAACCTCAACCGCTTATATCACTTGTTGAGGGGAGTATTTGAATTAAAACTTTGTTCACAAATTGTTCATAGTGGTCATCTTCCCAACACTCGAAATGGTCATATTTATTCTCAACTTTTCAAAAATAACATTTTATATGCCATTTTGAGGGGAGAAAATTATGTGATAAGAAATATGTTGTGTAAATGCAAATGAATCTTTGTGTATTAGACTTAACCAACGAATTGCGGTACTAAATTGTTAGTAACTCGAAAAGACTTGTCCGGACGGGTAATAATTTCAAGCTAGTTCGCTAGTAATGTAAACGTGTCTCATGAAAGGACTTGTCCAAGTAGAAAGTACCATTCGAGAAACTCTTGGTAGACATGAACTCGACGGTATGACAACCTTTCGAGGCTTGTCTACACCTTCAAGGTAGTTATTAGAGCCATTGTCACATAAAACTAACAATGTATCTCTTTAACTATGCAACGAACCGTGTCTCGGGGATTGTCTATCTTGAGTTGATCAATTCAAAAGTCGCGCTCTTCCCACAGTCTGATTTCCGTCAAAACTCTAAAGCACACGTGGGGGAGTATTTACGCTAAAAGATAAAACTCTCACGATGGTTCAAACATGTTTTTCATTTACAAACCCTTTGAGAGATTTTCTTGTAAATTGGTTTTATGGCAACATAGGTTAGTCATGGAGTGATAAGGTGACTAAGGTTAGGAATAACGTCCTATGATCCGCCAGAGTCGGAGGGATCTACCCAAGGACATCACAAATAGTTAGTACTTAGAAGTCCTTAGGTATGATTATAAAAGGAGAAAATGAGAATCGGAGAAAGAAGGAGTTGAAGAATTAAAAGAAATGCAAAGAAAAGGGTGAAAAGAAATAGCCTCCAAATTATTCAACTTAGGCGTATAATCGGGTTCAATTAATATACTCTTGGTTGTCACTTAGTATTTGGTATTGAAGATTAAAAGTCGTCATGGACCCGATGACGCATGCACTATACCTTCTTAGCCACTCAAGTTTCTCTTAAAAGAAGCTTGTTTCATTCTCATGGGAACCCTACATAATCTATCGGCTTTCTCTTAGAGATCATTGGTATTGAAGAAGGAGACCTCTCCTAGTCTCCGCTCAGAAAACCAAAACGCACTATTGAGTCTAGAGCCACGAGATTCATCAAAAGATCTCTTAGGTACACTTGACATTTCATCACTTGATGTTCAACAATAAGAACATCGGTGGTACGTTATCGAGTCCTTCATGATCTTAGCAACTGTCGAGAACATTTATGAGAGGTTCACATCAGTGATCCTCGGTGATTGAATGGAAACTCCGCGTGGTCAACATCTAATGACCACGGCAGTCACTCGGTAACTCCCGTGGATTACGCTTAGTGTGTCTCAAACGGTCTCTGCTTGTGAGGTGATGCTTCGTGTACCTCAATGACTCATCTAAAGCTGTAGATGTACTTGGTACATCGCGTTATCTCACTTGTGGGACTCCGGTTAGGAACGCCTTTGTGAGAATTAGAGTTGTGTTTTCACACTATCTTTGTTAACACTCGAAGTTCAAACTTGTAAGTCTTAGGAATCCGCTTATTACTAACCGTTTAAAATGTTTTCTTCTTATGGAAGCTCGGGCGGGATGATCGTGCAGATTCTTCTCATGCTCACGCCAACATCATCACTAATGGAAGTTCTATCCAAAACCAACACAACAATCGTAATGATTCTTCGTCAAATCAAAGAATCTACAAAGTTAAAGACTTAAAGAACTTCATCATCTTGAATTCCAACGTCAAAGAGCGTGAGAGCATGTTGAAGAATGACGTGGAGACCTTTGAAGCGGCGAAGCGCACTGAGGTAGACTTGATGCGCATAACAACATACTATCACTTTCATCACAAAGAACAATGATCAAAGAACAAAGTTAAAAATGACGTCAAAGCATAATCGCTCAAAGAAGACAATTTCTCTACATCGGGAGATTGTTCGAATCAAGGCATTTCTTCTCACAAGAAACAAGAATGTCGAAGACGCCGAGCTACTATTACATCAACGCCTTTCGTTCTTCATCACCAACACTTGAGGGAGATTGTTGGAATCACTCCTAAACCTTAATTCAAGTGTTAGTTTCTCATATGTAATAGGTAGCTTATTATGGCCTTTATGTTTGTTTAAGGTCAAGCTTATGTAGAAGGCCCATAAGCTTAGGCCCATGTCCAATAAGGAAAAGGGAAGGAGTAGGAGTGTTGCCCTAGCTCCTTGCCTATAAATACTATGTAATTACCCTCACTTGAGGGTTGGTTGTTCATTTTATTCACTCTCTTTCACCTTACGCATAACCGGTTTAATATTCTTACGCGTGTGTGTGTGTTTAACGTGTTCAACCAATCTCTTCTCTTCTCTATTTCTTCTATTAATCTTGTGTTGTAAAACTAGTGACCTATCAGATCAATATCTTTTGATATCACATAAGTTTCAAATTTACTTTTCCAATAAATAAAACCATTAGTTTCAAGTAGTGGAGGTCGTTGCATAGATTGCCCATCTCTATAATTTTCAAAACTCATTGTGATTGAAAAGTTTTTAAAATACAATTTACTTTAAAACTTTTGTAAACCTTGCTCTTGATGCCAATTGTGGAAAACTAGAAGGGGTTGAATAGTTTTACCGATTTTAATTTAATTTTGAAAGATTTAGATTCGATCTTATGTGAATTCGTATGGGTGGATAGATAGTATAAAACAATAAGTAAAGTAAATGAAGAAATCAAGTAAAGTAAAGGATAGAAAGTAGCGACACAAATGATTTATAGTGGTTCACTACAAGGACACATTCCTTGCCCTACTCCACTCCCGAGTACCCCACTCGAGATTTCAAGCACTATGTCAACAAGCTCCTTCAACACGGTGGAGAAGCCTCACAACGTCGCTTATACTTTTCTCGTACAAAGCTAAATATCGAGTTCTTCTACGAGGTAGAACCAAACCTTTACACAACTATTACACAACAACTATGTGAAATATGAATTAAAAGATCTTGCTACAGAAATCTTGTGGATGGACAGATCAATCAAGGACCCTTTGCTTGGATGACTTGTAGTATAGCGTGATCTCACCTTTGAGAAGGACCTATATGTGAATCACATAAAAAGATAGAAGAACTAGAAGAATGATCAAATGATCAGAGGTTAGGAGAGTAAGATAATATATGAGAGAGTTGTAAGAAGAAGGGTGAGTAACAATGTAGAAATGGCTGACTATTTATAGGGAAAAAAAGCCTTCTGTCCCACGGTTCCGGCGGATCCCTCACTTGGGGGATCCGACATGTGCAAAACTAGGGATTCGGCATTCTAGGTTATACCAGTCCGGATTTTGGGTTGCAAACCGGGTTATGGATTATGGGTATGAGTCATGGGTCATGGACTTTGGGTCATGGGTACCCAACAAGATACAATGTATCTAGATAATGAGTCTTGGTTCTTGGGTCATGGGTCATGGACATTGGGTCATGGATAATACCCAATATGATTTCATGCATGATGTCATGCAATGGGTCATGGGTTATGGATTAGCTTCATGGGTATGGGTCATGAGTCTTGGATATTACCCATCCTATTACATAAACTGTTACAACAAATAAATTATTACAACATTTAATGTAAATTACCAAATGTATATACTTTACAAAATAACATGTATTATTATAATTTTACTAATGATAACTTTATATCTGTTATCAACAAAACATAACGAGATCACTAAATATGAATAAACGTTTTTATGGTTTATTTGTATTAACACTCGCCTTTCGTGAAAGACCTAAAAGAGAATCACAACAAAAGAGAGAAGAACTACAAGAATGATCAAGTGATCTGAGGTTAGAAGAGTGAGATAATATATGAGAGATTTGTAAGAGAAAGGGTGAGAAACAATGGAGAAATGACTCACTATTTATAGACATTCTCTCTGGTCGGTCAGGTTCTGCGGATCCTCACCCAAGGATCCGGCCGATTAATCTGAGGGATCCGGCCTCTGGGTCAGTCAAGTCCAGATTTTGGATACCAAACCGGGTTATGGGTTATGGGTTATGGACCATGGGTCATGGATTTTGAATCATGGATACCCAACAAGATACATTGTACCTAGTCCATGGGTCATGGGTCATGGACTTTGGGTCATGGATCATGAATAATGCTCAACATGATTTCATGCATGATATCATGCAATGGGTTATGGATTAAGCTCCATGGGTATGGGTCATGGGTCATGGTTTTTACCCAACCTATTACATATTTTATGACAACACATTTTTATTGCAACATATATGTAAATGCACAAATGTATATTTTGCAAACCAACATGTATTCTTAGAACTATACTTATGATAACTTTATATTTGTTATCAACAAAACTTAACGAGATCGCTAAATATAAACAAACATTTTTACGGTTTATTTGTATTAACAGATCAAACTAGGAACGAATTCAAGAACATTGGATCTAGGGTTTGTGTGAAACCACACAATAACAATAAAAGATTCAAAAGAATGAATCCCTATGGTCTCACACATAATACAATTAGTATGATAGTAGAGAAGGTTTCTTCATTGTCAACCATATAGGTTTGAGTATAACCCTTCGCTACAAGACGAGCCTTATAGGTGTATATCTTGCCATACATGTCAGTATTTTTCTTAAAGAGCCACTTGTTACCAACGACTTTAGTGTTAGGAGTGAGGTCAACTTCTTCCCATACTTCATTATCACGCATGGATTGCATTTCCGCATTCGTAGCTGCAAGCCATTTATCAAATTTAGGATCTGATAAAGCAGCTCTATAGTTAGCAGGTTCATTAAGATCCCTAAACTATACTCCTCAACTTCTACATTTAGACATAATCGCTTAGGAGCACGATGTGTCCTTTCAGACATACAAATGAGAATGACTTCAGGTGGAGGTGCAAGACATTCTAGCTCCACTTGATGTACGCTAGTATTTTCAGAAGGTGATGTATCTTGTTCATAAATTTCTTTAAGTTCTACTGCCCTCCCACTAGCTTCTTGAGTGATGAGTTTCTTTTCAAAGAACTCTGCATATCCAGTGTAACACCCCTAAAAATGGGTCGCAGTGGGAGATTATGTCACCGGGGTGCTACTAAATTGGAATCACAACACAAAGTAAAAAGAACGGATTTACCTTATCCATTTTAAAGAGAAATTTCATTAAAAGATTTAAAAGGGTTCAAAACATGATTCAAGTACAAAATACAAGGCCCATTTATTTAAGTGGTCCCAATATAAAGTAGTCATACTTGTGTCAAAACACTTCGAATAGTCTATAACCATGCCATGCCAAAAGCCTCCAAAAGTAAGCTATCACCAAGAACCTAAGAAATATATGCTAAAGGTGTCAACACAAGGTTGGCGAGTTCATAAGTTTTATAAGTTTGTATAAAAAAATGTATAATAAAAGTAATGTGAATTCAAAAGAGAGTTTTATGACTATGGTGTCACTTACAATGTCATGAAAATGAATGTTTAGTTAAGCAAAATTGGTATTGTGGACCACAAGGTTTTCGAGAGTGATTATAGAATACATATAAATTCAAGTATAGCATCTTTGAGATTATCATGACCACTACTTCACCACTAGATTTTAGACGTTTTGTCAAGAAGAAAGTAGACCATAAAGTGTTAAGCATAAAGTAGGACCATAAGCAAAGTAAATTCAAGTCTATTACACTAACTAAGTTAATGCAATCATTGCACATCATTTTTACTACTCAAGTATATTCCTAGTATAGTGTGCATAAGCACCAAGTCAAAAGAAAGCCCCGATTGTCAGTGTTTATCATAATTTATACGAAACACTCATAAGTGCGACATGTTATCATAGCATAGAGTCGCGGTGACGACGCGTCTCACATGGGATTTATACACTTTAAAAACATCGTTTGACCATAGTAACTTTCATTTGGGACCTATACTTTGTAACTCGATTATTTTATTAAATCAAACGATGTATTTTCCAAACGACACTTTAGGTCGCTCCGAATTCCATTCCACCGCAAAATGTGTAATTTGGGGTGTGGACTATAACTACATCATCATAGCGACTTTGTCAACCTTGGATGGGGTAGTCACCCGTAGAGGATAGTATATCCGCAGACTAAGGAAAGAACGAGCGATAGATCTATCCATAACACTAACCATCACCAACAACTTAATAGAAGACAAGAAGTCGCTACCACGATGCCACCAATGCACGCTACATCATGATGGTCCATGTGGTATATGCTTTAGCTGTCACAAAGTGGGACACCTTACCAAGGACGCAAAGGAAAAGGAATTGCTTTGGATGTGGAGAGCAAGGACACTATCGGAACCAATGTCCCCAAAACAAAGGTCAACAAGTGGAAGGTGCTCAAGGAATGCATACATGTTAGAAGGAGGAGAAGCTCGCCATGGTCTCAACAACATGGAAGATTGAAGAAGATTAGAAATTAACGCCTCATTTTCCTTATGTACAATGTTGTACTAAGTTTATGTCTTTCATCGTATTCGGATCTTATGACTTAAGATGTACTACTTTTAATAAACCACTCGTTGTAAAATATTCTTATCTATCGTACTTTATTTTCTATTCGATTTGTTATCACTTACGAAAATTTTAATTCCTTTTACTTTAACTACCATTTTAACGACACGGTTTAAATCTTTGTAAACATTGAGAGTTATAACAACTAAACCGAATGTCACATTATCGCTCCTTAATTATACATAGCCTAGCTAACTATGTCTAATGCGGAGGATCATGTTATGTTGGAGCGATTATTTATAAATCTTAGTGCAAGCAAAATTTTCACATATTCGAGTCGGTTCATGAGTGGGCAAATAGCGTGGATAAGTATCTTAGTCTTGTCCACGTAATAATTTTAAGAAAAGCATCAAATTAGTTTTGGTCCAAGTAAAATTCAAGAAAGCATAGATATATGTTTTAAGCATCCGTGTTCATAAACTATAGTTTGGGACATAAGAGTCAAATCGAGTATGTAACAAGTAGATAAGTAATGCATTCGAGAAAACAAACAAGTATTCAATTTAGGTAAAAACGAGTATGTATTCTCACCCCAAAATAGTTTAAAACATGTTAGGAATTAGAAATTCCATTGTGAAGTATCGGTCACCCCAAATATTATCTAGCATAAGTTAGCTCGTAGACATATCGTTAGTTACATTATTTGTTAGTTTATTTGTTAGTTATTAGCGTAGTTTAGTTTAGTGCAACACCGTGGAGGAAGGACGGGTCTTTACCTACTGTATACCTGATCCACAGGCCGTCAAGAGGTCGTTTAGTTTGTAACTATAAATACCCTTCCCACTAAGGGAAGGGTGGTGCTTTTTCTCATAATCTAACCTTACATTTGTTTGTTTATCTCTCTAGAAAACACCCTCTCCTCTCTTCATCTCTCTAAAATGGCTTTCTTGTATCATCATAATCCTAGACCACCCGAATCATCTAAACAACATAAATATACGATCCTAACAATTGGTATCAGAGCCTAGGTTGTGTTGTTTTTGATGATTCTTAGGGTTTTTGTGAGGTTCTTCTATGCGGTTTGTTGAGTCGTATGGTTTTGAAAAAGTGGTGATGTTTGTTACGTGATTCATGCTATGTTTGATATGTTGTTATTGTTGTTTTACTGATTTTATGTAAGCTGTTTGATGGGTTTTTATACATGGTTCTTCTTCTTTGTTTGATGTCGCTCTCGATTAGATGTTGACTTCTTCTTCGTTGTTTGATGCTGTCTATGTTCATATGTGCGGTTTGTGATGTTGTTGTTGATGTGTTTTGCTGTGCCGTTTGTTGTATACTAAGATGCGTTTTGTCACAGTAATGTCCAGATTTGTTGTTCTGAATGCGGTTTGCAACACTTTTGGTCTATGCGGTTTGTCCTTGTTAAGTCCAGATTCAATGAATCTAAGTATGCGGTTTGTCACAAAATCAAGATGCGATTTGAGCTTATGAGCGGTTTGACTTTTAGTCAAATGCGATTTGTCATTTAATGGTTAAAGCAAGATGCGGTTTGTCTACTCATGGTCAAAAAGTCAATCATGCGGTTTGTGTGATAAAACTCGATGCGATTTGTCTAAAATGGATTTTTGAAAGCGATTTGATACTCAAAGCGGTTTGTTTTTTTTAAAAGGAAGAAGCGATTTGTGAAGTTAAAGTTATGCGATTTGACTCGAGCAGTAAAAGGACCGAGTATCATCATACAAGCTTAACAAACATCATCTACCAACAAACTACCATTGTTTGAACCATATCACAATCATCACAAGCATACGAGTTCAAATCAAACATCTATCATTCATCTACCTCTACATCTACCAAGATTCGACACATTATCAATGATCTCGAATATTCGTGTTTTAAAAGGTAAAACATCAAGACCATCATGGGTCATTCACACGAATCTAAACATCACAGATCCATACATATAATGAAAACCAAATGAAATAATTACCCAAAGATCTCAATATGATTTGTGTATCCTTAAGTCCATTACTGGTCTAGACACGATAAATCCATCACTCATCTAAAGTTGTTGGTATTATACAAGATTTATTCTTATAAAACAACTTCAACTATGATCTCAGAATCATTCATCATGTTCTTTTCTAAGATACATCAAGACTCGAAGGCCTATATACATGAAAATGAGAACATCATTGATCTTAAACTTTTCATTAATATTCAAATATTCAGAAGTAAGAGTAATACATTGATGTATTATCTTCTTCTCTTTCGGTCTAAATGATACTCGGTAAAACAAGTACTTAATTATGCCCTCTGTGTCCGAACATATAAAGAAAAACAGATTAACATAAGTGTTAATTGTTTTCTTTGGTTCGGTAAACTCATGTCAAAACGTTTGAAACTTACCTAATATCCTGGATTGTCCTCAAATCCGAATCCATGTCACATGCCATCCCTGTGGCTAGACAAGATTTGGTGTTGCCCATGAGAATGTTATGAGATTGGGGTTCGTGAATCATGTTGTTGTATCGATTGAGAGCTATTAACCCAATATGAATTGGTGTAATTTTTCTATGAAGGTTAGAGTTATTAGGAGATGATTTTGGGAGAAATGTTAATTGTGATAAAGGGGGGCAGATTAATTTGTGACTAGGGTTACAGATTGTGTTTAGGGTTGGATAAGTGTGAGATTTGGTGGTGTTTTATACCCCAAACTTAGGGTAGCGGTATGTAGGATATACCGCCACATCTTCTAGGACCGAGTTATTTGTGAACAATGTGGGCTTCAACAATATTACTACTCCATGGGCTGTTGTGTGTTGGGCCATGATTGGACTTAATGATCGAGCTAAAGTTAATTATTGGAATGGACTTTGTCTTGACGCATGTTGTGATAAGAATTTGTATATCATTTGTGATCAATTTTGCTAACGGTTGTACAATAAGCTTATTATCACATCATTAACCGGATTTGGATTTGAGCTATTGAGATTGGGAAATATTCGGATCACTTTGTTTTGGCGAGATCTGCAAAGATTAGAATGGATTAATCATATTTAGTGCTTATGTGTAAGTTGATTAGACCCGGATTATTGTGACCATCATATGTGATTTGGACTGGATGTGGTGTTAAGATGTTGTGCTAATATTTTTGATGATGAGATTTGTGATAATTGGATTTGGGTTATGAGATTTATCGATGAGATTTGAAGATGAGACTTATTGTGCTATGTGGTTTGATACTCGGGGTATACATATTCATGTAAAATAATGTCAAGGTTGATTTGATACTTGAACAAGGTTGACTATGGGAATTGTTTGTACATTATTTCTTAATTGGACTTGAAGTGAGGTTTTCCGGCTCGTTTACTTATTTTGTCATCTTTCTTTCTACCATTCCTTGAAGATGACTTGTTTGGGCATTTATAGAGTGTGATATAGACTTGGCTATTTAGTTACTCTTGTGATTCTTTCTCGCTAACCCACAACGTAACTATCACTCACGGTGCCTCACGTAATTGAGGATATGTCAAGAGGTTTTGTACATTGGGTACACCATTTCTTCTTCACAAGGATTAGTACAAGTTTAAGTAACAAATGGGAATTTTACTTCATGATCAAGTTTGGTATATCGGGTTTACTTCACCGGAGGTCACAACATTTGCCGCGAGAATGCGTGAATGATGTGTTTACCAAAGTGTTTATTGGATGGTTGATGATAATGTTGTTGTTGGATAATGAACCGTTGAACGCTGCATGTTCCCTAAAAAGCAGATATTCACGAAACCAAAGTTGTCATAAAACATTCAAGTCGACATTGTTTACGGTTTTGTCTTGATTTTGTAAAATCCGTGAAAGAACCTATTTCTCGGTTTAAATCATAGACTTGTAAAATCCGTGACAATGGAAACATCCCGGTAATTGTAAAACGCATTTCGGATCTATCTTACGGTTTATTCTTGGTTTTGTAAAATCTCGTGAAATAAACTATTTCTCGGTTTAAACCATAGAATTGTAAAATCCGTGATGATGGAACCATCATGGAGAAAGAAAAGTGTATTTCGAGGTCTTATTTGATGCTGGTGCTACAATTTTTGCTTGAAGAAGGGATAAAGGGTGTACTTCATGATTTGGATGATTGTTTGGATTTTTTTCATGACAGTTTGGTCATTTCAAAGTTTTACGGGTTATGTGCTCTTAACCATGGTGGGATGAAAACCATTATCATAGTTCACTTAAAAGCGTCAAAGAGGCTAGATGTGAGCTTTTAACCGAAAATGTGACAACGGGTTAATTCACTATTATTTATTTGAGGTTGAAGTGAAATATCACTGGCGAGTGTACTTAGTATCTGAAGGTATCGGGGATGGTTGGATGAAGATTCTTCAAGATCCTTGTTCGAGCTTATTATCAAAAACGAAGACTTGGAAATCTAGTTATTGTTGGGTGAATTTTTCCTTTTCTTTTACCACTTGGGGGAATTGGGCTCTTACCACCACAAAATAACTATCACTTTAAGGAGTTACGTTGTAGTGCTCAGTGTCACATTCAATTGTGGATTTTCAAGAGGTGATGTACGTCTAATACTTGATGGTTGGTTGGATGAAGAGTATAGATTACTTAGAGATTCAATGGAGGATGAACTCTCGGCACGGCTCTTTGTTACATATGTGCAAGTTTAACTCACGAGTTCGGGTTAGTTTACCTCAAGATCAAATTCATCATATTGGGTTTTCTCCATCACCGTCACGACAAAGAGCCTCTTGGATGATAATGGGGTTGGTTACAAGTTTTGCCAAGAGATGATGAAAGAGAGAGATTATGATGTTTGAACACAACAGTTCAAGCCTCGTACTCTAAAGAAAATAAAGTGACGTCTCAAATGCACTTTATCTTGAAAGAAGAGAAATCTTCTTATGACTTTTGAATATAACAGTTCAAGCCTCGTTCTCTAAAGAAAAGAAATGTATGCGCTTGATGCGCATTATCTTCGTAAGAAGAGAAATCTTCTCATTAATGACCATTCTCATCAATATGCTTCATGCTTTTTCCACGCTTTCGGTTATCAAGTGAACCGGACTACCGATGATTGTTGTCTTATTCCACTTGCTCTTTTATAATGACGATGGCGACATCATATGCTAATTTTGCGGGGAGAAGTGTGAATAAACTATATTTGGATGATTTCACTTATTTAATCAAGAATGGCAACTCCGTATGCAATTCTTGAGGGGAGAAGAAGTGTGAAAATTCGCAGTTGATTGACATCGAGAACAAATGGTCAAATGGCTCCAAACTCATGTAAGAACCGAGCTTTTTCTTATCGGGTCATCTTTACATGGAGTTTCTTCTAAGAGCCGTTGTTTGACATCTTCACATGGGTGATTTGATTATGACAAAGTGCTTCTAGTTGCTAGGCTGATTTCTTTGATGAACATCTTTCTGTTCTTGTTTGATTGGGAGGGATCTTAGTTAAGGAGATTTGCTATTTGTAAGTTAATGGGAATGCATTTGGTGAGTTGAAGATGTTAACCTTCTATTAAGAAACCATTAAGAAACCATTTAGAAAATCAATCAAGGTACTTTATGTTGAAACATAGAATCTTTTGTACCTTGAAAGTTTGTTTTCTTTTGAAATGCTCCCCTCAATATGTGCTTCAAGATTGACATCCGAGAACAAATGGTCAAACGGATCCAAACTCATGTAAGAACCGAGCTTCTTCTTATCGGGTCATCTTTACATGGAGTTTCTTCTAAGATCCATTGGTTGACATCTTCACACAGGTGATTTGATTATGACAAAGTGCTTCTAGTTGCTAGGTGATTTCTTTGATGAACATCTTTACGTTTTGTTTGATTGGGAGGATCTTAGTTAAGGAGATTTGCTATTTGTAAGTTAACGGGAATGCATTTGGTGAGTTGAAGATGTTAACCTTCTATTCCCAAACGAACAATCTTGAAGAAGGTCGAGTCTACTGATCGATTCTACATTTTCTTATACATGTTAGAAGACTAAAGACGAGTTGCATTTAACGATCTAAAGACTTCTTCTTAATTCAAGCATTCATCATAAAGATTGTCGGTTTAGGGAGAGCACTAATTGGGGAGAGTGTAATGTAGATTTAATCCCAATTAGACTTGCTCACATTCTTGACAAGTTGATTCTCATGATTCATCTAAGCCAATGATGATCTTCTCACAGATTTCAAGTATTTGGACTTACAATATCTTGTTGATTACGAGTATCAAAACCAGCAGGGGAAGGAGACAAGCATCTAAAGCGAGTAAACTTGATGAACTTAATACTTCTAAGTGATTGAAGATATCCGGGAAGACAAATGTCATTACCGCAGAGACACTCAAGGTTTGACTCATGGCATTTAGTGTTCTTATTCCAACTATTTGGGGAAAAGATGGAGAGAAAGTTTCGAAGATAAAAGAGGTACACAAGTGTGTGATGATTTCGATGTTATCGCAATCATCGGGAGAAGAATTGTGTACATTGGGGCACTCATTTGTTTCACTTGAGTGCTTAATCGATGATTCGTAGATATAATCACTTATTCGGAGTTGACATCCGCAGATTGTCATCTGAGAGAAAATCGATGATTCGCCCGCTACTTCAATGTTATCGGTTATTCTCTCTTTGGGCATTCGGTGCCGGGTTCTTGAGCTTCATACACTTTCTTGGGAGAGAAAAGTATTCATCGGGGTTATCCTTTTGCTATTGGACTTAATCTGCTACTTGATGGTATCGTTTCTCGTCTTTGGGTATATGTGTATTCGGGTTCGTGAGCTCTAGTATAAGAGACCGATTGCATCAATTCATCTACTTGGGGAAAGTGGTCTCTTGTTTTTGGTATGGATCGCTTGGATGTCGATAGAAAAGGAATTTGAGAAGATTATTTAAAAGTGGGATGATACGTAGCTAATCTGATTGATGATATAACCCGAACGGAGAATCTCGATTATCGTTCTTAAAAGGAGCATGGGATTTATGATAGTGGTGTGCTTCTCTGTGCACTGGCTAAGGCAAGCTTGAAATAGAGCTTGAATCTGCTCATCTAATGGATTTTCGGTTTGGGGAAGGCGCCAAAGTCTCTCTTTCTCAAAGGCTCATGTTACATCTTCTATTGGAGCCTCGGAAGCTTTGGTGGTAAATGTTTAAGAGATGATGTCTTATCTTCTACAATGGGGTGCTTGATATCCTTATCTCGGTACTCGTATCATCATCTTCTTAAACTATATCATCTACTCTATCTTTGTAAATATTTATCAAAAACAAAATAAAAAAATATAAAACCAACAAAAAGAAAATAGAAAAATAGAAAATTTCAAAACCCATAAAATTAAAAAAATTGAAAATACCAAAATATTGTTTTTCAAAGACATGTCTTTTAGTATCGATAACATCTGCGATCTTAGAAATGTCATTCAATAATGGCACGGACCATAGATGAAGTTCGAGCGGGAAGTGTAAATATTTTTTCAAAACATGTCTATAATTATGGCTTCTGATTATTTGATTGTAACCCGGGCTTCAAATGATGGCTTGCAGTTACTTGATTGTAACCCGTGCTTAAACCATGGCTTGCTATTATTTCGATAGCAACCCGCTCTTCAAGGAAGGAAAGTCTTGCGCTAAACCAATTTTCTAAAATTTCGTGAACTTATCCTAAAACAAATTAAGAAAAGTATGTCAAGGATCATTGTTCCTACTCAAATATTTTTCCTTCTAAAATTCTTCAAAAAATATTTGTTTTAACAAAATTGGTGGAAAATGAGTTGCTTGAAAACAATCAAGTGTCGAATGTTCATAAAATTGAAAACTAAATCAATGACTTGGTAGCTTTTAAAACTTTTCATAAAATAAGTCATTGATTGAGGGGAGAATGTTTTCAAATCTATATCATCTAACGAGCTTATCTAATTATCCTATATACTTAAATGTAAAACATGTTAACCTCGTTGAAGGACTAGGTGCCTAGGATATGATTGTTAGGATTAAATGATTAGAGTTTGATAAACACATTATTCCCATGCTTTATATGAACCGATTGATATGTTGAATTGACTTTAATTAGTCGATTGTTGTTTGGGTGTTGTCGACCACCATATATCCATCTCGTGTTGACTAACGATGCGAGATAAGATGGTTATAAGAATTTTCCCAATCCGGATCCCACAATTGAAGATGATTGGATGCCGAAAGGAAAAGGTAACTATATCTTGGGTTGACAAATGAAGAAAGCGGAGCTTAATTTGACCTCTATGGAGAGTTGGCATGAAAAATGCAACGTAAGAGGTCTCACTACATCGCAGATGGTTTTCTTACAAACCTCCAAAGAACAACAACAAAAGCGACTCAACCACCTAACGTATCTTTGTGCGGGATAATAGTGAATGATACCATTTTCTTAAAACAATTTTGAAAATGTTGTTTTGAAAATGGAAAAATATTTTTTGAAAATTAATTGGACTTAATTTTGAAAATCAACGGACTTCATTTTATCAAAACTTAAGTCACTCAATCATCGACTACGGTCATCGATTGAGGGGAGAGTGATTTAAAATAAAATATTTTCAAACGATATTTCTTCATAAAAGTCGGTTTGTATAAAAACAAAGTGGTGATCTAAAGATTTAATGTTATGTCATGGTATGATTTTCTTTAAAACTTAAAGATCTTACAAAATGAAATTTTTTCATTCTTGTTTGATTGTGAAATTATTTTATTTTACTTAAAGATCTCTTAAAACTATCATACGACACTAACAATCTTTAATGTCTTAAATTGATCCTTATCGGTCATTTTCAAAATTAAATGTTGCCCGTCTTTCCCCAAAATTTTCTAAATGATTTAAATCAATCGGATCCAAAATCTTAATTGGTTTGAAATTTTTGATCGGGGAGAGATCGTGATTTAAATCTCAAATCGGTTTTAAAGGGTGATTGTTTCAAAGCATCCTTCCTTCATGTGTCAAACGATTTTGAAATACATAATGCACATGATTGTGGAGGAGCATTTAACCAAAACCGTAAGAGTATTTAAACAAGGCCACATTTTCTCCCATGTTTTCTAAACCTTATTAAATCACTTGGGATCCAAAATCTCAAAGGGTTTGATATTTTTGATCGGGGGAGAATTTGTGATTTAATAATGAAACTTGATTAAAGATGATCATTTTGATTCAAATGTGCATACTGCTCTCCCATATGTGCTAAACGCTTTCGAATCTCAAAGCACATATTGAGGGGGAGCATTTCAAAAGAAAACAAACTTTCAAGGTACAAAAGATTATATGTTTCAACATAAAGTACCTTGATTGATTTTCTAAATGGTTTCTTAATGGATTTTGTGATCGTGGATGTATTTCAAAAGAACTTTTCCTCTATGTGATAAAATGATTTCAAATATCCTATGCACATATTGAGGGGAGAATTTACCAAGAAAATCAAATGGCTTTTCTCGGAAATTGTGATCAAGAAATTATTTCAAAGAACTCTTGCCTCCATGTGCTAAACAATTTCAAGATCATATGCATATGTTGAGGGGGAGCATTTCTAAATGATCAAAACAATTAAGGTACAAAATACTTTGATTTTATATCACAAGTACCTTGATTGTTTTTCCAAATGGTTTTCAATTGGTTTCGAGAAAGAAAGAACAATACCAAAAGACCGACCAATTTACTTTATGCATGGAGTTATAAGGATGGTTAGGTTAGGTATTCGTTCCCACGATCCCGCTTGAGCGGAGGGATCTACCCGAGGACAACCCACTAGATAGTGTAGAAGTCCTTAGGTATATTGAAAAAGGAGAAAAGTGAGAAATGGGAAGAGTGCGGATCGAGACGAGCTAGTAATGGAATAAACCCAACAAGGTTCTAGCTATGAAGTCTTGGTAAGCAATGAAGGGGTTGAAGAATGAAAAAGAATTGAATGAGAAAAGGGTGAAAAGAAATAGCCCTCCAATAATTCAACCTTAGGGTAGAAACCAAGTTCAATACATATGCTACTAGTGTCTACTAAGGTAACACTTGTATTGAAGACAAGGCGTCATGGACCCAAAGGACGACCGCACCTAACTTCCCAAACTACTCAAGTTCCTCTTAAAAGGACTTGTTTCATTCTCACGGGAACCTACATAATCTATCAACTTTCTCTTAGAGATTGTTGATATTAAAGAAGGAGACCCTCCCTAGTCTCGGCATAGGAACCAAATGTGCACAATTGAGTCTAGAGCCAAGAGATCATCCACAATATCTCATTAGGACACAAAGTTAATGAAGACTTCTTGTTTCACACAATGTGGAAAGTAAGTATATATTGAGAGTCCCACGCATTATCCTTGTGGTATTGCCGAACATCCTAGTGATATGTAAAAGTATTCACGATGAAGATGGAAATCCTTCTAGAGCCAACATAAAACAAGCTCTTGGTGGGTGACATGTGAGATCTTTTCTAAAGATCAATCTTGTGACAAGCGGATAGAACGATGGGGCGATTCACTCGTGAATCAACCTTGGTCCAGAAATGAATTGACGAATACTTTTGGAAAAACCATTCGATGTGCAAATCTTCTTTCTCTAGCACATCAAATGTGTATTCATATTTCAAACACAAAAGTATCTCGATTGAAAAATACTTTTGGAAAACCGTTCGATGTGCAAATTTCTTCTTTTCTCTAGCACATCGAATGTGTATTCTCTTTCAAATACAAAAGTATTTTAAATTGAAAATTGATCTTTCTCATAAAACCTTCGCCGTATTGCAAAACTCTTTCTTCTAAACAATATGCGATTGTTTTCAAATCAATTTTCATCAATCGGTGAATCTCAATTCATTGGTTCACTCACTCCGTGTTGTCTTCTTTGAGATGTTCGGTTTGAGAATAGCTAGGACATTTGCGAAACCCCGTCAAGGAGATTCTTGAATTATACCGATCACAAAGACTTGTCTCGATCAAGCGGGAACCGTGGGCGTGTACCTCAATTCAACGAAGTGATCAAAGACACTTCGTGTGCTTTATTGCTAACTTTTGTTTGCGGCACATTTGGACGGTTGCGGTGATCGTAATTGAGAAGTCAATCCAAAGCCGCATGCTCACAAACATCCACACTTAATTGAAGAAATCATGACTTGTGCATATCTACGAAACACGGCTCGATATTTTTATACTATATTTCCGCTTCTGTCTGCTGCAAATATCATGAACCGAAGAAAGCTTCGCTACTCGATGGAAAGATGTCATGATCCCTAAAGTGTGAGCATGTCGGTCCGAAAGTCACAACTTCACATGATGGCAACACAATAAAGGGTGATCCGAGATTTCACGGTGGTGATGATCTCAAAGTAAGCTCGAAGATCATCAAAGATGTGGATCGGTTCAAAGACCTCCACTTAAAGTACAAAGTTATCGGACTTTAAAGAATCACCGCTAAAGCACAAAGATGCGGATGTTGAAGAATTAATGTCTACGAGCTCAAGGCGAAGATTAAATAGAATGCTAGGATTGAAATGTAAAACATGGGGTGACCTCCCTTAGGGAGATTGTTAGGAATTAGAAATTCCATTGTGAAGTATCGGTCACCCAAATATTATCTAGCATAAGTTAGCTCGTAAACATATCGTTAGTTACGTTATTTGTTAGTTTATTTGTTAGTTATTAGCGTAGTTTAGTTTAGTGCAACACCGTGGAGGAAGGACGGGTCTTTACCCATCGTATACACGATCCACAGTCGTTGGGAGGTCTTTTAGTTTGTAACTATAAATACCCTTCCCACTAAGGGAAGGGTGGTGCTTTTCTCATAATCAAACCTTACATTTGTTTGTTCATCTCTTTAGAAAACACCTCTCTCTCTTCTCTCTAAAATGGCTTTCTTGTATCATCATAATCCTAGACCACCCGAATCATCTAAACAACATAAATATACGATCCTAACAAAACAAGAAGAGTAGGAGTTATGAACTCACCTTAGTATGCAGTAACGCAAGTAACACAAATGACATCAAGTAGCAAAACACAACGATATCAACAAGTACAGGCACAACTGTACAGGATCGGCACAACCTAATAAGTATATAATTCATCTCAGAATATGTCCCGTAAAAACGGTATAATGTTTATGAGATTTTAAAAGATAAGATATTTTAGTTTTCGTGGAATGTGCATCAATATTTGTAAAAAGTTTAATGTCATTATTTGTGAGGAAGTTTAGTATATATGCAAGAAAGATTTAGTATTAACATTTCGTGTTGTGGTATGAAAACATAGACTCGAAATACAACTCACGCCAAAGAAAAATAAATGAAAGAATAGACAGGAAAATAAATAAAGGAAAATGAGTAGGAAGAATAAGAAAAGAAGAAGTCAATGGTAAGTTACGGTGTTTACCCGTAAATCCCAAATAGTTTATAAAGGTCAATTAAATAGTATGGGAAAAGATACTTAAGTTTTATATGAAAAGTCAATATTTTAAATGAAAACTCGAGTCAATATTTTAAATAATAAAGGATTTTACATATTATTAAAACTATATGTGTCGGTCTTTGTCGGGTTTTATAATAATACAAGTTGTTTGGAACAAAAGTATAACTTTAGAATTTTTATAAAATTTTGCCATGACTCGTCCGTTTATACAACGTTTGCAAGTCAACAGACTTTAGTTCAACTCAATTTTCCAAAAGAATATTTTCCCAACAATTTCCAACTCAACACATATTCGTGTTTGTTAATCCAAACATGTTGCAATAATTTAATGAAATCAATCAAGTTTTTGATTATTTATTAGTTATCGGTTTTTAGTAACTCACTACTAGTTTAATATGTTTTAATTCAATCTTTTGGTCCGTTACGAGTCTAATATATTAAATTCGTCACGAGTCTAATATATTATAGCCGTTTCGAGTCCAATAGTCCAATCTGTCTAGTATAAGTCAAATTATCCATATCTATTATCAATCCGGTATATGTCCAAGTGTATCAAGTCATAGTCCAAGTATGTAATCCGTTATATATCCGTAAATTCCAATTATCAATCTTATCCAAAATAACCGAAACGTACCAATAAACATAATGTCGAAACAAGAAGATCATGTTAGTCCAGGTTCCCCCGTAATTAATAAAACATCTAAACTTTACACAAGAAAAAAAACTTAAATAAAACAAATCCAAACCAAAACCAACCAAATGGGCTTCGGCCCATGACAAATCCAAAACCAACTCACTCACATGGCCTTGCGGCCCAACCATAACCAAACGCACCACCTGGGTGTCATTGTAACCGAGACCATCATCAAGGAAATAAGCTCAAGTGCTTATTAAAAATCAAGTGAATTCAAAATAAGCCAAAGACAATCAAACATCCTCTTGGGTGCTCTCGTTGAACTAAAACCGAAAAGAAAGCAAACAAACATGCCCTTCGTGGGTCTTTGCGAACCGAGAGTGAAACTAAATAAGCTATCCGAGCTTATTGAAGAGTAAAATATACCCTAAGTCTCAACTAAGCTAAAACAACACTCATCGAATAATAAATCCAAGCACAGCAAAGATCGAAAAAGAAGAAAAATAAGAAAGTCCAAGACCAAATAAACAAAATCACTCATTACAAATTTGTGACAAAGACCGAGTAAATATGAAATCCAAGTCCAAACCCGTATACATAACGGGTTTGACTCAAAACCCTAGTCAGGTTATACCCGACCCGATTCAAACAAAACACCACAAACAACTTTTTCAAACTTTTACCACACGAATCACTATCAAAACATGTTTTAACTCGATTTTAACCACGAAAACATAATAACTTGTTTGTAATCGGTTTAAACAAAAGAAATGATAAACAAATAGGTTTTATGCCAACATACCCACAAGAAAATGAGAGAAAGAATAGAGACGAGATGGAAAAGATGACCACGAACCCAAGACACCAACCGATAAGGATTTAAAAGATACGTTTTTAAGGGGTCATTTAAACCCTAAATCAACAAATTTTATATCTGTTACTACTTAAAATCGTTCTTTTTCACATTTTAGGTCTTTTGGAAGCAAAATGCTTGAATGAAGCATATTTGGATGAAAAGGAGCAAAAACATGAATAAAATGGCAAAGTCAAGATCAAAGGCCCTCCAGCAGACCTAACGGCATCCCAATCAAAGGGCGACGCCATCCCTCATCAAGAAATCGGATCAAAATACAAGTGACGGCTCAGAACAAATTTTGGTTCTACAACCTGACAGCGTCACGCCTAAACTCTGGAAGGCGTCTCTCTCATTTTCCACACCAGACGCCCAAGAACCAATATCAGACGACGTCCTTCATGAAGAATTTCGGTGTCACACTAACCACCTGACGCCGTCCCAATGATGACTTGGCCCAGACGAAACCCTAATGAATGCGACCTGATGTCGTCACTAGCAAAAGGTGACGCCGTCGCATTTGTAAATCTTTATATAGAATTTGATTTTTCTGTATTTGAAGAGGTAGAACTTTGGAGAGCAAACTCTAATTCAGTTGTAGTCCAACTTGCACAGTATTCTAGGGGTCCTATTTTACATCATAAGATAAGTTTGTCAATCCATATTATCATTATTTCTACCCCATGTTCAAGTGTATGTGTGTATGCTTGCTTAGTTAATATGAGTAGCTAAATTATCCTTGTGTTTTCTTAGATCTATGAAACCTAGTTATTAATTATTGTTAGGTTGTCTCTTGTCTTAATAGGTAGATGCTAGAGTAAGGAAAAGCGGCTTTTCTTTAATTTTTGCGAGCTTGAACATCCTAAATAGTAAAAAATCTTAGGAGTGCACCTAGGCCATTCGTTGTGTTTATTGCGTAAGTTGTAGCTTAAGGATAATAGAGTATTCGGGGGAGATACTATTGTACTTGTCGATCCTTGATAGTCTAGAGGAGAGTTACAATTCATAAAACTAGGGAATTAGGCACCCCAGTGACCAAACGGAATACAACGCACCAATTAAGATGAGGATGTGACAATTCAACCGAATTATAAGAGATAACTAGGGAGTAAGAACATCTAAGTAAACACCTCTTTAATTATCATACGAGCACACTTCAATTAGCATAATCTATCCATAGTTCAAGTAGTTAATTAGTTAAGTAGTTTAATTAAAAGTAGTTAAAATTGGTAGAAGTACCACCCCCACTCTTATACCTCCAGATATTTACCTTGCTTTCTAAAAAAAACATAAAAAGACTAAAAAGAATCCCCCTCAACCTCACCTTCTCGTCAAACATCTCTTTCTAGCATTCATATTCCCCTAGAGAACAAATCAACCCCTGGGCTTACCCCATACTACACTACAACGATTAGGTACACTGCCTAGAGGGTTGAAAAACTTTCTCGTAGAAAAGGAAGCCTTTTCGACCCCGAAACCCTGTTATCAAGTTTTTGGCGCCACTGCCGTGGAATAGAATAGCTAGTTAGATTTCTATCTCGTTTAGGTCTACTCGCTTGATTCCTATCAAGTGAGCTTTTTTTCTCTTTTTCATTAGCTTTATTTTAGTCTATCCCTCTTCGTTATGTTTTTGTTCGTAATCTCATCACTTTTCATCATGGAAGATGACAACCCGCCCAACAAAGATCCACCACCACATCAACCACTTCCACTCAATCAAACATCACACGACCCGTCAAGAGGCCGTACTCTTAGTAAATACTCTAGACCGAGACATGAAGGCTATAGGAACACCATTGAGCTCCCACTTCAAGCTCAAACAATGGCCATGCGATCCGACACCATCCGGTTGGTGCAAAACGGATGTGCATTCCATGGACTTCATTCCGAAGATCCTAATCAGCATCTCAAGGATTTCCTAAAAATCATTGACTCCATTGAACTTGATGCTACCACATGGGAGACTACGCGCTTGCGTCTCTTCTAATTCTCTCTACGGGACCAAGCTAGTAATTGGCTTGAGTGACTTCCCGCAGGATCCATCTCAAGCTGGGATGATCTCACCACTCGTTTCCTGGCCCAATTTTTCCCACCGGGGAGAACTACCAAACTAAGGAATGACATCTTGATGTTCCAACGGCGTCAAGGAGAAACTCTCTAGGAGGCGTGGAATTGATCCAAGGACTTACTCTATAAAGTCCCTCATCACAGCATTGATCTTTGGCTTCAAGTCCAAATATTTTACGATCATGTCAATCTCTCCATTAGGCAAACCATCGACCAAGCGGCCGGTGGTAAGCTTAGGGAACTTACCACGAAAGAGTCGTGGGGTACAATAGTGGACCTTGCCCTCTATGACAACGAATGTTGGAATGACCCCCTTGAGTTGCCTCAAAACCGTAAATGCAATCTCCTTGCCTCCCATTGACTCACAACCTTCCAATCGTAGGATGCTCGAACTTGAAGATCAAGTCAAATTCCTAATGAGTCCTATGAGCTCCTAAACCTTCACGCTAAGTAAACAAAATCACTTTACCTTGTGAATTATTTAGTGGTCCCCATGACACTCGTGATTGCACAAAACTCCCAAACAAGCTTTTGCGGACTACGCACGCACGCTGCACCGGCGGAGCGGGAGAAGTAGTATACTTTAAGCCCGAGCAAAACAACCTAGGAAATTCCTACAACCCTCGTGGAGAAATCACCCTAACCTATGTGGAGCCAAAGCTCAAACCCGCCCCAAAACAACTCCTCTAATCCACCAAATAGGTCCCAACCAAACCATACCTCCTACAACAATCCTCCAAACACCGGAACTTCCACTAATCTTGAGGGAATGGTATCCAAGTTTATGTAATCTCAAAGCTCGATTGACTAAGCTTGAAGCCGATTTCAAGAAACGACAAAGCGAGATGACAAACAAGCTCGACACCCTCTTAAAAGCCTTCAATGATTGGGATGTAGGAGCACTCCCAAGTGACACTATCAAGAAGCCGAAAGTGAATTCGATTTCATCGACTCCATGTTCTTGCTCACCAAGGGAGAGTGCATATCCATGCCCCTCGCACCCACAAGTCTATTCGGTCAACACCATCAATACGTGTTTCAAACAAACCATTCCAAAAGACAAAAAACCCAAGTTGACGGTCCATCCAACCCTTGAAACACCAACCAATTAAGAACCCAAACCTACTCTAGAAGAGGAATTTAAGGAGCTTTACCAAGAAAAACCGGTTCTTGAAGTCTTGACTCATGCGCCCTAGTATAATGCTTTGAAAGATAAATATGAGCAAGGACTAAAATTAAGAGAACGTGGGTCTGCGTTTGTGCAAAACAAATTACCTAATAAGTTAGATGATCCTGGGCTATTCATTCTTCCGTGTAGCATTGAAAATTCCAAAGCTTTCGACACATTAGCCGTTCTAGGGTCAAGCATCAACCTTCTTCCGTTGTCCCTCCATAAAAGCCTTAACCTAGGTAAGATAGAACCAACGGAAACGATCATAGGTTTAGCGGACGGTAGTGTTGCGTATCCGGTTGGAATAATGAAGGACATGGTAGTACATGTAGGTCGATTAACTCTTTTGGCGGATTTCCATGTGCTAGACATGAATAGGGACAAGACATGCCCATTGTTAGTTGGAAGAGGATTCTTAGCTACCGCTAGTGCCATAATTGATTGTAAGATGTCTAAGATAGTTGTAGGAGAAGGGAGTGCTAGGTCAATTTATGATTTCAAGAAGCATTCCTATTATAATGAGGATAAACAAATACCCCATAAGATCATGTTGGATAGGAGACCATCGAGATATGGACCTTGGACCAATAGAGAATTTGTAGGCCCTCAACGACCTTTCTATCTAGAAGAGACCTACGTGAGTAACTCAACTTTCCAAGAACGACAATTGGCTAGGGACATTGAACTGAACCCATTCGAGGATACTTTAGTGTTTAGGAAGATGACCGAATTCCTAGGAACCTTGCCCATTAATCTTTGCATGAATTGGTGGAAAGTTGAAAGTAAGAAGCCTAGGTACAATTGGAATTGGGATAGGCCACCTAGTGATGGGAATGGAGAGTGGCACATTAGGATGACAATCTATGATCCCTACCAATAAAAATAAATCGTAAAAATTTAGTTACTAACATTTAGCGATAAGTAAAATTATCTTTGTGTTTTGTTGATAACATTAATAAAGTTATCATAAGTAAAATTATAAGGATACATGTTATTTTAGTAAAGCATTTACATATATAATCATTTAACATTAATTGTTGTAATAATTCATTTATTGTAATAGTTTATTAGGATGGGTAAAAACCATAACCCATGACCCATTCCCATGGAGCTAACCCATGACCCATTGACTAGATGCATTGAATCTTCTAGATACATTGTATCTATTTGGATACCCATGGTCCAAAGCTATGACCCATGACCCATGATCCATGACTCATAACCCATTTAGGAGGAGCGTTCTACGAATCCCTCAGTTTACACTCGACGGATCCCTCATGTAAGGGATCCGTGGGATCCGGGGAACATTAGTGATTTTTTGCCTATAAATAGTGAGCCATTTTTTCATTGTAACTCACCCCTCTTCTTAAAAACTCGCTCATATACTATTCCTCTCTTCTAATCTCAGATCTCTTGATCTATATAGTAGTTCTTCTTTCTGTTGTTGTGATTCTCATATAGGTCCTTCTCAAAGGCGAAATCACGAGATACTACAAATCATCCAAGTAAGGGGTCCTTGATTGATTTGTTCCTCCACAAGATTTCTGTAGCAAGATCTTATATTTCATATTTCACATAGTTGTTGTGTTATAGTTGTGTTGGTTTGGTCCTCCATGTTAAGGACTCGGTATTTAGCTTTGTACCGGAAAAAGTGTAAGCGACGTTGTGAAGGCTTCTCCGCCGAGTTGAAGGAGTTTGTTGACATAGTGCTTGAACTCTCAAGTAGGTGACTCGGGGAATGGAGTAGGGCAAGGAAGGTGTCCTTGTAGCCGAACCACTATAAATCGGTTGTGTCATTTATGTTCTTTACTTTACTTACTTTCATTTCTTACATTAATTATTGCTTTATACTTTCTATCCATCCATATGAATTCACATAAGATCGAATCTAAAGTTTTTGAAACTAACTTAAAATCGGCAAAACTATTCAACTCCCCCTTCTAGTTTTTCACAATTGGCATCAAGAGCTAGGTTTACAAAAAATTTAAAGTAAATCGTATTTTAAAAACTTTTCGAACACAATGGGTTCTGGAAATTATAAAGAAGGGCAATCTATGCAACGACCTCCACTACTTGAAACTAATGGTTTTATTTATTGGAAAATATATTCGAAACTTATGTGAAGTCAAAAGATATTGATCTTTGGTACATCATTGTTGAAGGAGACTTTGAAGCCACTACAAAAGATGATAAAACCGAAAATCTAATAAGCACACCTCATGATCAACTCTCTGATGATCAAAAGAAAAAGATTTCCAAAAATAGTGAAGTTAAAATGGTTTTATACAATGCTTTACCCAAAAAGGAATTCGAAAGAATTTCTATGCTTAAAACCTCTAAAGAAATTTGGAATTCTTTAGTTGTAACTCATCAAGGAAATCAACAAGTTAAAAACAAACAAATAGATTTGTTTGTTCAACAATATGAAAAAATTTCAATATCGGATGAGGATACTATAGATAATTCTTTTGCTAACTTTAATACTATAATTACATCATTACAAGCACTTGATGAGTCTTTCTCAGTCGTAATCATGTTAGGAGATATCTAGGGCACTTCCATCCAAGTGGAGATCAAAGGTGATGGCCATCGAAGAATCAAAGACCTATCAATCCTCACCTCGATGAGCTCATAGGCAATCTAAAGTCTATGAGCTTGTCCTCGCTAAAGATTCGAAGCCTCAAAAGAAAAGAAAGAAAGCACAAATCTCTTGCCTTAAAAGCCAAGAAGGTCTCAGCGATGAAGAAAACTCTTCTTTGGATAGTGATGACGAAGAATATGCTATGGCGGTAAGGGTTTCAAAGTTCTTAGAAGAAAGCGAAGATATGTCAAACAACCATATGGCGACAAGAAGGGTTCCGGAAGGCAAAGGCGACAAGAAAGCAAGGGATGAGCGTATATTTTTAACGTGGGAACCTAAATCACTTCATTAGTGAGTGTCCCAAACGTAACGAACAAAAGGCGTTTGTGAGTGGTTCGTGGGGAATGAGTGAGGAGGAGAAAGAATAAATTTGTCTCATGGCAAATGACTCAAACGAGTATGTCCGAATCTATCTATTATAGTAGCTCGTCATTAGATGATGATTCATTGCATCGTGAATATGATAAACTTTGCAAAATTAGTCTAAAAGTAATTAACAAAAATAAGATTTTGAAAAACAAAAATGAACATTTATAAAAGGAAGTCATTGAGTTAAAAGGCAAATTAAAACGTTTAGAAAAAGGGAAGATAGCAAGTGGGGAATGTGAGCTTTGTGTTCAACTTCAAACACTAGTTGATAATCTTGATTCCAAGATTGCTAGAATGAATACTAATACTCTAAATACAATACTAGATAGTGTTAAAACATTAAACAATCAAAAAGGTTTAGGTTTTCGGGAACATAATGCATCAATTAGCGAGAATAAAGAAACACAATTAGGCTCAAATGGCAATCCTTGAAAAGGAAAAAATAATGCGCCTAATTCATCCGGAACCGACTTTGTTATCGTTAATAAGAAGAAACCAACCCACGTTACTATTAGACAACCACCTCCACTAAAACAAAATCAAAGTTTTATGAGAAACAAAGGTCCATCATTTTCAAAACCAAACACATTTATAAGGAGACCTAATAATGTTTATCCGAGAAGTAACCATCATCAAATGGGATGCAATCCTAATGTACAAAATGGCTTTCCATTTCAAAAATTTACACCATGGAATGCATTCTCACCTTTTTCATACATGTCTAACATGAATGAAATGTATAACACTAATGGACCCATGAACAAATGGGGACCAAACTTTTGAGTTAGTTGTTTTCTTAGGTGTACTTAAAGGTCGACCTAGATCCAGATGAATGGATCAAGGATAGCGGGTGCACGAGGCACATGAGCGGTAATAAAGACTTGTTTTCGACATACGAATCCCTCAATGGAGGGAATGTGGTATTTGGTAATAGCAAGAGCAAAATCATCGGTAAAGGTATAATTTCTCTCAAATCTTTAACCATTAACGATGTGTGTCACGTAGAAAACCTAAACTTCAACCTTCTAAGTATAGGACAAATATGTGATAAAAAGTGTAATGTACTTTTTAGTGAAATCGGTAGTAAAATCTTGAAAAACGGTATCACTATAGGAAGAGACATTAGAAAACAAGGAGTATATGTCACTAAAATCGGTAATGAACCTAAAGACAAACTTTGTCTTACTTCTATGGATGATACTTCGACCATATGGCATCGAAGATTGGGTCATGTCAATATGCGATTTCTTCAATCGCTATCATCTAAAGAACTAGTAAGAGATCTACCAAAATTAAAATACGAACATCATTTTTGTGATGCTTGTAACGTAGGAAAGCAAGTCCATGCTAGGCACGAAGCTAATAATATGGTCTCTAGTACTAAGTGTTTAGAACTACTTCACATGGATTTATTTGGTCCATTCGCTATTCAAAGTTATGGAGGTAACTATTATAATTTGGTTATAGTGGATGATTACTCTAGGTACACATGGACTAAATTTCTAAAGAATAAAACTGAAATGTTCGATTACTTTGAAATATTAAGTAAGAAAATACAAAGAAAATTAGGAAGTCCTATAGTATCTATTAGAACGGATCTTGGTAGGGAATTTGATAATGAAGTGCAATTTGGAGCTTTTTGTGATGCTAATGGTATTACTCACAATTTCTCGGCTCCTCGCACTCCACAATCAAATGGGGTAGTTGAAAGGAAAAATAGAATCCTACAAGAAATGAGTCGCACCATGATTAATGAGCAATCTATTCCTCGGAAATTTTGGTGCAATGTTGTTGATACATCAACCTACATACTTGGCGAGTCCTAATTAGACCTTTCTTAGGTAAAACTCCATACGAGTTACTTGAGGCCAAAAGCTCACGTTAGAACATTTTAGATTCTTTGGTCGCAAATGTTTCTTACTTAACACTAAAGATTACCTAACTAAATTTGATCCTAAATCGAAGGTATCTTCTTAGGTTACTCTCCTAATAGTAAAGCTTATGTTATATTAAATAAAGAAACAATGAAGGTTGAAGAGTCATTAAACGTAAAATTTCATGAAAGTCCACCTAGAACTACCCAACCTCTTGTCGATGACTAGATAATCGAAAGTGAAGCCATAGAAATAAAGAAACATATAAACAAAGAAGATGAACCATTAAACAATGAAATCATCAATATTAAAGAGTCTAAAGATCATCCCGTAGATAAGGTCATAGGAAAGTTAAATGAAAGAACATTAAGATCTCAAGTCCAAAACCAAAGTAGTTTATTTTGTTTTGTCTCAACAATAGAACCTAAGAATACTTCTTGCTTATGCTTGTGCTAATGATCTTAAGCTTTTTCAAATGGATGTTAAAAGTGCTTTTCTAAATGGCTTTATTAATGAAGAAGTTTATGTAGCTCAACCTTCGGCTTTATCAATTTCAAAACCTAAAACGTATAAATTAAAGAAAGCTCTTTACGGTCTTAAACAAGCCCCAAAAGCTTGGTATGATAGACTCAAATCTTTTAATCAAAACAACTACACCATGGGGTTAGTTGATAATACACTTTTCATTAGGAAAAGGAATCACATATAATTATTGTTCAAATATATGGACGATATTATATTTGGATCGACTTGTCAAGACATGTGTGATGATTTCTCAAAATCATGCATGATGAGTTTGAAATGAGTATGATAGAGAACTAAGTTTCTTTCTTGGTCTACAATCAAACAAGTAGAAGATGATATCTTCTTTAATCAATCTAAATACATAAAAGAAAGGCAAAAGAAATTTGGTTTAGAAGAGTCAAAACCCATAAGAACACCAATGTCATCCGATACTAAACTAACAAAAGATGAAGATGGTAAATCCGTTGATAACACAAAATACCGTGGCATGATTGGTAATCTTCTCTATCTTACGACTAGTCGGACGGATATCATGTTTAGTGTTTGTCTATGTGCTAGGTTTCAAGAAGACCCTAAAACATCACATCTAGAAGCGGTCAAAAGAATATTTAGATACATTAAGGGTACGACTCAATTAGAATTATGGTATCCTAAGGGAACGGGGGAGAAACTATTGTATATGCGGATTCTGACCATGCAGGTGATTATGTTGACCGAAAGTGTTAGGAATTAGAAATTCCAGGTATTAAAGAGTCGGTCACCTCTAGTATATGTAATCGTTAGAAAGCTCGTAGTCGTAGTTCTTTAAGCTAAGTAGTATTTAGTTAAGTAACACCGTGGAGGACGGACGGTCTTTACCCACTGTATGCCTCGATCCATGACCGTTGTGTGGCGTTTATTGTAAGACTATAAATACTCTCTACCTTCCAAGGTAGAGTTGGAGCTCATAATAAGATTTTTCTTTCTCTCACTAAAGTTCCCAAACCTCTAACTTTCTCTCTAAAACCTCTTGTACGCCTACTTTGTGTTATGGTTTGATGTGTATGTGAAATCCAATATCTTACAATTGGAATCAAGAGCCATCGTTAGATCATCTCTTACATATATTTGGATTTCTTGTGTTTTTAGGTGGTTTTGAGTTTGAAAAGTTTAGTGGTTTTTGCATCATTTGGTTGATTTCTAGTGTTAAAGTTTGGATTTTGATAGTACTTTTGTGTATAGAATCATCACAAGTGTTTAGGTTTTGACTTTGAAGGCTTGAATCATTGTGGTTGGGTTGTTTTTGGATTGAAAAGTGGTGTTTAGGTGATTTTCTTGCTAGCGACTTGGTTCTCGGTGTGATATTCATCATAGCGACTTGCTTCATAAAAAGTTAGCGAGTTGGAGTGGTATTTGGTAGCGATTTGGTCCTAGCGACTTGTCTATTGAGACAAGCCAACAAAAGTACACGAGTGGATTCTCCACTACACGTAGCGACTTGGTGTAAGTTAGCGACTTGTACTTTATATTGTTAGCGACTTGGTGTTAGCGAGTTGGTATCTAGCGAGTTGCTATTTAGCGACTTGACAAATTAGCGACTTGGTGCTTAGCGACTTGTCACAAAATTTTGCTAGCGACTTGGATTGTAGCGAGTTTGTTAGATATTACTTTTCACATACACATCAAACCATAACACAAAGTAGCATATAGATGGAATTCTAGAGAGAAAGTTAGAGGTTTAGGGAACTTAGTGAGAGAAAGTGAAAGATCTTATTATGAGCTCCAACTCTACCCTGGAAGGTAGAGAGTATTTATAGTCTTACATAACTCGCCACACTTTGAGTCATGGATCGTGCATACTGAGTGGGTAAAGACCCGTCTGTCCTCCACGGTGTTACTTAACTAAATTACTACTTAACTTAAAAGAACTATGACTACGAGCTTAACGATTACATATACTGAGGTGACCGACTTTAATACCGGAATTTCTAATTCCTAACAATCTCCCTAAGGAGGTCACCTCAATAATGTACCAAAATTACATTGAATACAAATAGATATTACATTAACACTTGATCTTGCATTCTTGATGTAGTTCTTTGCACTTAAACTCGTAGTCATTGATTCTTCACAATGCACGTTTGGTTATTCCAAGTGGAGGTCTTTACCGATCCACGTGATGATAATTTTGAGCCATCATTTGAGATCATCACTATCAACAATCTCGAGACATCCATTGTGGTGTTGTGATGTTGTTGGGACCGACATGCTCACATTCGGATCATGAAATCTTCTCATCGAGTAGCGGAAGCTTTGTTGAATCATGATATTAGCAAAGCAGCAGAAAGTAAGCATGGAGTGAAAATATCGAGTCATTGAAGCACTAATCATGATTTCTTTTGAGATGAATGTGTTAAGTGAGCATGCGGCTATGGATTGACCGCTTCATTCGATCACCGCAAACTTGCAAGCGCACTGCATACAACAAGCTAGTTAACAAATCGCACGAAAGTGTCTTTGATCACTTTCGTTGAATTGAGGTACACGCCCACGGTTCCCCGCTGATCAAGATAAATATCGCCCGTGATCGTAGGATTCCTAAGAATCTCCTTGACAGGTTTCGCACTGTTCTAGCTATTCTCAAACCGAACATCTCAAAGAAGACAACACGGAGTGAGTGAACCAAATAATTTTAAGTTCACCGATTGATGAAAGAGATTTGAAAACAATCGTATTGCTCAATAGAAATTGTTTTGCAATACAACGAAGGTTTTATTGAAAATCAATTATCAATCATAAAGATACCTTTGGTTTGAAAAATGAGTACAGTCGATGTGCTAAATAAAAGAGTTTTAAGCACAAAGACCGGTTTTCAAAGGCATCCGTCAATCCATAACTCGAACCGTGATTGATTCAAGAGAATGAATCGCCCCATTGTTTCGCTCGCTTGTCACATGGTTGATCCATATAATAGATCTCACATGCCACCTACCAGAGCTTGTTTGATGTTGGCTCCGTAGGCTTTCCATCTTCATTGTGAATATGTAAACACATCACTCGGATGTTCCGCAATACCACAAGGATAATGCGAGGACTCAAGATATAATCTCTTTCCACATTGTGTGAAACAGAGAGTCTTCATTGAAAGTGCCCTAATGAGATTTATTGATGATCTCGTGGCTCTAGACTCAATTTGTGCATATTTGGATCCCGTGTCGAGATCAGGGAGAGGTCTCCTACTTCAATATCAACCATCTCTAAGAGACAATCGATAGATTATGTCGGTGCCCCGTGAGAATGAAACAAGTCCTTTTAAGAGGAACTTGAGTGGTTTGGAAAGTTGAAGTGCGCAAGGCCACCGGGTCCATGACGCCTTGTCTTCAATACCGATGTTACCATCAAGAGCATATGAAGTGAACCCGGTTTCGCCCTAAGGTTGAATTAATGGAGGGCTATTTGTTTTCACCCTATTCTCATTCAATTCTTTTAATTCTTCAACCCTTCAAGCTTACCGAGACTTCATAGCTAGAACCTTGTTGGGTTTATTCCAAGACTAGCTCGCCTTAGTCCGCACTCTTCCCTTATCTCATTTTTTCTCCTTTTATCATCATACCTAAGGACTTCTACACTAACTAGTGGATTGTCCCGGTAGATCCTCCGCTCGGCGGATCATGGGAACCAATACCTAACCTTATCATCCTTATATCACCGCATATTAAAGTAAAGTTGGTCGGTCTATTTGGTATTGTTCATCCGCCATTGGATCCAATTGAAACCATTTGAAAATCAATTCGGATACTTGTGATATATTATCAAAGCATTTTGTACCGAATGGTTTTTGATATTTTAGAACGAGAACTCCCCTCAACATGTGCATCAAGTATTTGAAAATGTTTTGCACACGGAGGCAAGAGAAAGAATTAACTTCTTTGATTACCATTTTCTAAAGATATCAACATCACTTCCCTCATCAAATCAAGTGGTATAGCATTTCCGGAAGGATGAGGTTTCCATGAATTTGCTCCCCTCAATATGTGCCTCGAGGTTTGAAAAGAGTTTTGCACATACTAGAGGAACATGCACATTAGGATGAATGATCACGCTTCAAATCAAAGGTTTAAGATAGATGCTCCCTCAACATGTGCATTGAAAATTTGAAATCGTTTGTCACATATGGAAGGACAAGATAGCATGTACATCTGCTTATAACCATTTACCTAATTATCGCTTAAATCTAATTTAAATCACACATTCTCCCGATCACAATTATCAAATCATTTGAGATTTGTGATCTCGTATAGATTTAAATTGATTTTGAAAGCTTTTAAGGAGAATTGTGACTTGATTGTGAGAGTGTTTTAACTGATACGGATCGGATTATGAGACTTTAAACTCCATTAATAAAACATGCATGTATATCTTTTGAAAACAATTTAATGCCAAGTAACTTTTTAATTTAATTGAAATTATTCTCCCTCAATCAATGACATAGGTTGTTGATCGAGAGATAGAGATTTTGACAAATAAGTCCGATGATTATCAAAATAGAGATTGAGTTATTTATTCAAAGCATTTAGTTTTCAGCAGATAAAGTTTATAGAATCGAGCATGGAATTTTGAAAACATGATAAAACATGGCTCGTTTTTCTTTTAAACCGGGTTATTGCTCGAAAATGACAATAAACCATTGTTTCTCCTTTTTCTCAAAAAAATTTTTTTTTTTTAATTCGACCAACATCTAAAGTCCCGTGTCATTCTTTGAATGACAACATCGAGACCGTAGATATTATCGAATCAAGAGAAATATGACAAAATGACAATTTTTTTTTTTTTTTTTTTTTTTTTTTTTGAAGATATTTCAATTTTTCAAATTTTATGGATTTTGAAAGTTTTATATTTTTCTATTTGATTTTTAATGGTTTTATAATTTTGTATTTTGTTTTTCAATAAATATTTACAAGAGATAGATGAAGATAGACCTTTACTCCTCGCCTTCCTCCTCAAGACGTTTGAGAGTTTCGTTGAAGGCTTTTCAAACCAAGTCGTGGAAGAATAAACTCAAAACGTTCTCTTGGAAGAGCTTTGGTGAAGATGTCTCGCTAACCGATATTCAGACTCACAAAATATAGTTCCACCACACCTTTTTCCACTGCTCCTCGATGAAATGATGTCGAATGTCGATATGCTTTGCTCTTGAGTGTTGAACGTTGTTGCATGAGAGCAATAGCACTTTATTATCACAAGATGAGGGATTTTGTTGAATTCAAAGCCATAGTCGATAATTGAGATCTCATCCATAAGATTTGAGCACAACAAGATGACATGGCTATGTATTCACCTCTGTAGAGGAAATAGAAGTACTCATTTGCTTCTTTGAAGACCACCACAAGCTTATCACCCAAAATCGAGCACCTCCAGACATTTTGACGTGTATCTTGACAACTCGCATGATCGGCATCCGTGATAGGCCGTTAGTGACATACCGTGTCCTTCGGGTACCATAGTCCCATATTGATGGTTCCTTGAGATACCGAAGACCCGCTTAATCGCTTCAAGGTGCTTTTTAGTAGGCTTAGCTCGGTATCTAGCACACATGCACACAGAGAACAAAATGTCCGGTCTACTAGCAAGGAGATACATCGTGATCCAATCATACTCCGATATTTAGTTTGGTCAATCATGATCCCCGAGAGGTCCTCATCTAGTTTGGTTCGGTCAATCATGGGGGTGTCAACAGGTCACTTGAATCAAATCCAAATTTCTTTAAAATCTCATTGCATATTTAGATTGATTTATGAAAATGCCTCCGGACTTTGAGAAATTTGTAATCCCAAGAAAATGACATTTGTCCCATCATTGACATTTGAAACTTTGAACTCATTTCATTTGAAAACGATCACATTCCATTGGGTCACGAGGCAAAAATAATATCATCAACATAAATTTGAACATGAATCAAATGTTTGCTCGACTTCGGTGAACAATGTTGGATCAACGCGCCTTTGATGAATCCGGTTGATAGAAGAAATTTTGATAGTGTATCATACCATGCCCTTGGAGCTTGCTTTAAACCGTAAAGAGCCTTCTTCAAACGATAAACGTGAGTAGGATGCTCTTGATTCACAAATCCTTCAGTTGGTCGACGAGACGACTTCTTTAAGATCTCCGCTTAGAAATGCCGTCTTTACATCCATTTGATAGACTACCATGTTCTTACTAGCAAGATTAGCCGTAAAGATTCGATTGCCTCGATTCGAGCAACGGAGCAAAAGATTCTTCAAAGTCTATACCTCCTCTTGACGATATCCTTTAGCAACTAATCGAGCCTTGTTCTTCAACACATCACCATGCTCATCAAGTTTTACTTTGAAGATCCATTTTAGAGCTATAATCATAGCACGCCTCGAGGTGTACTAACTCCCATACATCAAGACGATCAAACTCATGAATTTCATCTTGCATAGCATTGAACCACTATCTTCATTCATAGCAGTTTTAACATCTTTTGGTTCGATCTTAGATAGTACGGAGTTGAAGAAGCACCATAAGGCATCGGTTGCGAGTTGCTTCCGGGTTGATACAGACGAGAGGATTTCCAATGATGTTGTCTAATGGATGATCGTGAGTCCATTTTCCGAGGTGTTCATGTGGCATTTGTTGAGGAACCGAGGTAGTCGAGTCGATGTCTCTCAAGAAGATGGTTCGATGATGATTCGTGAGTAGCAAATATGTTTTCAAAAGGAGCATCTTCGTGAGTAGCAAAGGGATTAACTTCATCATTGATGCGTAAACATTTCCATGATGTACATTTGAAGAATGATGATTTGTTGATGAGACTGAAGGATCTGCAGCAGGTGCTTCTTGGCTTAAAGATATTGAGACTGAAGGATTGACTTCATTCACTGGAATATGAGCAACTTCTATTGTAGGGATCACCACCTCATTAGTAATTGCATCATACAGTTCATCAAACATGGGATCAAACAATTTCTTTATATCATCTTTAGACGGAGGTACATATGGAGTTTCTTGAGAGGTGTTTGGAACAAGGGATGAACCAATAGGACTGTTTTGAAGTGCGGGTCCTGAACTGGAGTGTCCAGGAGCCATTTGACCGTCAGCCCATCAAACGTAACATGAATTGTTTCCATGATATTTCGGGTTCTTTTGTTGTAGATTCGTATCCCTTTTGTTTGATGCATATCCTACAAATACTCCAATGTCGACTTTGGCCCTAAGTTTGCCTAAGTCTTGACCTCATTAGTTGGATAGCACAATGCACCGAACACACGAAGGGAAGATAGATTAGGTTTTCTGTTGTGGACAAGTTCATATGGAGTTTTTCCATGAATAGTGTGAATCGGGAACGATTTTGTGTGTAGCATGCGTGGCAATAGCTTCAAATTTAGAAATATTGGAACCTTTGAGTAGATCAAGATTGTTCTAGCAGCTTCAACAAGAGTACGATTTCGCCTTTCAACTACACCGCTCATTGAGGGGTTCGTGGAACACTTCTTTGATGGTCGATTCCAACGCTTTCATAGAATTCACTAAGTTGTTTGTTGACAAACCTCGCCCATTGTCCGCTCGATAATTACGCTTTGTTAAGTCTAACTCGCAATTGCTTGATGAGTTTGATGATGATATCGTGAGTTTCATCCTTTGTCCTTAAGAACTTGACCCAGAGAATCTAGAGTAATCATCAACCACAACTAACACATATTTCTTCCCAAAGATATTCTCGCACCTCATTGGTCCACATAAATCCATATGAATCATATGAAGAACTTCGTGATGAGTTAGTAGGTTTGGATTTATGGGCAAACATCTTGCTTTTTCCCAATTGACATGTCGAACAAAGATGATCCTTTTCATACTTTAGTCTAGGTAAACCTACAACTAAGTCCTTTCTCGAAAGATCGTTGATGGTGCCAAGTTCAAGTGATTGAGACGACGATGCCATAACCATGACTTTGTTTTGAAGCCTTAGATAACAAGCAGATTGGTGAGGCTCTCATCATGTCATCGATAGAGATGGTGTAAAGGTTTGAGCCACGAGTTCCTTTCAACAGTTCCTTACCATTAAGATCTCTAACAAAGGTGTATGTTTTCCAAGGCTACTTCTAGATCGAGTCACGAATTGACCAACAGAGAACATTATGACCTAAACCTTCCATATAATACACTCGGAGATGACACTATCACCAACAACATAATCTCCATAACCCATAATAGCACCAAAATGATCATTACCAAATCTAATAGTCCCGATGAATTTGCTCACGGTTCATGAGCCGTGACCGGTCTCCAATCATATGCTTGGAACAACTGAGTCCAGTACCACGTAACGATTTGAACGATCGCAGTTGAACATGACAAGAATGGATAAGCGGATAATTGGGATCCCCATGCAAGAATGGGTTCCATTTGGTTAGTTACAATGGTTGGAACACCCACATCGGAAATAGAAGCATTCACATCGTAACGGTGAGGTAATGGAATCATTGTGAGTAGATGCAATACTAGTGTCTCAGATAGCCACATTTACGGTGTGACCACTTCTTAAGGGAATAGTTCTACCAAGAGGGCATCCATTTTCTAGTGGGCATTATCCGATTGGTCTTATGACCAATGTGTATCCAATAAAACCTATTCTCACGAATGTTCTTCCCGGTTTCCATTGTTTTCTAACTTTCTTTCGCTTTTGCCTTTTAGCCTTTTTAGCATGAATTTTAGCATTAACAATATTAACCGGACAATTAACATCATTAGGCAAAACATTGACATCACATCCATGATTAGAAACAAAATTCAAGCAATCATCAAGACAAGTTTTGCAAATAGTATCGAATTCAATTAATTACAAGACGCCTATGGCTAATACTAGAATCAACACGATTCGCTTTATTCGATTCAAACTTAAGGTTCCTAGATTGTTCTTCTACTTTCTTCCAAAGGCACATTCTTAGCTTGAGAGGTCCTATCATTCCTTGTATTGTCTTGAGACTTTGACCGCTCCCTTTAATGTCACCGATTACTCCCGTAGAGGAATGGGAACATTAGTTTGTTTTACTACTCTTTGCACCACTGCTTAGATGCGCCGATCCGAGCTACATGTGTGCACTAAGGTTCACTTTCTTAACACTAGAGGTACCGGGATTAGCACTCCTAGAAGGCACATTTGAGTTCACTTTCCTAGCATTCGATGATCTAGAATCAACTACTCAATGGTACAATACTCCTCACATTCAAAACATTGGGAATCGATTGCATATCATGTTTGGCCTTAGGCATTGAGCATGGAATCAAAGGGTTAACTCTCTCACCTAATGTCTTTGGGCATATTGTGATCAAACATTCTAAGATTTCTTGAGATCGTTTGGCATATAAGCATGCATGTCCAATTGCATTATCATGAGGTTTCTAGCTTATCCTCTTCAACAATCTCACGCAGCATTCTAAGCAATCCTTAAGGGATGAGAAATATGTTTGAATGGCAAGTTTGTTGTTCCTTAGATGAGGGGACATATGTCACAGATAAAGCATATTTATTACTAGAGTGAACCTTAGATACAACATTCTCCCATTGATCATTGGCATTTTCCTTTTACCGACTCTTGATTCTCAATTTCTTTTGCAATGAAGCTATTTGTTCGTTGTTTTGTTACGAGTGACTTTAATTGATTCAAATAACTCATTGAAATGACGTTTAACCTTTTCATTTTCTTCTAGAAAACTTTCGCTTTCCTTTGTAAAGCATTTACTAGGTTTTGAAGATGAAACGTTTGAGAATTTCGAGAATCTAAATGAGGAGGCATTTGGGAGCCTGTCATATTGTTCGCTTGACCCTTTAATTGAGAGATTTGGGCTTTCAACTTTCGATCGTGTTACACCGAGCTTGAATCTGCTCATCTCGCTTGTTAATTTGAAAATCGCATCAAACTCGGAGCATCCAAGATGTCTTGAGATTTGAAGTTTTGACATTTTCTTTGAGATGTTGATATTTTAGTTGTAGATTAAAATACTCAACTTCTAGTTTAGAAAAATGTTTAACCAAATTGTCATGATCATCCGCTCAATTTTCTCATTTAGTTTGGAATTAGTTTTTCAAGCTCAATGACACGATCATGGAGACTTTCAGGGCACAGATAGTTCATGAAATTTGGAAGCATTAATAGAGCAATTTGAAGCGTTGAAAAGACATCTTGAGCAACACATTCAAGAATAAGATTCTCATTTAATGTATGCGTGTTCTTTCTCTCAATCTCATTATATTTTAGTGCACGCCATAATCACTAACTTCAAGAACCATTGCATCAAATTCCTTTCCATACCCTTAATATCGCTTCTACCCCTTTTAAGACTCTCAATGTGATCTTTAGAAGTTTAAAGAAGGGCATGACCTCGATTAAATAACATTCTTTCATTTGTTCAAAACCTCTTTCTCCTTCGCTTATACCAGTGGGAGTGATCCTTTTCTTGCAAGTTTTCTCAAAATCAACAAATAGTTGGAATATAACGTATTGGCTAATTAATGTCTTGCTTTTAGTGGCAATTGTTCTAGGTACAAGATGCATTGGTGTATTAGGAGGATACACAGTTGTTTCTAGGCATTTTCCAAGGGGAGGGTTTGTTTCTACAATATTTTCACTTTCGCTTATCTAAATCCATTTTCCAAGACTTGTTCGGAGTCAACAAAGTCCGAGGCTTAAACTTGTTCAAGGAAATCCAGCTTTTCCTTCTTGTAATCATGAGAGAGATGATTATGTTTTCTCTTTGCATTTGGGATCATTTTGCTTCTTATTCATCTTTTCCCTAGTGATTTCATTTAATATCTTATCTTCCTCCTGCACTCAACGCAACTAGGTTTCGCCTAGGCTTAAGGACTTCATTACCATCATAAAGTACCTTATGAGCATTTCTAGCCTTTTAATTACCTCCGGATTTGGTTCCTCTACAAGGGGAACGCTATGCTTATCGCTAGAACTCTATGCTTAGTGATCATGTGAGCAATCAATGGTGTTTCCTTGTAAGTACAACTTGTTTTCAAGTTTGTTTTTCAAAGTTTTGATTAGAAAATCTCTCAAGAGTTTTGATTCCTTTGCATTAAATTCTTGCTTAAGCATTTTACATTTTCTTGAAGTTCTTGTTTTGCTTAGTTGTTTTAGAAAGTTTTTCTTGCAAGGAACTTAATTCTTGTTTCAATACTTCTTCTAAACTTACTTTTTCTAATTATCGTACTCACTTGGACATCCATTTCACGCTCACGAGTGGTCAACTCAAATTTTGCCCGTTGTTCATAAATAGCAACACGTTCCTTATAGGCATTTAGTTCGTAAATTATGGAATCATCGTGAGCACATGCGGTGTATTCATCAAAGACATAGTCATTGTTGATCGCAGAAGATGCATCACTTGGTACAACTTCACTTTCACTTTGTTTCACGATTGATCGTATGGGACAAGATTGATATTACCCATATTTTCAATATTTGATTCAATAGTTTCGATTGGTTGTACTTTGTCATGCATCCGCTGCACATCAAGATCATCGATAGCTTTAATACCTCCGAGATGAGTTTGTCCCTGGATGGGCCACTTGTGGTGAAGAAGAGATCTTGGGAGAAACCATTGGAGAGATGCTAGCCAAAAGATTGTGTGTGCAAGAGGTCCATCATCTACATCGTAGTCGTATGCATCACGTCGGCGACTTGAAAGGCATTCGATGATTGTGACCTATCTCCGAATAGGTCGCTCATCCACATCGCATCATAGGTCTTGGCATTGCCTCAAGAAGAAACAACAATTCTCTTCATCCAACGCACACCATTGTCCCGAGCTTGTGCAAGAACATCTTATCTCTCAAGTAATCAAGATTCGTGGACGCTTGAGATGTGCGCCTTGCAATGTGTCCTTCACCACCACGCTTATAGCATTTGATTGGCTTAGGTTGACCTTGGTTACCATTTCTTCCTCGATTCGGTTTCCAACATAACCTCTCCCAGCTCCACCTCTTCCCCGATCATACTGCCTTTCCCGAATCGGTTGCACCACGATCCTTCCATCTTTAAAGATGGCTTGATTATGTGGGTTAGATGCGCTCGAGGTTGTTGTTGGTTTGTGAGAGAATTCATGTTTTGACTAATGAGAAAAGCTAGTTGATTGATGATGTTACCCACGTGTGCATCCGCATCGCCTTGTTTGAACATGGGATCGGGAATGAGTTTGTGATTACCATTCCCAAGGGTATGACTTGTGATGCTTTGGTTGTGATTCCAATGTTTGAGTAGAAGGTTGTTGAGTCATTAGACGAGCTTGTCTCTCCCGGTTGGTTTTGAACCGATTGAGAATCAATTTTTCAAACATGGCATGTCTCTCATTCTCAAGGAGGAAGGCATAGAGTTGCTCATAGTTTGTATTCTTCAATCCTTTAGTGAGCTTCACATTTGTGACAAACTTGTGCCATTCGGGATTCATGTTGTTCACAAACTTTGAGTTCAACCGAATGTTAGGCATAGTCATTCGATGTTCCTCATGTCATTCACTAGCTTATGGAATCTCACATAGTACTCATAGACACTCATCATCGGTTTCATCTTGAAGTGCTCAAATTCGCCATAGAGTTGGGATTCTCTGTCTTCCATAGTTAATTCGAACCCGAGAGAAGCATCTTAACATTATCCCAAACCGCCTTAGCATCGTGTTATGATTGATCAACTTGTAGATGTCTTTAGGAAGACCTTGAAGAACAATGTTTCAAGCCCCGATATCGCATCGAATCTCTTTTCTCCTTATCATCAAGCTCATCATACATCTTAGGTCCGTCCATTCCGTAAATGTGAGTACCATCTTCATTAGTATCAAGTATGTCTCTAGTCGCCTCAATACGATATGGTCCTTCATCAATGGATTTGAGAATGTTGACACCATTTTCCTTTCCAAGGCAATACAATCGATTCGTTGAGCCCAAGAATCGTAGTCGGCCTCATCAAGCATGGGTGGACGAGTATCCGAGCCACCGCTTGAACATCCTCGGCAACAAATGGAGATGATG
Source organism: Chrysanthemum lavandulifolium (assembly GCA_022545495.1). Lineage (NCBI taxonomy): Eukaryota > Viridiplantae > Streptophyta > Magnoliopsida > Asterales > Asteraceae > Chrysanthemum > Chrysanthemum lavandulifolium. The sequence goes on from CM040238.1 coordinate 142,602,256, forward strand.
AGGAGGACGCTGGTAGACATGTTAATGATTATACGGATTTTATAACTCTATGATTAAACCGGAAATAGATTCTTTCACGGATTTTACTAAATCAAGAGAAAACCGTAAACAATCACTCAAGTCGCTAGATGATAATGCACTAAGTCGCTAGAGACAAATGCACTAAGTCGCTAGAGATGATGCACTAAGTCGCTACCAATTAATTCGCTAGAAAGCCAAGTCGCTAGAAACCCAAGTCGCTAACAGACAAGCAAGTCGCTAAGTAGTAACTCGCTACGCACCAAGTCGCTAACCAAATTTTGGCAAGAATTGCCACACAAGTCGCTAGAAACACAAGTCGCTAAAGAGCAACTCACATCGACCAAGTCGCTACCACAAGTCGCCACCGTAGTGGAGATTCCACTACTTGTACTTTAACTCGCTAGATCTAACTCGCTAGTTTTAACACCGTAAGTCGCTACAAAACCGTGAAGCAAGTCGCTACCAAGAAACTATTCCGAGAGCTAAGTCGCTAGCTTGAAAACCAAATAAACTACACTTTTCAATCCAAAACAACCCAACCAAGATGATTCAAGCTTACCAAATGAAAACCTAAACACTTTTGATGATTCTAAACATAAAAGTACCAACAAAATTCAAACTTTAACACAAGAGATCAACCAAATGATGCAAAACCACTAAACTTTTTCAAACTCAAAACCACCTAAAACCACTATAAATCCAAAGATGTGCAAGATATGATCTAACCATGGCTCTTGATACCAATTGTTAGATATTACTTTTCACATACACATCAAACCATAACACAAAGTAGCATATAGATGGAATTCTAGAGAGAAAGTTAGAGGTTTAGGAACTTAGTGAGAGAAAGTGAAAGATCTTATTATGAGCTCCAACTCTACCTTGGAAGGTAGAGAGTATTTATAGTCTTACATAACTCGCCACACTTTGGGTCGTGGATCGCATGCATATGGGTAAAGACCCGTCTGTCCTCCACGGTGTTACTTAACTAAATTACTACTTAACTTAAAAGAACTACGACTACGAGCTTTCTAACGATTACATATACTGAGGTGACCGACTCTTTAATACCGGAATTTCTAATTCCTAATTTCTAGAGTTGTTATATAGCGACTTGGGACTATAGCGACTTGGCACTTAGCGACTTGGTTCAAGGTTTCCTAGCGACTTGGGTGATATCCTTTGAATACGGTTTTCTTGATTTAGTAAAATCCCGTGAAAGAATCTATTTCCGGCTTAATCATAGAGTTATAAAATCCGTGTAATTCTTAAACATGTCCGCCACCGTACCTACAATCATCTCCATCTTAGCGACTGTCGAGGATGTTTAAGCAATGGTTCAGATACTGTCCACCCATGCTTGACAAAACCGACTACGACTCTTGGGCTCAACGAATCGATCTTGGGTATTGTCTTGGAAAGGAAAATGGGGTCAACATACTCAAATCCATTGATGAAGGACCATATCGGGTTGAGACTACTAGAGACTTAATTGATACAATGAAGATGGAACAATGATCTATGGAATTGATGACCAAAGACATATGATGAGCTCGATGATAAGGAGAAAAGAGATTCGATGTCGATATCGTGGCTTCTAACATCGTACTTCAAGGTCTTCCAAAAGATATCTACAAGCCGATCAATCACAACACCGAAGCCAAGGCGGTGTGGGATAATGTCAAGATGCTTCTCTCGTGATTCGAATTAACTATGGAAGACAGAGAATCACAACTCTATGATGAATTTGAACACTTCAAGATGAAACCGGATGAGAGTGTTTATGAGTATTATGTGAGATTCCACAAGCTTGTTAATGATATGAGGAACATCGAATGACTATGCCAAACATTCACCGAACTCAAAGTTTGTGAACAACATGAATCCCGAATGGCACAAGTTTGTCACCTCGTAAAGCTAACCAAAGGATTGAAGAATACAAACTATGAGCAACTCTATGCCTTCCTCCTTCGAATGAGAGACATGCTATGTTTGAAAAAGGATTCTTAATCGCTCAAAACCAACCGTGGAGAGACAAGCTCATCAAATGATTCAACCGCCTTCTACTCAAACATCGGAATCACAACCAAAGCCTCACAAGTCATACCCATGGGTAATGGTAATCACAAACGCATTCCCGATCCTATGTTCAAACAAGTCGATGCCGATGCACACGTGGAAACTTCATTAATCAACTAGCTCTCCGATTAGTCAAAACATGAACTCTCTTCCACACACCAACAACAATCTCGTAATCGCTTCCAATCCACATAATCAAGCCACCGCCGAGATGGGAAGGTTATGGTACACCAGCTCAAGAACGACAAGACGAACAAGCAAGAGGTGGAGTGGTAGAGGTTATGCCGCAAATCGAGAATAGGGAAGGAATGGTAATCGTGGTCAAGCAAAGCCAATCAAATGTTACAATTATGGAGGTGAGGACACATTGCAAGGAACGCACATCGCCAAAACGCCTCGTAATGCCGAGTACTTGTGGATAAGATGTTGCTTGTGCAAGCTCGTGATAATGGTGCGACTTTGGATGAAGAGAGTTGTTGTTCTTGGTGAGGAAATGCTAAGACATATGATGCAGATGTGGATGAGCAACCAATTGGAGATAGGCCATAATCATCGAATGCCTTTCAAGTAGCCGATTGTGATGCATACGACTCGATGTTGATGAAGAACCCACCGCACAAACCATCTTCATGGCTAGCATTTCTCCAATGGTCTCTCCTAAAGTCTCTTCATCACCACAAGCTGGTCCATCCAAAGACAAACTCATTTATGAGGTATTAAAATTATACGATGAAGTTGATGAGCAAAGATACATAACGAAGTACAATCAACTCAGATTTATTGAGTCGATATTGAAAATATGGGTAATATCAATTTTGTCCCATATGATCAATATGTGAAACAAAGTGAAAGTAAGATTGTACCAAGTGATGCATCTTCTCGCAATCAATAATGATTATGTTTTGATGAATTCACCGCATGTGCCTCGATGATTCCGTCATCTCCGAATCGAATGCCTATAAAGAACGTGTTGCTATTTATGAACAACGTGCAAAATTTGAGTTGACCACCCGTGAGCAGGAAATGGATGACCAAATGCGCATAACTATTAGAAAAAGTAGGTTTAGAGAAGAAGTATTAAAACAAGAGTTAAACTCCTTACAAGAAAAGCTTTCTAAAACCGCTAAGCAAAAACAAGAACTTCAAGAAAATGTTAAAATGCTTAAGCAAGAATTAGGTGCTAAGGAATCAAAACTTTTGAATGATTTTTCTAATCTAAAACCTTGAAAACAAGCTTGAAAATAAGTTGTACGTATAAGGAAATACCATTCTGATCGCTCACTTAATCACTAAGCATAAAGTTTTAAGCGATAAGCATAGTGTTCCCATTATAGATAAACCCAACCCCGAGTACGGGAAGATTGCAAAGCATGCTCAAAGTGTAATCTATGATGGCAATGAGATTCTTAAACCTAGACAAAACCTAGTTGCGTTAAGTGCACAGAGGAAGATAAGAAATCGATGAAGTCACTAGGAGAAGATGAACAAGAAACTAGATGATCCTAAATGTAAAGAGAAGAAAATAATTATCACACCCCATGACTACAAAAGGAGAATTGATCTCCTTGAACATGTTTAAGCCTCAAACATTGTTGACTCCCGAACAAGTGTTCGGAAAATGGACTTAGATAAGCAAAAGCGGAAAATATTTTGAAACAAACCTCCCTTAGGAAAATGCCTAAAGCGATCGTGTATCCTCCCAATACACCAATGCATCTAGTTCCTAGAACTATTGCCACTAAAAGCAAGACCTTAATCATCAATCGTTATCTTTCAACTATTTGTTGATTTTGAGAAAACTTGCAAGAAAAGGATCACACCCATCGGTATTATGAAGGGAAAGGGTTTGAGCAAACAAAAGAATGTTATTTAATCAAGTCATGCCTTTCTTTAAACAACTAAAAGATCATTTTGAAAGTCTTAAAAGGGAATGAATTTAGACATTAAAGAAATGGAAAAGGAATTTGATGCAATGATAGTTGAGGTTAGTGATTATGAGTGTGCACTAAAATATAATGAGATTGAGAGGAAGAACTTGCATACATTGAATGAGACTCTTATTATCGAATGTGTTGCTCAAGATGTGTTTTTCATCGCTACAAATTGTTCCATTAACGCTTCTCAATTTCATGAATTATCTGTTGCCCGAAAGTCTCCCATGATCGTGTCATTGAGCTTGAAAAGACTAATTCTAAACTAACTGAGAAAATTGAACCGATGATCACGACAATGTGATTAAACATTTTCTAAATTATAGGTTGAACATTTTAATCTACAACTAAAATATCAACATCTTAAAGAAAATGTAAAACTTCAAATATCAAGACATCCTCGGATGCTCCGAGTTTGATGCGATTTTCAAATAAACAAACGTGATGAATGATTCATGCTCATTGTAACACGATCGAAAATTGAAAGCCCAAATCTCTCAATTAAAGGGTGAAAAGAACAATGTGAGTGGCTCCCAAATGCCTCCTCCTTTAGATTCTCGAATTCTCAAACGTTTCATCTTCAAAACTTAGTAAATGCATTACAAAAGGAAAACGAAAGTTTTCTAGAAGAAAATGAAAAGGTTAAACGTCATTTCAATGAGTTATTAGAATCAATAAAGGTCACTCAGAATAAAAACAACGAACAAATAGCTTCATTGCAAAAGGAAATTGAGAATCTAAAGAGCCACGTAAAAGGAAAATGCCAATGACCAATGGGGAGAATGGTGTATCAAAGGTTCACTCTAGTAACAAATATGCTTTGTCTCATGAAATATGTTCCCCTCATCTCGTGAATAACAAACTTGCTATTCAAACATATTTCTCATCCCTTAAGGATTGTCTAGAATGTCTACGTGAGATTGTTGAAGAGGATAAATTAGAGAAACCACTTGACAATGCAATTGGGCATGCATGCTTATATGCCAAACGATCTCAAGAAATTCTAGAATGCTTAATTACAATATGCCCAAAGTCCTTAGGTGAGAGAGTTAATCCTTTGATTCCTTGTTCTATGCCTAGTGCCAAGTATGATATTCATTCGATGCCCGATGTTTTGAATGTGATCCGTAGTGTGCCTTCAAGTAGTTCAGATTCCAGATCCGTTAATGCTAAGAAAGCGAACCTAGTGTGCCTTCCGTAAGTACAAATCCCAAGACGCCTAGTGTTAAGAAAGTGAACCTTAGTGTGCCTGCATGTAGTTCAGATCCCAAAGACATCTAAACAGGAGAAGCAAAGAGTAGCAAAACCAACTAATGTTCCCATTCCATCTACAGAGTAATCGGTGACATTAAAGCGAAAGGTGTCAAAGTCTCAAGACAATACAAGAAATGACAGACCTCACAAGCTAAGAATGTGCATTGGAAGAAAGTAGAAGACCAATCTAGGAACTTTAAGTTTGAGTTAATAAAACGAATCGTGTTGATTCTAGTATTAGCCATAGGCGCATCGTAATTAATTCAATTCGATACTATTTGCAAACCTTTTAATGATGTCTGCTTGAATTATGTTGCTAATCATGAATGGTATGAATACTTTGTCTAATATGTCAAATCCCAAATGAATCTTGTCAATGAAAAATATCATGCTAAGAAGGCAAAAGGCGAAGGCAAAAGAAAGTTAGAAAACAATGGAAACCCCGGGAAGAACATTTAGTAAGATAGGCTATCATTGGATACATGTTGGTCATAAGACTAATCGACAATGCCCACTAGAAAATGGATGCCCACTGGTAAAACTATTCCCTTAAGAAGTGAGCACACTTTGAATAGGCTAATACGTAAACTAGTACCGCATCTATTCATAATGATTCCATTGCCTTAATTTCGATATGAATGCTTCTATTTCGATGTGGGTGTTCCAACCATTGTTACTAACCAAATGGAACCCATTCTTGCATGGGAATCCCAATTATCCGCTTATCCATTCTTGTCTGTGTTCAACCGCAGATCGCTCAAATCGCTCGTGGTACACGGACTCAGTCGTTCCAAGATATGATCATGCGACGGTCGCATGCTCATGAACTTCGTAAGCAAATTCATCGGGACGATTAGATTCGGAATGATCATTTCGGTTCAATTATGGGTTATGGAGATTATGTTGTTGGTAAAAGTGTTATCTCCGTGAGTATATTATGTAGAAGGTCTTGGTCATAACTGCTCTCTCGTTGGTCAATTCGCGATTCGATCTAGAAGTAGCCTTGAGAAAACATACTTGTTTCGTTAGAGAACTTGATGGTAAGGAACTTTTAAGAGGTTCACGTGGTTCAAATCTATACACCATCTCTATCGAAGATATGATGAAGTCTTCTCCAATTTGCTTGTTGTCAAAGGCTTCTAAAACAAAGTCATGGTTATGGCATCGTCATCTCAATCACTTGAACTTGGCACCATCAATGATCTCTCCGTAAAGGACTTAGTTGTAGGTTTACCTAGACTTAAGTATGAAAAGGATCATCTTTGTTCAAGATGCCAATTGGGAAAAAGCAAGAAGTATGCCCATAAACCCAAACCTACTAACTCATCACGAAGTTCTTCATACAATTCACATGGACTTATGTGGACCCATGAGAGCAGAATATCTTGGGAAGAAATATGTGTTAGTTGTGGTTGATGATTTCTCTAGATTCACCGGTAAAGTTCTTAAAGACAAAGGATGAAACTCCAGATATCATCATCAAACTCATCAAACAATTGCAGTTCGCCTTAACAAAACGGTCGAATCATCCGAATGTACAATGGAACCGAGTTTGTTAACAAACAACTTAGTGAGTTTTATGAAAGTATTGGAATCACCATCAAAGAAGTGTTCCTCGAACTCCTCAACGAACGGTGTAGTTGAAAGACGAATCGAACTCTTGTGGAAGCCGCAAGGACAATGCCGATTTACTCAAAAGTTCCAATGTTTCTCTGGGGTGAAGCCATCGCCACTGCATGCTACACCCAAAATCGATCCCCGATTCACACTGCTCATGGAAAAACTCCATATGAACTTGTCCACAACAGAAAACCTAATCTTTCATTCCTTCGTGTGTTCGGTGCATTGTGTTATCCAACTAATGAGGGCCAAGATTTAGGCAAACTTAGAGCTAAAGCAGACATTGGAGTATTTGTAGGTTATGCACCAAACAGAAAAGGATACCGAATATACAACAAGAGAACCCGAAATATCATGGAAACAATTCACGCCACGTTTGATGAGTCGACCGGTCAAATGGCTCTCGACAACCCAGCTCGATCCGCACTTCAAAACAGTCCATTGGTTCATCCTTGTACCAAATTCCTCTCCGGCTATTTCATATGTACCTCCACCGAAGATGATTTGAAGAAATTGTTTGATCCGATGTTTGATGAACTCTATGAGCCAAGTGCTATTGAACCGCCAATTCCCACAACAGTAGGTCGCTCATATCTCTAAGAATGAAGTCAATCCTTGGCCTCAATATCATTAAGTCAAGAAGCACTTCTCCGAGAACTCGCCTCATCAACAAATCATCAATCTTCGAATGTACATCATGGAACTATTTCGCATCAATGATGAAGTTAATCCTTTGCTACTCTCAAGATGCTCCATTTGAAAACATATTTGCTCCGAATCATCATCGAACCATCCTCTTCAGAGACATCGACTGCTACCTCGGTCCCTCAACTCTCGCCACATGAACACCTTAGAAAATGGACTCACGGTCATCCATTAGACAACATCATTGGAAATCCTCTCGTCCAAAGATCAACACGGAAACAACTTGCAACCGATGCCTTATGATGCTTCTTCAACTCCGTACTCTAAGATCGAACCAAAAGATGTTAAACCGCCATGAATGAAGGCAGTTGGTTCAATGCCATGCAAGAAGAAATTCATGAGTTTGATCGACTTGATGTATGGGAGTTAGTACCGCTCCGTTATTGTGCTATGATTATTGCTCTAAAATGGATCTTCAAAGTGAAACTTGATGAGCATGGTGATGTGTTGAAGAACAAGGCTCGATTAGTTGCTAAAGGATACCGTCAAGAGGAGGTATTGACTTTGAAGAATCTTTTGCTCCAGCTTGCTCAAATCGAGGCAATCGTAATCTTTTGGCTAATGTTGCTAGTAAGAACATGGTAATCTATCGATGGATGTAAAGACGGCATTTCGAACGGAGATCTTAAAGAAGTCGTCTCACGCCACCAACCGGAAGGATTTGTGAATCAAGAGCATCCTACTCACGTTTATCGTTTGAAGAAGGCTCTTTACGGTTTAAAGCAAGCTCCAAGGAATGCTATGATACGCTATCAAAGTTTCTTCTATCTACCGGATTTAGCAAAGGAGCATTGATCCAACATTGTTCACGTGAAGTCGCAAACATTTAATTCATGTTCAAATTTATGTTGATGATATCATCTTTGCCTCGATCGACCCCAATGAGTGTGACCGTTTTCAAATGAAATGGGTTCTAAATTTCAAATGTCAATGATGGGACAAATGTCATTTTTCTTAGGACTACAAATTTCACAAAGTCCCGGAGGCATTTTCATAAATCAATCTAAATATGCAAATGAGATTTTAAAGAAATTTGATTTAATTCAAGTGACCCATTGACACTCCCATGATTGAATGTACCAAACTAGATGAGGACCACTCGGGGATCATGGTAGACCAAACGAAATATCGTAGTATGATTGGATCCCGATGTACCTCACAACTAGTAGACCGAGACATCTTGTTCATTGTTTGCATGTGTGCTAGATACCGTGCTAAGCCTACTAAAAGCACCTTGAAGCGATTAAACGGGTCTTCGGTATCTCCAAGGAACCATCAATATGGGACTTTGGTACCAAGGACACCGGTATGTCACTAACGACCTATGCAGATGCCGATCATGCAGGATGTCAAGATACTCGTCAAGCACGTCTGAGGTGCAGTTTTTGGGTGATAAGCTTGTGAGTGGTCTTCAAAGAAGCAAATGAGTACTTTTATTTCTCTCTGAGGTCGAATACATAGCCATGTCATCTTGTTGTGCTCAAATCCTATGGATGAGATCCCAATTATCGACTATGGCTTTGAATTTAACAAAATCCTCCGCATCGTGATAATAAAGTGCTATTGCTCTCTCATGCAACAACGTACAACACTCAAGAGCAAAGCACATCGACATTCGACATCATTTCATCGGGAACAAGTGGAAAACGGTGTGGTGGAACTTTACTTTGTGAGGACTGAATACCGGTTAGCGACATCTTCACCAAAGCTCTTCCTAGAGAACGCTCGAGTTTATTCTTCCACGACTTGGCCTTAAAAGCCTTCAACCAGAAACACTCAAACGTCTTCAAGAGGAAGAAGATGAGTAAAAGGTTTCTTTCATCTATCTCTTGTATATATCTATTCGAAAAACAAAATACAAAATTATAAAACCTTTAAAAATCAAATAGAAAAATATAAAACTTTCAAAATCCATAAAAATTTGAAAATTTCGAAAAATCCTCAAAAAATATTGTCATTTTGTCATGTTTTTCTCGATTCGATTATATCTACGGTCTTGATGCTGTCATTCAAAGAATGATACGGGACTTTAGATGTTGTTCAATTTTCAAAAAAAAAAAATATATATATATATATATATATATATATATATATATATATATATATGGGGATATCTTGGCTACAATTATTGTAGCCAACTAGCTACAATCCTTCACAAAAATACACAAGAAATTAATCGGGTCTGCAGAATAACTCAGACCCACAAAAGTGTCGGGGACCCGCAGTTTGAAACACAATATTAGTAGCCAATTAGCTACAAAAATTGTAGCTAATATATTCCCTATATATATATATATATATATATATATATATATATATATATATATATATATATATTTCAAAAAAATCAAAAATATTTTGGGAGAAAGAGAAACTATGGTTTATTGTCATTTCAAAAGAACCCGCTTTTCAAAAACGTAACGAGCCATACTTTTCGTGGTTTTCAAATTTCTTGCTCTAATTCTTTAAACTAATCCTTACTATCTAATGAAAACTAGTTGTTTTGAAAAATAACTCGAACTCTATTTTTGATAATCATCTGGACTTAAAAGTTTGTCAAAATATCTATCTCTCAATCAACAACTTATGTCATTGATTGAGGGGGAGAATGATTTCAATTAAATCAAAAAGTGCCATACATTTATTTTCAAAAGATAATCATGCATGTTTATTCAATGGAGTTTAAAGTCTCAAAATCCGATCCTTATCAGTTAAAACGTTTTCATAATCAAGTCACAATTCTCCTTAAAAGCTTTCAAATTCAATTTAAATCTACAGAGATCACAAATCTCAAATGATTTGATAATTGTGATCGGGGGAGAATTTGTGATTTAAATTAGATTTAAACTGATAATTCGGTAAATGGTTTTATTAGGATGTACAAGCTCTCCTTCCCACATGTACCAAACGATTTCAAATTTTCCATGCACATGTTGAGGAGGAGCATCTATCTTAAACCACAAATATTTGAAACGTGATCAACTTATCTCTATGTGCAGTCTTTTCCTAATATGTGCAAAACATTTTCAAATATCTATGCTCATATTGAGGGGAGCAAGCTTATGAAAACCTCATCCTTCCCAAAATGCTTTATCTACTTGATTTGATTAGAAGTGATGTTGATATTTTTTGAATATGGTAATCAAAGAAGTTAATTCTTTCTCTGCCTCCGTGTGCAAAACGATTTCAAACACTTGATGCACATGTTGAGGGGAGCTCTTGTTCTAAAAATATCAAAACAATTCAGTACAAAATGCTTTGATAATATATCACAAGTATCCGGATTGATTTTCAAATGGTTTTCAATTGGTTCCAATGGGAGATGAACAATACCAAATAAACCGACCAACTTTACTTTATGTATGGTGATATAAGGATGATAAGGTTAGGTATTTGTTCCTATGATCCGCCGTAACCGGAGGGATCTACCAGGACAATCCACTAGATAGTGTAGAAGTCCTTAGGTATATTGAAAAGGAGAAAAATGAGATATGGGAAGAGTGCGGATCGAGTCCGAGCTAGTACGGAATAAACCCAACAAGGTTCTAGCTATGAAGTCTCGGTAAGCTTGAAGGGTTGAAGAATGAAAAGAATTGAATGAGAAAAGGGTGAAAACAAATAGCCTCCAATTATTCAACCTTAGGGCGTAAACCGGTTCAATTCATTTGCTCGGTGGTTACCAAGGTAACACCGGTATTGAAGACAAGACGTCATGGACCCAAAGGACGCACCGCACTTCAACTTCCCAAACCACTCAAGTTCCTCTTAAAAGGACTTATTTCATTCTCACGGGAACCGACATTATCTATCGACTCTCTTAGAGATTGTTGATATCAAGAAGGAGACCTCTCCCTAGTCTCCGATACTGTGATCCAAATATGCACAAATTGAGTCTAGAGCCACGAGATCATCCATAAATCTCATTAGGACACTTTCAATGAAGACTCTCTGTTTCACAATGAGGAAAGAGATTATATCTTGAGTCCCACGATTATCCTTGTGGTATTGCGGAACATCCGAGTGATATGCATACATATTCACAATGAAGATGGAAAGCCTTCGAGCCAACATCAAACAAGCTCTCGGTATGTGGCATGTGAGATCTATTCAATAGATCAACCATGTGACAACCGAATGTAAACAATGGAGCGATTCAATCTTTTGAATCAATCTGGTTCAAAGTTATGGATTGACGGATACCTTTGAAAACCGGTCATTGTGCTTAAAAACTCTTTTCTTTAGCACATCGACCGTGTACGAATATTTCAAATCAAAGGTGTTTATGATTGATAATTGATTTTCATTAAAACCTTCGTTGTATTGCAAAAATAATTTCTATTGTGCGATACACGATTGTTTTTCAAATCTCTTTTCATCAATCGCTGAATTTCTATTCATTGGTTCACTCACTCCGTGTTGTCTTCCTTGAGACGTTCGGTTTGAGAACGACTAGAGCAATTGCGAAACCCTTTCAAGGAAATTCTTGAATTATACCGATCACAGCAAGATTTGTATCGATCAACGGGAACCGTGGGCCGTGTACCTCAATTCAACGAAAGTGATCAAAGACACTTTCGTGTGCTTTATTGCTAATCGTTTTATGCAGTACACCCGACGCTTGGTAATGATCGTAATGAAGCGGTCAATCCATAGCCGCATGCTCACATAATATATTCATTTCTCAAGAAATCATGATAAGTGCAACAATGACTCGATATTTTCACTCCATGCTTCGCCACGCCGCCAATATCATGAATCAACGAAAGCTTCCGCTACTCGATGAGAAGATATCATGATCCGAATGTGAGCATGTCGGTCCAAAAGTCACAACATCACATAATACCAACACCACAATGGATGTCTTAGAGATTTTGTTAGTGATGATCTCAAAAGTCGGCTCAAAATTATTATCACGTGGATCAAGAAAAGACCTCCACTGGATTAACCAAACATGCAATGAGAAGAATCAATGACTACGAGCTTCGAGCAAAGTGCTACATCAAGAATGCACAAACAATTTTTAATGTAATATCTGTTTGTATTCAATGTAATTTTAGTATATGTTTGAGGTGACCTCCTTGGGAGATTGTTAGGAATTAGAAATTCCGTGTATTAAAGAGTCGGTCACCTCTAGTATATGTAATCGTTAGAAAGCTCGTGAGTCGTAGTTCTTTTAAGCTAAGTAGTATTTAGTTAAGTAACACCGTGGAGGACCTGACGGTCTTTACCCACCTGTATGCCCGATCTGACCCGTTGTGTGGCGTTTTATTGTAAGACTATAAATACTCTCTACCTTCCAAGGTAGAGAGTTGGAGCTCATAATAAGATTTTTCTTTCTCTCACTAAAGTTCCCAAACCTCTAACTTTCTCTCTCTAAAAACCTCTTGTACGCCTACTTTGTGTTATGGTTTGATGTGTATGTGAAATCCAATATCTTACAGAAAGAGTATAAGTGGTGTATGTACCTTTATGGGATGTTGTTTAACATCTTGGTTCTCGAAGAAGCAAACGGCATTGGCCGTATCAACAACCAAAGCCGAATATGTCTCCGCCGGCAAAGCATGCCAACACGCACTATGGATGAAACAAACGTTAGTTGACTACGACATTCATCTAAGTGACATAGCCATTTTATGCGACAACAAAGGTGCTATTGACTTTAGAAAGAATCTGGTGTTGCACTCTCTCACCAAGCATATAGAGATCCGTCATCACTTCTTAAGAGACAATGTTCAAAAGGGAAACATCTCTATTGAGAAGGTAGCATCCGAAGATAACATAGCCGACGTCCTCACCAAACCGTTGAAGCGGGAACAATTCAACTTGCTTCGTCTTGGTCTTGGTCTCATGGAACAATCGTCGTAATTTGTTTCTCAACTCTACAAGGTATGTAAACATTAGCCTTCCTTATGTTCTGAGTCTAGGATCTCTATTTCACACACAACTCACAAACAATATGGGCATTTTCAAAACTCAAAATATATTGTCTTGTACCATTTCAAAACTAACGATAACTTTTTGTTTTCAAGAAATTTTTTGAAATGTTTTTTAAAAGAATACTTCTCCCCGTATCATTTTCTAACTCTATTCTCACGTCTAAGACAAACCTTTTTTTCATTATTAATATAAAGTAAAAACAAGTTTTCATTACATCTCATGTCTTTTGAATGCTAAAGGGGACACATAACTAATATGTGTTTTCGGGTACATTCATTTAAGCAACAATGAATTAAGGAGCACTCGGGTTATCTCACATAATAATATGCTTTTTCACTTCTAGTTTATTTTCTTTTTTTTAGGAGTCGAGATAACCGCAACTTCAAATGGTTTGCATATAGGCACACACTTGGCACAAATGTTTTCAAAAGGAAAAATTTGAGCTGTATGAGTCACCAGTACCACTGATCCCAACATTAACGATGGACGGTTCCCTCAAGGAACGGATCCGTGTGAACCGTGGGACAGAAGATGAAATTTTCTTCTATTTTTCTCACTTTGGCTATAAACCTTCATATTTTCATCATTTTACCTCTTTCACTAATGAGTATGTTACTTAATGTTTGTGTTCTTATGATCACATGCCTTAAATTCATATCTAATCATTAGATTTTTGTCCACATTTTGGGTCTAGCATTCATTACAATGCACTATTTTATCTATAAATAAGGTTCCCAAAATGCTTGCATATCCATCACTCTTAACCTGACAAACAATCATCATCATGTCATCCAACATTGATGAATCACCTAGTGCAAACAATCTTCTTCAAGAAATCCAAAACTTTATCCTACCACCTTCCATAGTGCCACCACCTAAATCTAGAAAAACCGCACGGAATAGCATTCGGCCTTGTTGTTTAGCCAAACCATTGTCACAAAGTTCATCACCACCTACTCATTCACTACCAAATGATTCCCTTGTAGCAGCCCCATCATCTCCAACAAGCACATCACCACCATCACCTATCAAGTCTCCACCTAAGATCACCCTATGGGAACTTCTTAAGACTCCAAAAACTTCCAATCCAAAAGAACTAGTCTTTTTAACACCACCAACATCTCCAAACAAACCTTACAAAGATCTTGCAACTTCACCACCTTTAGCTCCCATTATCTTACAACAACATCTAGGTTCATATATTCCACCACTTACCAACATAATGGACTTTGATCCATATTTTCCAACTTTTTCACCACATATTCCGCCTTCCACAAATCAAAATTACCCGGAAACCATCCACACACAATACCCACATCATTTACATTGTGAGCATTGCCAATCCACTAGGGAACTTGCAATGGAAATTAGAGACGAGATGCGATTCATACTTAACCACATCCTTGATCGCATCAACATCATCACTCATCAAAACTTCCATAATTAACCTTATGCAAGCATGGAAGTAATGATATTACTATTTTCCCTATTTTTTTCTTTTGAGTCATTTTAAATAACAAACCGTGTTCTTAGTTTTTACATGTTTGTATGTGACCTATATACCACTACACTTTGTCTTTTTATTACAAGGCTTTGTTTACATATCTTGGCTCTCCATCTTGTTTCTCGTCAAATACAAGATTATATTGCATGTTACTACTAACTTTTTCTTTGTAGGTATTATATTTTCTCACTTGACGCCCTATTCTAGGGGAGCTACCGTCAAGGGGGAGTTAGTACTTTGTGGATTATACTATTTTTTTTCCACACTTTATTTCTCGGTAGGTTCGCTTTTTGTTTCGAAAAAAAGGGGGAGAAGAAGTAAAACTTATGCTTTCAAAACATACATCTAATCTTAAGTTTTACTCATCATAACATTATGTTTTGTCATCAACAAAAAGGGGGAGATTGTTAATACAAATAAATCGTAAAAACGTTTATTCATATTTAGCGATCTCTTTGTGTTTTGTTGATAACAAATATAAAGTTATCATAAGTAAAATTATAAGGATACACATAATTTTTGTAAAGCATTTACATATATAATCATTTAACATTAATTGTTGTAATAATTCATTTATTGTAATAGTTAATTAGGATCGGTAAAAATCATAACCCATGACCAATACCCATGGAGCATATCCATAACCCCATAGAGCTAACTCATGACCCATTGACTAGATGCATTGAATCTTCTAGATACATTGTATCTATTTGGATTCCCATGATCCAAAGTCTATGACGCATGACCCATGATCCATGACCTATAACCCATTTAGGAGGAGCGTCCTACGGATCCCTCAGTTTACACTGAACGGACCCCTCATGTAAGGGATCCGTGGGATCCGGGGAACAGTAGTGATATTTTGCCTATAAATAGTGAGACATTTCTTCATTGTAACTTACCCCTCTTCTTACAAACTCTCTCATATACTATTCCTCTCTTCTAATCTCAGATCTCTTGATCTATATAGTAGTTCTTCTTTCTTTTGTTGTGATTCTCATATAGTTCCTTCTCAAAGGCGAGAGCACGAGATACTACAAGTCATCCAAGCAAGGGATCCTTGATTGATTTGTTCCTCCACAAGATTTCTATAGCAAGATCTTGTATTTCATATTTCACATAGTTGTTGTGTTATAGTTGTGTTGGTTTGGTCCTCCGTGTTAAAGACTCGGTATTTAGCTTTGTACTAGAAAAAGTGTAAGCGACGTTGTGAAGGCTTCTCTGCCGAGTTGAAGGAGTTTGTTGACATAGTACTTGAACTCTCGAGTAGGTGACTCGGGGAGTGGAGTAGGGCAAGGAAGGTGTCCTTGTAGCCGAACCACTATAAATCGGTTGTGTCATTTCTATTCTTTACTTTACTTACTTTCATTGCTTACATTACTTATTGCTTTCTACTTTCTATCCATCCATATGAATTCACATAAGATCGAATCTAAAGTTTTTGAAACTAACTTAAAATCGGCAAAACTATTCAACCCCCTTCTAGTTTTCCACAATCCCAATGGTGAGAAGTTTGAAAAGGCATACCGGACTAAGCGTACTAAGAGAAAATTAAAAGATAAGTTTGATCCCACTGAGATCCTTGAGGATAAACTCACTCACCTAAGTACGTAGGAGCACGACTTCGAGTCTAGCTACAAGACTCATAAATAAAGAAACATGGGAGGAAACCCATGTTTAATTGTTTGCTTGTTTTGTTTTTCAATTTTGTTTGTGTGTTTATATATCTTTTTCTTTGTTGTTTATTCTCATGTTAGACTTTGTGAAAATGCTTTATTTTGTTTTTAACGTTGTCTTAATTGCATATAAAGGTATTTTACAAAGAGATAAGTGTAGGGAAGATCATATATGTTTTTAAGAACAAGAACATGAGATTAACAATAATTGAAATTGTATATAATTGTGTGTTTGTTAGAGCCAAATGCTTGTATCGAGTCATAATGGATGTTTTGCAGGAGTTTTCTAGGTTTTAATGAGGTAATTTTTTCAGAATTTTTCCGAAAACGCATCGCACCATTTTTGTCGTGCCAACTCGACGGTCTCAGATTAACACCGACGACGTCAGGCAATGTGGAAACATAATGTCAGTTTCGTTTTCTGTGTAACTTGAAATTTTTGGAAATTCCCCGATTCTTAATTTTCCAGAAAAAACTGCAAACATCCATTCCACAAGCATTATATCTTACTCGCTTTCTAGTTTACTTGTGTGTCATATATAGTTTTACCGTTGATTTTACGCGATGTGTCATTTTGTTTTCTTATAAGTGTGTAGGTTATATTAGACAATAAGAAGAAACACATATTGGAAGCAACGCTTATTACTCATTCATTCTTCTTGGAGGAGGATTTAACCGTAACTTCATACATATCCTATCGAGCTAATCAGGGGAGTACTAGTTTCTTTCTCTTTTAACTCATCTTCCTTTATCATAACTTTGATACTTTCGGGGAAAATTGGGGACAATGTTCAGTTTAAGTGTAAGGAGAGAGAATAAAACGGGAACTTAGAAACTATTCACTCACTTGATTATTTGTCTTGTCCTTGGTAAATTGTGTACTAAACTATGAGAAATATTTGTTAGGGCAATTTTACCACCAAATTTAAATTTTTTATGGCATTTATGAGTTAAAATTTAGTCTTAATAAAGCGTCTCATGGATAGGAATTATATGAATAGCACAAAAACCGTTTACCACTCAAATTCCACCCCAAAAATGTGAGGTTCGCCCCTAGATCTTTAGAAATAAAAGCATCCACCCTTAATGCTTAGTGAGTGTACCTGTAGTATAATAGATTCTAGAACTTGTTTTGTGATGCATTCCGAGATCGCTAGTGAGACTACATTCGTGTAGTTAGGATTAACTAAATGATAAGAGGCATTAGGATAACCTTTGTTTTAAACCTGTAATATAATTACCTCTTCCACATCGGTTGAGTAATTTTCCCCACACCCTTGCGATGTACTCATCTTTAGTAAACGATACCCCTAGTTAACTCCTCAGAGCCTATCCTTTTCGCGGTTCTCGTGATGTTTCGGTTTTCCAAAATATCAATGAAGAGCATTGTTTACAATCCACCCCCAAATGTTACACCTAAATCGCCTTAGCCTACCTTGTATGCACTCATCTTTAGTGCATTATTGTTATCATTACTAAACCCTTAGTTCAGTTATCTAGTTACTTGCATTGTTGCTAAGTCGAGTCATATCATTTGTATACAGTTTTGGACGATTGGGACGATTGGGTTAAAGTAGTATTTTATGGAGTAACTGGAAAGAACGATAAATTCAAATTCCCTTTGTCTACGTAATTAAGTACTCCAAGTGTTTTGATCTTTTCAAATCGGGTCAATTAGTGTTAGTTAAATAAAAACTCAATTGTAAGGATGCTCTTATAAATCCTTGATGTTGATGTTATCGTAGAGGATGGTAGAGTAAAAAGGTATTAAAAAAAAGAAAAAAAAAGTTGTTAAAAAAAATAAAAA
Source organism: Chrysanthemum lavandulifolium (assembly GCA_022545495.1). NCBI lineage: Eukaryota > Viridiplantae > Streptophyta > Magnoliopsida > Asterales > Asteraceae > Chrysanthemum > Chrysanthemum lavandulifolium. The sequence goes on from CM040238.1 coordinate 142,620,790, forward strand.
AATGAGAAAAACATACGGGGTTGCCATCCTACATCTATCTTTATTTTTATGTTTATGTTTTGTTTCAAGTTATTTAGTGTTAGTGACTCAAGTCTTGGCTTAGCAACGCCACGCTTTACATGCTTGTAACATAAGATTTTTGACTTGCCACCACTAAATATCCCCTATCCAACAAAACCCTTTACTTCCCTACCCTAAGCCAAACGTTAAAACCCTTTGTAAAGACCTCTTAGATAGTTATTCCTAGGTGCTTACGCCAAAGCAGTGGAGGTTTGATCTATTCTCAAGCCTATGGTAATATATGTACTATGCCAGGTAATGAGTGTTTATCTTACATTTCCATTCATATTATATTTCATATAAACCCGAGAGATGAGAGAATCCAAACACCAATTGTGAGGTGCTAGTATATAATTTCTGTGCTTGTTATGACTATTGTGGCGCTTGTACTTGTTGTAGATTATCTTAAACCAATGCTTCATGCACCCTAACTTATAAATTTATTGGCCAAAAGCACATTTGCTTGAGAACAAGCAAATTCCAAGTGTAGGGATATTTGATAAGGATTTAAAACATACATTTTTAGAGGGTCATTTAAGACCTAAATTGACACATTTTATATCCGTTACTACTTAAAATTGTTCCTTTTCACATTTTAGGTCTTTTGGAAGCAAAATGCTAGAATGAAGCATATTTGGATGAAAAGGAGCAAAAACATGAAGAAAATGTCAAAGTCAAGATCAAAGGCCCTCCAACAGACCTGACGGCGTCCAAATCAAAGGGCGACGCCGTCCCTCAACAAGAAATCTAATCAAAATACAAGTGACGGTTAAGAACAATTTTTGGTTCTACAACCTGACGGCGTCACGCCTAAACTCTGGAACGCGTCTCTCTCATTTTTCACACCAGATGCCCAAGAACCAATCTCAGACGATGTCCTTCATGAAGACTGACGGCGTCACACTTATCACCTGACGTCCTCCCAATGATGACTTGGCCCAGACAAAACCCTAATGACGGCGACCTGACGGCGTCACTAGCAAAAGATGACGCCGTCTCATTTATAAATCTATATATAGAATTCGATTTTTCTGTATTTGAAGAGGTAAAACTTTGGAGAGCAAATCCTAATTCAGTTATAGTCCGACTTGGACAGTATTCTAGGGTTCTATACCCTATTTTACATCATAAGATAAGTTTGTTAATCCATTATATCATTATGTCTACCCCATGTTCAATTATATATGTGTGTGATTGCTTGTTTACTATGAGTAGCTAAATTATCCTTGTGTTTGCTTAGATATATGAAACATAGTTGTTAATTATTGTTAGGTTGTCTCTTGTCTTAATTGGTAGACGCTAGAGTAAAGAAAACTGGCTTCTTCTTTAATTGTTGCGAGCTTGAACGTCCTAAATAGCAAAAAATATCAGGAGTGCACATAGGCCATTCGTTGTGTTTATTGCGTGAGTTGTAGCTTAAGGATAATAGAGTATTCGGGAGATACTATTGTACTTGCGATCCCGGACAGTCTAGAAGAGAGTTACAATTCATAGAACTAGGGAATTAGGCACCCTTATGACTAAACGGAATACAACACACCAATTAAGATGGGGATGTGACAATTCAACCGACCAATAAGAGATAACTAGGGAGTAAGAACATCTAAGTAAACACATCTTTAATCATCATACGAATACACTTCAATTAGCATAATATATCCATAGTTAATTAGTTTAAGATGGGGATGTAGTTAATTAGTTAATTAGTTAATTAGCATAATATACCAAAAACTAGTTTAAAAACAATGTAAAACACATAAAGCTTCGAACTTTTTTCCAAAACTAGAATCTTTAACACTATATAAACCTTAGACCATAAGAATCTTGAAGATTTAAGTGCAAAAATTAAAGTTTTATGCGTGAATCTTTGAGAACGAACACTACGCGTACACTAGAACAAAAAAACTTCAACCAAAACACTCCTAATCCATTGTTTGGCGATTGATACCAATTGTAGGACCTTAAATCTATCAACCTTATCACAAACCCAACACGTATATCACTTTATGAGTAGAACTCGTTCAACACAAACACAAACTATGCGTGAAGATGAAAGAAATAAAGATGAGAAAGATGGTGACTTGATGTTAAAACCGTGTATATCTGTAGAGAAAGATGAAAACAATAACTTGTATATTCCAAAGAAAACACACACACACACACTCAAGCACACCCCTCAAATGACCATTTGAGGGGTATTTATAGTACAAGTGACTTGATGCCCTAAAAGGCTTTCTATGGGCTTTCGTGGGCTTGGACATGGGTTGGATTGGATATAAGGCAAGCTTAACATAACTAGTACCCATTTAGCTTAGTCCAATCCACGAGCCCGTTGACTATTCTAGCACGATATCTAACACACGTTACAAAGTTCCTAAACATGAATGACCATCACTTCTAATAAAACTATTAAGGCTAACAAAGTAGTTTAATTAAAAGTAGTTAAAATTCATAGAAGTACCACCCCCACTCTTATACCCCGAGATATTTACCTTGCTTTCTAAAAAAACATAAAAAGACTAAAAAGAATCTCCCTCAACCTCAAATTCTCGTCATACATCTCTTTCTAGCATTCCTATTCCCTTAGAGAATGAATCAACCCCCTGGGCTTACCCCATACTACACTACAACGATTAGGTACACTACCTAGATGGTTGAAAAACTTGCTCATAGAAAAGGAAGTCTTTTCGACCCCGAACCCTGCTATCACCAACCAAACAACATATTCATGACCCTCATTCTAAACATGTGCAATGAACCTCTTGTCTCGATAGTGACGTACAACGGTGGTATTAAGTGGTTGTGGTGGTGGTATGGCACCGAAAGTAGGAGGCAGTGCCAAAGGTGGTGGCCGGATGTGAGAGAGAGGGTGCTAGGGTTTGTGTGTGTGAGTTATAATGAGAAAACCCTAGATTTTCTATTTTTATACCCAAGAAAACTTTCAAGCTCAAAATGACAAGTTATAAAAGTTGAGGGGCGGCGGTGGAAGTTTTCCACAGGGACCATAATTGTAATTTTTGTGTTATTGTTATTCGGGACCCTTTAAGGCTTGGTAACGATCGATTTAAGACACGAAAATTACGCCATTGCGTTCAGAATAATTTTTTCAATCAAAACGAGTATTTAAACGACTAGTTTCTCATAAATAGTGTAATAATCACATTAAAATGTTTATTGACTTACGGTTGTGCCGGTACACGTTGTGTGCGATTTTCATGTTTTGTGAGATAACCTCTCGTATTCAATTCAAATAAGTTCAGAATGAAATACAGGTAATAATAAATATAATTTATTATTAAAACGATTTTTGAACATCACTGGTTGTTACAGTCCACCCTCCTTATAAAGAAATCCGTCCTGGATTTCAGTTTTTGTTATCCGATAGTGTGGTGTCTAGGAAGAGGTGATGGTATTCGCAACAGATTTAGGTCTTACTAGGTTGTTTAAGGGTTCCTCTTCATTTGTGGGAGAGTACACAGGTTCTCCGCACTTGGGTTGTCCCCTTTTGATAGGGTGACTATTCTAGTCTTAACTTCACGATGTGTTGCAACCTTGTTAGTGCGGTACCTCTAAATTTTATCAGTCTTAATCCAATATATGGCCTATACCCTAGTGACACAAAATCCAACTTGTTCTTATGTAAAGTGATGAAAAGGGTATGATGACTGGTCTTCAAGATTTGTTCTGAAATTGTGCGTTTTTTTTCTTAGATGAAAAGAGAAAAAATTTGTTCAAAAACTTTATTTGAGTAAGTGTTTAAATGAATTTGACCAAAAAAGTATTTCGAGTAATAAATATTTCTTTGTTTCGAAATTAATAGTTATGTAAAGTGATGCGACCTCAAAAGATTTAAAATTTTAGTAAAACGAGTTTGCAATCATGGTGTGGATAAGATAATTTCACAAAAGTTAATGATTAATCACTCCTTACTATGCAAAAGTCTAGTTGAAGTTTGACCAGAAAAATTTTAGCTCATCAAAGTGAGTATTTCAGAAAATATTACTACGAGTTTTAAAGAAAGATCCTTAAAAGTAAGAACATCAAGAAGAAGGTGTAGTTGGGTATGTACGTCTACCTATGTTCTAAATATCCAAGGACAGAATCTAGCTGTCAAGGCTGAGTAGGGTTCGATGCTTAATACCAAGTGAAGCTCATTACTAAGAGGTATCATGACTGAAATTGTTGCATTAGTGATCTGAAAGGAATAAATCAGCCAGATACTATGTAGAAGATTGTTTTTCTTGTTTACAAGTGAAAGTTGTGTATCCTTAGTCACTCGATATGTTAAGATCTCTTGGCATCCCGGTATAGGAGTGGGGTCATATTTGACAAGATCCGATGAATTGCGACTCCAAAAGTGCTATTGCAATCTCTTGAAGTACTGTTTAACACTCCAAGACAAAGCATATTGCACTAAGATATCACCTCATCAAGGAGCATGTCGAAAAAGGTAAAATAGAACTATATTTTGTGGATACTCAATACCAATAGGCGGACTGGTTTAATAAGGCATTACCTTCCGAAAGGTTTGCCAATTTAGTCCACCAACTTGGTATGCAGTGTTTGACTCCAGAAGATCTAAAACATTTAATAAAATTTTCTTGAAAAAGTAAAACATCAAAACCAACTTGTAAATATTTTTCCAAAAATAAAATACAAAAATATAAAACCTATAAAAACCAAAAAGATTTCTCAATTTTTATAAATATTATAAAAACAATCACAAAAATACTTCTTTTTCTCTGTGTGCAAACTTCTTAACTTCAAAACTATGGTCCTCCATTAAAACAAATTTTACTTTGCATTGTTAAAATGAAACATGTTTTGAGGGAGAGAAAATTTTAACACCTTGAAGTTTGCACATCTTATCATAAGTCTTCAAGAAAAGTTGTTTCATCGTCATTCATATTAAAAACTAATTTTCAAAAGTTCTATGATCTCTCGAATTAAAATGTGTAAAAAGGTTTCACAAAAAAAATGCTAATTCGAAGGGGAGAAAAGAAATTTTCGTGCAATGATCCCAAGTTAGACTTCAAATGGAAAAGTAGCTAACCTTTAGTGTGTAAAGTTCGCAATAGTCTTAAACTTGGGAAAAAGGACCTTGCATGAAAAACAAAACATGCTCAGGGACTCCAAGTGTCGAACGATCAAACTTTACCCTACATTTAGTGACACTTACAAATGTTTCCACAAATGTTCCCAAAGTTCTCACACATAATCGAAAACCTCAACAATTCAAACTAAAGATTTTTTATCCTCGATTTTTTCACGATTGTAAGTTTCTAATATCTTCACTGTTGTTGTCTAATCGTTCCCTAAATGTTTCAAACGATTTCAACGGTCATAAAGGCATAATCAGGAAATTAGGCTTTATGTAATAATCAATTTGAGCATTTCTTTATGATGTGTTTGTAGTCTAATTAATCAGTTCATATAGCTTTAGAGAACACTTAAGAATGCTCTATTGGTGAGTTTGCATGATTAAAAACAACATAGGTTTGAAATCAAGTGATTTAGGGTTTAAAATGTCGATGTATTTGTTGCTACTACTAGGACGTTTGTTTGTATAATGTTCATGCATTATGATGTTAACATGCGTGAAAATTCTCAAATCATAACCTTAAACCATGATAATAATCGAAAATTTTCGAGTGAAAGATTGAAATAATTTGTGATCTTGTGTGTTAATTTCATAATTCTGAGCACTTCGAAAGATTTAGAATGATTTTTGGATTCATCTGGATGCTTGTTTATGCTTGACGATTTTCGTGTGCAAGTACATGTCATCCCATTTAAAGTTAAAATATGTTTCGTCAAAATTTCTATTAATTGTCAAAATGTTTCTTATGAAACATATTTTAAGGGGAGAAAAATGGTCAACTGTTACAAAATTATTTCGTTCATGTAGTTGTATATTTTCAAATCGTTGAAAACTTGTGATGCTCATGATCTTTGCTGCACCGATCTCTCGTGAGTGTTTTTCTAAAGTATAAAATTAACGAGATATTATCACAAGAGGGAGTATTAAATTGTTATGCATCAAAAAGATAATAATAAAATGTTTTTGGACTTTAACTGTAAAAAGGGGTTAAAATTTAAATGTGATGTGCGGTGTTTGAGGACTTACAACTCAAATGAGAGAGGTCAAAGGGCTAAATGTGTCAAAAATCCAAACTTGAAAAAGGATTCAAATGATAAGAAACAAGTTTTTCAAACTCTACACTCTCGTTTTACACCGGTAAAGCAAGTGTGGAGACCAAAGCAAAGTCGTTCAAAACCTTTCAAATTCTCAAAATATGGAATGCTTTCGCTGCAATATAAGAATGACTCTGCTTTGAACACTCTAAATACCGGAAGGTTTCCATTTATCACAAAATTCTCGAAATGAAACACCTAGTTTCAATAACAAATGGAAATCTTCCTCTTTAGATTTCAAAACTCCAAAGAGGAGACACCGGGTTTCTCAAACAATTTTCAAAATAAAAAAGGAGTTTTAAATCCTCATTGATTCCACGAATGTTATTTCTAAATGTAACACCGGTTTGTTTGAATTCAACTTCTTTGTATCGTCTTGACACAACTTACAAATGGTTTTTCAAAACTTGGTAAACCTGTTAGCACCGTGCTTAAATGGGTTCCAAACGTTGTTGTCTAATCTACTCTTATGGCTTATGCACGCATAACAATGCATAACCCGATCTTTGCAAAGAAAAGACCCTGGGGTACGCTTCAGTGCCTCAATCCTGATATAAGGAGCGAAGGCTTCTTAATCTCGAGCAGAATGCACTCAAAATTTTTCAAACAACTTTTCAAACGTTTTTTCAGAATCCTGTTCAAGATACAAGTATTCTTTCAAATGTTTAATATTAAACATAAATTTCACCAATTGAGGGGGAGTACTTAAAACTCTTTGTTCTTATTATCAAAATGTTCTTGTGATGTGATTCTCCCGATTGATTTTAAAACCTCAAAAAAGCATTTTTTTAATCAAAGTTTCAAAAACAACAAATATATGCTATTTTTTAGGAGGAGAAAAGTTATGATTAAAATATGTTAACAAAAAGTGTGGAATCTTATAAGAGCTCGACTCAGATATCACCAACGAATTGATGAACCTAAATTGTCAGTAATCAAAAGGACTTGTCCGGGACATATAATAATTTCAAGTTGTCTCACAAAGGACTTGTCTTAGTAGAATGAACCAATTCGAGACACTCTTGATAGACATGCACTTTGACGGGTCTAACCTCGTTTTCAAGGAGTGTTAACAATATCAAGTTAGTTATTAGAGCTAGCTGTCAACTAAAAGCTAACATTGCATCTCTTTAACTAAGCAACGTAAACGTGTCTCGCGGGGAATTGTCTATTTAGAGTCGATCAATACAAAAGTGCGAACTCTTCCCTCAATGTGCAGATTTAAGTTAAGACAATATGAGCACATGTGGAGGGGGAGTATTTCTGAAAAATACAAAACTCTCAAAGTGTTAAGAAAATGTATTTTATACTTATAGACATAAGATACTTTGAGAGATTTTTAAAACATGATCAATATTGAAACAACCTAGGATAATCATGGAGTTATAAGGTGATCAAGGTTAGGTTCATGTCCTATGATTTTCCAGAGCCGGAGGGATCTACCCAAAGACAACAACAATAGTTAGAATTAGAAAGTCCTTAGGTATGATTGAAAAAGGAGAAATGAAAGGAAATGAGAAAGAATGAGTTGAAGAATTAAAAAAGAAAAGTAATGTAATGGTGAAAAGAAATGAGCCCTCCATTTAACCTAGGCAGAAACCGGGTTCAACTCATATGCTACTAGCTATCACTAAGATGATATTGGTATTGAAGACAAAAACATCGTGGACCCAGTGACGCACTGTACTTCACCTCCCAACCAATCTAGTTCCTCTTAAAAGGATCTTGTTTCATTCTCACGAAGAACCCTCCATAATCTATTGACCTCTTATTCCGAGATGTGTTGATATTTAAACGGGAGGCACTCTGCTCTAGCCTCCGACTATTAAAACCAAAAAGCATGTATCGAGTCTAGAGCCACGAGATTCATCAAAAGATCTCTTAGGATACAATTCCATATGAATACACTTGAGTTCGCCAAAAAGAACTCGAGTTGTATTAGAGTCTTTTGTAAGGTCACAAAATATTGCCTTACTTAGTGACGGTTTCATGTTAAAACGGTCTAGATTCGTGAAGGGATACTTTGGTATACTTCAGTGACTCACATGAATTATTTGTATACTTTGGTATACCTTCATCAGCCTTCTTGAGGGTATCCAATTCAGGAACAACCTTTGTAAGGATAAGATATGTGTTTTCACAATATGTTGTTAATACTCTCGACGTCCAAGCCTGTAAGTGCTGGAAATCCCGCTAAGGAGATTCATTTCACGAATCGAGTCTTTAAGACACGAGTCTTCACCGTAAATTATTCTAAGTATTGATAATCGCCCCTCATGAGATTCGGACTACCGATGTGGCCAAACAAGGGAAAGAAATCAAGACATTTACCAAGAAACAATCGTAGTAAACAATTCTATAAGAAAGGTTTACCGTGATCGATCGAGATTATAACTAACTTTACTATACATATAATGGCGAATGCACCTTGGAGGGAGACCATTACCATCACTATGATCATCAAGGTCACATTAGATTCCACATGCTCATACCAACATCATAATGAAAGATATAAATCAACAAAGTTCAAAGAAAGTTCTCACCAAAGATCAAGAGAAAGTAAAGTTCAGAATGATTCTACGTCAAAGTCAAAGAATCTACAAAGTTAAAAGACAAAGATCAAAGCAAAGAAGTGAGAACTACATAAGTATGAAGATCCAAAGTCAACAAGAAGTATAGGCATGTTGAAAAAGAAGTAAAGACACCAGAAACAAAGACGTTGATGAAGAGAAGGCAAAACCAACATATGATCACAAGAAGAAGAACAAAGAACAAAGAAGTAAGGATTCTAAGACGTCTAAGCAAAGAAAGTCAAAAAACAAGTGAAGAGATAATATGTCAAGCATAAATTGTTAGTAACTTAGTAACTTATGATAAAGTAAGTTACTAACTGTTAAACATAAATTGTTAGCGAAATCGTTGCTAATGGCATTTTTTCTAGTAGCGGAAGGTGACCTAACAATTAGTAACTTACTAATTTATGTTTAACAAATGGTATAGCTAGATTTATTTTGATAAACTTTAAATAAAGTTTCATGTCAAACAGAAATTTGAGATTTGGTATAAGTGTGATAAGCGTTAATGCTTGCATTAATCTATATTTTTAATAGACTTTGCAAAAACAAATAAATTGATCGCTACTTTTCTTTTTTATACCCAATATTCATTATGTTTCACATCATCTAAGGTAACAAAAACACTTGTTATTGACAAACAATAACTTATATGATCATCAAAGAAACAAAAATCCAACGTAGTGTAAATAAAAAATATTGTTAATTTAACCAAAAATTAACTACATTTTATGTCCCTGTGATTTGTCGGGTGATAATGTATAGAATTAATCAAGCTCATTATTAGCCTAATCTTAAACTCAACCTACTAATAGACACACGCTTACGAATATTTTACGCTATCTAACGATTTGCCTTAAAATTAAACTAAAATATAAAAGTTTAACATGATTTAACATTAAATAACATATAGCGAAAAAAAAACCATTAAATCACATACTATCCTGCCAATAATGTGATTCAACATTAAGGTGTGCTTTTTGGTGTTAAGGGGTGGGAATAGAAGGATTCAAAAGCCCACATCACAAATAATATTGTCTTGGTTACAGGAGGGTAAGGATTGACACAACTCACTCATTCCTTCGCATTCTTTCCATTTCTTTTCCTTTCCCTTTCCCCACTTTCAACCAAGCGCCCTAAATCATTCGACCTTTAAATTTTGCTATTAGATCACAATATCCATTTACTAATTCATAGGTCAATCAAAAATCATTTCAATACACTATATATATATATCCCCCACAAAACCACAACACAACAATCATTTAACAAAAACACAACATAACACATAACATACGGTACATCGAAACTCAAACGAGATTGACCCAAAAACAAAAGTACATCGTCTTTGTTGTCTTGTAAAACCCTAAACCAAACAACCCCCAAATATCAAATCTTGATTTATTTCATCTCAAATCAATCAATTAAACCCTATTTCCAAACACCCTTTATCCCCAATTTCTTATTTTTCATAAAAAGCCCCAACCTTTATCAATCTTTTGGTCTCAATTTTGAAAATCTTGATGATTCAAAAGAGGGTTTTTGTTTTTGGCTTTTGATTGATGAAATATTAAAAGGGTTTTTGATTTTTGGTTCAAAATTTGAAAATCTTGAAAATTACTAAAAGGGTTTTTGATTTTTGATATAAATTTGTAAAATTTTGATGAAATACAAAAAGGGTGTTGAAGGGATGTAATGGTGGATCAGTTTTGTATCCGCCACGTCGAATTTGTTGTTCTTGTTAATAAAGTTATTGATTTAAGGTTTGATGAGATTGGAAATTGTGATTGTGAATAATAAATAAAGAATGCTGAGTGTGCTGAGAGTGCATCTTCCGTCCGATATTCCGATTGTGGGTTGTGAACTTTCGCCGTATGTGCTTTTACGTCGTCCGGATCAGTCTGTGTTTACGGATGATGTGCCCGAGACGTCGCCTATTGAGGGACATTTTTTGAGATATAAGTGGTTAGTTAGTTATTGGTTTTTTGTTGTTAAAGGCTGTTGCTTTATAATTATACAGTGTGTTAGTTTGCCTATTGAATACGGTAGTAGTGAAGTATTGAAGTTTGTTTTGTGATGTAATTGTTTGGTTTGTCGTTTAGCTATCATGTCTTTAGATAGAATCTAGCTTTATGACGTAGCATGTTGATTTATTGGTTCCGTGTTTTTTGGAAAAAATCTAGCTTGTATTGGAATGAAATGCGTACTTGAGATCTAAATGTGAATAGGAAATCGAAAGTGTGAAGTCAACTAGTCTCTTTCACAATCTTTAACGAAGAAACTAGGGTAGTTTGGTATTTGTACTGATATTTCAGTCATTCGTATTCTTATAAGAATTTCTGCAAACCTGAATATTTTGACCGCATTAATCAGAAAGTCGTGATCCTCACAATTATGATAATGCTTTAAATGCACATGTAAAGGTGTAGGGATACGACGGAGTTTTATGTTTTGTTACGGCACTATTGGCAATAGTTCTAGATGGTTACCTTAAATAGGATTTTAGTAAATGTGACAACTATGACTCTAGACATTGAAGAATGCAGACCTAGAGAACTGTGACATTCGCGAATCAGACTGAGAATTAATGTACTAGTTTTACTAGCCAAATTCAACAATAGTCATGTTAACTTTGTAGAACATCTATAAACCAGAATAATGGTTAGATCTATCACTAGTGCATTGTCCTGCCCAATGAGTCATTTGTCATGATAATAATAATATTAAAGAGTTTACTATTCATGTGGCTACCAATATGTCTGGATTTTGAATGATTCACCTTTAAATGAGCCAATGACCCTCTTATGGGCAATTGCGTCATCGTACACTTTTCTGTATAATTGTCCCTAGATTTCTTACTTTAACTGTACCCGTGGTTTATGTTCACTGTTTAGGGATTTATTGATTCATAGTTATATCAAAAGAGATGATTTTTTTTGTTGCTTTAAAAGTTTTTCACCTTTGCATCTTAACTTTTTATAAAATGGGAAACCAAATTGTAAACAGCCATTAAATGACCAAGAAGGTGTTTGGGATTTGCTTTTTTTTTTCTGCTTTTCTGTGTATTTGTTTTTTTTAGCAGACAAGCAGTTTTTTTCATCCAAGAACTTTTTGTTTATATGTGTATTTTCATCCAAGCACCTTCTGCTTACTGTTTTCTTTAAGCAGGTAAGCTTGCTGCTTATTTGGTTTGCTCATCTGATATCAAACAAAAATTACTTTCGACTCTCATATTTAACTTAAAACCTTATATAAATGAATTTAATTGAAACTTCCTATCATATTACGTGTTATTTTTGCGAGTGTGATTGCATTTTTTTTATAACAAAATTAGCAAATTCAAACACTATCTCTAGAAGTACTTATTTTTAAGCGTCATATAAGTCCTTATTTTCAAGCAGAATCATAAGCAGAAAAAAAAAGCAATCCCAAACACCCTTCAAATGACACTAAGTCGTGTATTCTCCAGTTTGGATTATGAGTTCTTTGCCAGTTGACCCGACTGGTTATTAAACGATTAAAATGAATTACATATTTACTCATTTCTAACTAGTTTGGAGAGATTTTGCAATAATGTCATTTTTGTTAATTTCATCTATAAGCTCTATTCTTCATTAAATAATCACTATTTGTCAAACACTCTTATAATTGATTATCCTGACTATCACAATTTCGTATAGCATTGTGTACATCCACACATTATCTCCTACAGTTTGTTTTAATGCAGCTGATATCTATTTTTTCCTATTAAAAAACAGTTTCGAAATGCACATCCAAATTTTAGTCTCACATTTGTCTTATTGCATTTATTTTCACCTAAAATTAATACTTTGGGATATCTGGCTTCATATGCAGGTACCGTATACAAAGTGATAAGAAAGTTGCTATTTGTAGTATACATCCATCCGAACAAGCTACGTTACAGTGTTTAGGATGTGTAAAAGCCAAAATACCTCTTGCTAAAAGCTACCATTGCTCTCCGAAATGCTTTTCTGATGCATGGCAACACCATCGTGTTCTTCATGAACGTGCTGCTAGTGCTGTTAATGAAAATGGAAATGAAGAAGAAGAGATATTCGGAAGATTTAATAATAATAATAACAATAATAGTAATAATAATCAAAGCTTATCAAGCTCACAGTCTCTTCCAAGCCTTGCAAATGGTGCAACACCCTTATATCCTGCAGCTGTGACACAGAGGAGCGGTGGTGAAACATGGTTTGAAGTTGGTCGGTCTAAAACTTATACACCAACAGCTGATGACATCGGTCATGTTCTCAAGTTTGAATGTGTGGTGGTTGATGTAGAAACGAAATCACCCGTTGGACACACGAATACCATATTGACATCACGTGTGATTCCGGCTCCATCCCCGAGTCCACGAAAATTGATCTCGGTTAGCAATTCTGATGTCATGGGGCATCTGGATTTAGATGGACGTCTTTCATCTAATGGGACTTTTACTGTGCTCTCGTATAATATTTTAGCGGATACGTATGCTACGAGTGATTTATATGGTTATTGTCCGTCATGGGCCCTTTCTTGGCCTTACCGTAGACAGAATTTGTTACGGGAAATAGTTGGCTACCGAGCTGACATTGTTTGTCTTCAAGAGGTATATCTGCTGTGCACATAGTCAAATGTCAAATGTTATTATGACAATGTCATCGGGCATTAAATACTTTGGGGTCAAATAGTCATAGTAGTTGCAAAAAGACTGATTATTGAAGGATTAATAAATAATACTATTTGTTTACACTTTTTTGACCTTATTTGGGAGACTTCTATCCTCACAACTGTTTCCGCCTTTTTATTATTTACAAAATATGTCATTTTTTGGTCGTTTTACCAGAAATTATTGTATCAATAAATAACTGCTGATCTGATTATTACAATTTCAAGAAACGGAAGCACAACTGAATCCTATCTGTTACACCTATATTATGACAACTGATCATTCAATTCTGAGAATTCAAATCTAATCATAATTTTTAAGATGCACATTTTAAGACTCCCTAAGCTGATTTTGATTGCCTAAAAAGTTATGCTAACATCTACTTCTTCTCAGGTTCAAAGCGATCATTTTGATGAGTTTTTTGCTCCTGAGCTGGACAAACATGGCTATCAGGCTCTATATAAGAAAAAAACAGCAGAGGTATGTCCAAACCCCTTAATCTGTTTCATATGCTGTTATGATCCTTCGTTATTGATTCTATTGATTGCCGTTTCCAGGTTTTTAATGGAAGTATAATGACTATTGATGGATGTGCCACATTCTTTCGCAGAGATAGATTTTCTCATGTCAAAAAATACGAGGTAGACGTGTTTTTAATATACAGAGGGTTTTAGTTACATCATTTTTCTAACATAACTTGATGCTGAGTATGCAGGTTGAGTTTAATAAAGCTGCACAATCTTTAACTGATGCTTTGGTTCCTAGTGCTCAGAAGAAACCGCTTTAAATCGGTTGGTCAAGGTATCTTGCATATCGCCTTCCGCCTCACAACTGCTATCAAATGTTATGGTTCTGATGAAAAATTCATGGCATGTAACAGGATAATGTTGCTCTAATCGTTGTTCTAGAAGCGAAATTCAGTAACCACGGTGTTGATAATCCAGGAAAGAGACAACTTGTTTGTGTGGTAAGATATAGCAATTTGTGTAGAGGTATACATTGAGCGGTTGTATGCAATTTATAATAAAAAACAGTAATAACTTAGATAATAATGTAAATCTTTGAAGAAAACAATTTTAGGAAAATAGAATATTTGTGATTTTTTAACTTGTTTGACCTGTTCTACTTATTAGGCCTGTTTTTCTGTTAGCTAAATCTTATGATCTATTAGATCCATTTGAGATAAAGTCATAAAACAAAACCCAAGTTGACCAATTGATAAGTAAAGAAACTGTTACGCCTACATGCTAGCATGGAATCTTGTACCACTTGTTAAAATTCATATTCATCTTGGATTTTCCACACTCTTGATGTGAGTATTGCTTCTTTTGTGTGTAGGCAACACGCATGTGAATGTTCAACAAGATTTAAAGGATGTCAAACTATGGCAGGTTATATTCTCAGAAACTCTTATCTCTTACCCTATGACTGTGACTCATTAGAAAAAGAAATAGGCATTATGCTTTTTAAAGTTTTTGGCTGTTTGTGCGACAATCCAGGTTCATACTTTGTTGAAAGGTTTGGAAAAGATAGCTGCGAAAAGCGGATATACCAATGTTAGTCTGTGGGATTTTAATTCAGTTCCTGGAAGGTATGTGGTCTATTTCTAGTCATCAATAATTATATTGGTTATAATCACCCAATAAAATATCCATCTAATTTTTTGGAAAGTAGATCATTTATTGTTCAAATATGATTACAGTGCTCCTCATGCACTTTTAGCAATCGGGAAAGTTGATCCAATGCATCCGGATTTAGCCGTAGACCCTCTTGGAATTCTGAGACCGGCTACTAAATTGACTCACACCCTGCCTTTGGTAACGCTTCTATATATATTCAGTTATTTCTTAGTTTTCTTACACATTCCTGATAGTTCTTTTGTGGAGTTTGAATCTGATGATCATGGCTCTGTGTTTTACAGGTTAGTGCCTACTCATCTTTTGCAAGAATTGGAGCTAATCTTGGTTATGAGCAACAAAAGAGGAGAGTGGATCCTGCTACAAATGAACCTCTATTTACAAATTGCACGCGGGACTTCATTGGTACACTCGATTATATATTTTACTCAGGTATGTCTCCAAATTTAAACTAGTCTCCTTTTGTGTTTTATAAATCGGGCCCACCTGAAACCTAAATAAGCGGTTATTATGTTTTTTCTGTCTAATTCTTAGAACTGCAAATTTATGAATTTACATGTATGGTGGTTACAGCGGACACCTTGACAGTGGAATCGTTGTTGGAATTACTGGAGGAGGATAGCTTGAGGAAAGATACGGCACTTCCTTCTCCTGAATGGTCATCTGATCACATTGCACTCTTGGCTGAATTTCGGTGCAAGCCTCGAACTAGACGTTGATCATTTAGGCAAGTATCCCACCTCTTCAACTAGAGTTGCCAATATTGTTGGAACGGGCGGGTTGAGGAAAGGGTCAAGATGGGTCTGGGTCAAAATGTGTAAGCTTTAATACCAGGCAAAACAAGCTGGGTTGGATCCACCAGCAAACTCCTCATAATTCATTTGGGCTATTTTATGGTTCAATATTTTGTTAAATATGATTGATACCATAAAAGTATTAAACTTTTTTAGTAAAGCGATTTAATAGGTTTTTGGTATCTGACCTGTTTTGTGTTCAGTCAAGTCTTTTAGCTTAACTCGTTGGCGATGCATAAATACATAACTGGATCGACTTGCTTTTAGGTTGTTGAGTTGGAAATCGTGACCTTTTAATGTTTATAACTGACTTTTGACGAATCCCCGTCTTTCCCTGATTGGGCACTTATGGTAATTCGTCTTATGCTACTCCAATGTGGCATGATAAATCTAAGAATTCATTACAGGCGGTGGGTTGATTGATGGGCCAAAAGAGGTTTTTAGTATGCAAAAAGTGGGGTGGGAGCAAAAACTTTAATATTCGCTTTTAGTAGTTCCGTAAATAATCAGAGTCGATATCAAAATATGAATGCAGACATAATTATACATATATAATCCAAGTTCTATCTAATACAGTTTGGATGATATATGGTCTGTTTGATCCATGTCCTTTTTGGTCCACATTAAGCCCCAGTCATTTGTGGACTTACTCATAGCCTGATAGAGCTCGGTGGGGAGCCGATACTAGCTTCCGGTCAAATAGAGGCTTTACTCCGGCAAACACCTGTATAAAAGTGACTAATAAGCTTTGAATTGACCCATTTATAGGTGAATGGGTCGAAATTGCTACCTTTAGGAAGAAATATATGTTGGCCATATAAGTTTGATTGCAAATGTGCTCTGATATCGGAATTACACATCATTGTAGTCTTCTTTTTTAATCTGCAGGTTTGGTGGAAAACCGAAGATAGAAGTAAAGAGAAAGCAATGATGGACAAAAGCTAAAAAATTGTAACAGTAGATTGATAGAGCGCCATCTGTTGGGAAGATCCACTCTGTATCATGCTACTATCCTTTGTCCTATACACATCTTATTTATTTTAGTTTCTCCCTTTCTTTTTCATAGAAAGATAATTTAAACGATATCCGAGGTTTTCAATATAATAGCCAGGAGTATATTTTCTTTATTTGATCGCCTCTAGTCATTGCATTTCTGCAATATAAAGATTATTACTTGACCCGACATGTTTTTAAAGCTAATCTCTGAAGGCTAAGCTTGTAGGAACTTTTTTAATGTGTTTGAATGCATTGTTACAAGTAGCGGCTATAGTGTCTTAAAATAAATAAATAAAACTCATATTTGATCTTATAGGTCAAATTCCATCACTTTTTGGCATGAACTGCTTTTTTCAATACAGCCCATAAGAACAAAGGTCACTGGAAAGACTATTGCTCTACATTCTAATCATGCAAGGTGAACTATGAAGATTTTGCTTTCAGCAACTAACAATCACAAATGGGGACTCTATAAACAAATTGACAGACATAATCACTTTCAGCCTTCCCAATACTTGCAAATAATGTTACTCTTCTTGGATATCTTTTATTGGAGAATGTCAAGAATTTAACTTGAGGGACTGTATTTAATACTTCATATGTCTCAAAATAATTGTCTT
The DNA here is from genome assembly GCA_022545495.1 of Chrysanthemum lavandulifolium. NCBI lineage: Eukaryota > Viridiplantae > Streptophyta > Magnoliopsida > Asterales > Asteraceae > Chrysanthemum > Chrysanthemum lavandulifolium. Next base: position 142,638,340 of record CM040238.1, read on the forward strand.
CCGACAAAAAAACACATAATTTAACAAAAAACACACAGTTTAAGAAAAATATAATCATTACTGTTTTTTCTCTTACTTTTTACCGAATCATAGTTTTATTCTTTAACTAATTAATTAATGTTTTCTTTAAAATTTGTAATTATAATATCAAGGGTAACACGGTAATCTACATCAAAAAATTTTATCTATTTTTAGTAGTGGACGATCAACTTAATATTAGGACGGAGGGAGCATCAATTTAGATGTGAGTTGTGAGTTGTGAGAAAATGTTCATACTAGCAAAGTTGGTATTATCGAAGAATAGCCTCAGTTTTTCTCAGAATTGAGAATTCAATAATGTTGCACATAACACTCTGAAATAACTGTTGCAGATGGTCCTTAAAGAATTACTGTTACAAATGCTTACAAACCAATCAATGTGATGTCTAAACACATACAAAACTTTGAAATTTAAACAAATGGGGGCTCTATTTTACAACATCTACTTCTGGGATCTTGATATCAACAAAACGCTTTCATAATTGGTTCTAGCATAAATCAAACTAGGTTTTCTAGATAAAGCTCACACATGACTTCTAGAAATTTGCTTACGGGGCTTGAGACTCTGAGCCTGCTGGTCTTGAATTGTAAAGTGGCTGCAAAGCCTTGACAACAATCGTCATATTTGGCCTGAAATCGGCCTCGTATTGAACACATAATGCTGCAACTGCTGCCATCTGAGTATGGAGAAAAACCATAAACAATTAGGACATATAATGAAGGTGGCGATTTTGACCCGTGTAATTTTAAAAGCGTTGGTTTAGGTTATGTTTTATCTTTAACATGCTAAATAAACAAAACAAACAGCTAGCATAAAAAATAGAGGGTCAAACACTCCGAACGGGTCAAAAGTTCCTTTTAGTGTCCTTCACAAAAAGTTAGAGACTGTATATTGTAATGTAATATTATAACTGGTCTTATCATATTCGGAACGTCAATAATTTCTAAAGAAAATCTTACAGGTTTGGGACAGAAAGTGTTTCATGTCAGCATAACCTAACCCGGTCTGTTTTGTACAGTACAACAATTACCCATTTGACCTGTTTCCGAACTGCCTATTACGCATCTACTAGTCATTAAATGTACCTTAGCAACTGCCTTTGGAGGGTAGTCATTATTTAACTTCGGATCAACACATTGCTTTACTTTGTCCTCACTTAATCTTGGAGTTGCCTGTAGAAAGCAGATCATAAGCACATCATGAGCTCACATACAATGTGTCCGAAATGAGGAATACATAGAAATGAATACTTTATCTGTCACAATTAAATTGCCGCAATGTCTGTTTTGATATATTTTTAGTTTTATTTTTAAAAATAGCATTGAACCTAAGCAAACATATTTAACCATAAACGATATTGATCTGGTTCACACGATTTTATTTCTTTGGTCATAAAGAGTGTTTGGGTAAATGACTAGTAGTTTAGAACCTCTCCAAATGCAACATTAAATGGACGGAGGATGTAAAAAAGATTGTCAGTAGCAAGACGTACCCAAGTAACGAGACTCTGTTGTCCTTTGGGCATTGTGTGGTCAACAGGTTTCCTTCCTGTCAGAAGTTCTAGAAGAACAACTCCAAAACTATAAACATCGCTCTTCTGAGTTATCTGCCCTGTCATTGCATACCTGAATCAAAACATGTCAATGAAAGTGCAGAAAAACAAGTGACTTCGTGCATTTATAGTGTTGTAAAAATGTAACTAATGATGTCAAAATACACAGGAACTGCCTTCCAAAGACTATCATCAATGATCATAATAACAAATTCAAAATATGGTAGAAAAGGTTGTATTGCCAAAACTCAGATACCACAACAAGTAGCCACGGAACTTTCGACCATTTCATTTATAAATTGGGTGATTCTGGATATGTCTTTCGCTAACGGGTCAAAGTGGTAAAATGAAAATAAGTAGCTGAAAAGGAAGAGGCCAAACCTATAGCCACTCGCCGAATGTGTATTTTATGCATAAAACCTCTTACACCATTTTGTTTAAAGAATTAGATTATCATAATTAAATTTAACACACTGCTTATAAAAAGTGCCTTGGATCAATCCAGTACGATCCTACCCGTTTTGACCCGCCTAAGTTTTCCTACTTTATGTGAAGAGATGTTTTTTGTGGACCCTTCATATTAGTTGCGCCAAAGATGATAGACACCATGATGTAATTAACTACCAGAAATAAATAAATCATATATACTTAATATTAAGCAAGCATTTTAAGAGAATACAATGTATGTTGATCATAAATAACCTTGTAGCAAGAACCGGCAAGTTAAGGTGCCAATTTGTACCAATTTACTCATGAATGGTCTGATAATGCGTCAAATTACAAAATTAGCTAAATAGGGAGTGGGGCCAAACGGGGGTGAAAGTTAACCAACATGTTTTTCTAATGCATACAACATCTTATATATACTTTATTAACAATTACATTAATATTGTAATAACTAATAATATTATGTAACAATATTTGATGCATTGTAATCATATTTAAGGGTCAACCCAAGCCAGTGCAACCCATATTATAGAACTTCATTTTGCTAAACAGTAGATTAAAAGACGAGAAATACTTACTCTGGAGCATGGTAGCCAAAAGTTCCTAACACTCTAGTCGAATGCAATCGAGCTGCAGTATCAGAAGACTGATTGCTCAAATTGAAATCAGCTATCTTGGTTTGAAAATCATCAAACAATAAGACATTGCTAGACCGAACATCGCGATGGACAATTGAAGGCTGGACCTTTTCATGTAGAAACTCAAGACCTTTTGCTGCGCCATACGCAATTCTAACTCTCTCAGTCCAGCTGAGAACTGGACCAGGTGCCGCCCCTTGCACACCCTTTCTTCCTATAAATACAGAAAAAAAGGACACCAAATGCATCAAAAAACTTAGAGACCAGAAGTACAAAATGGAAGGAAAGTGATGAAAGGGTTTTCTTATGTACCATGTAATACATCATGCAAAGAACCCATGGTTGCATATTGATATAGCAATATACGATTGTTTCCCTCCAAGCAATAACCGAGCAACTCAACAAAATGCTCATTTTTAAGCCTCGAAACAACGGATAACTGCATATGTTAACAAATGGTGGAGCATGCATATTAGTACTGGTTGATGAGGGTCACACTTGTTAAAAACTTTGAACCACAGAATTACAACTGTTCTTAGGGGGTTTGGAATGTTAAGTTGTTAAGTGATTTTGAGTAATTTGTTGCATCAAGTCAACTTAATGTATTTCTGACTACACTATTAGATTTACACAATGCATCGACTCATTCATTTTCCAATAGCATATGCTTAAAATATGAAGATTCACACCTGGGTTCCAAAATCGTGATCGGGCTCATTTGAAGAGCCAGTATCCAGCTTCTTTACTGCTGCTTCTTCTCCACTACTTAACTTCCCGTAAAAAACACGACCATAAGAACCTTCACCAACTAAAGCCTTTGTACCAAAATTACCCGTCATCCTATTTAACTCATTCAACGTAAACGCTGGTTTATCAACCTGCAAGGGCTTTTGAGGACCTCCATTTCTTGCAGCTCCCGTACTCCTTGGCTCTCCTCTATTACTCCCTAAAACACATAAATTTAAAAAGTCAAACGCCACATAATTCGGTCATGTCATCAAAAACCCTTACAAAAACTTCATTATTTGGTCTACAAATGATAAAGTATGGAGCTTCTTATCACCTCCATAAGGCGGTCCACGAGGTGGCGCTGTAGCAATATTGTTCGAAGGTGTACCACCATAAGCGTCCTCTTCGCCACCTCCACAACAAGACATCCTCTAAATAAAACTTAATATGTTATCTTATCAACAAACCATACACCACTTTTCTCTATGATTTCACCTAAACAAAAATTTCCTGCATCACCCAAAATTTAACAAAAAAAAAAAGGACAACTCAATAACATAAAAAAGAAATAGTATATTCGCATGCAACTTATCAAATTAATCTAATTGCACACCACATATCTTTTGACCAATGATTTTCAACAATCGAAAACCCTTTGAAGCGATTAAGACGAAAAACACATTTAATGTACAGGATCATACCTGAAAAATCAAAATTTAACGTCAAGAATCAAGATTTTCGACGGGAGGAGAGGATCGAAGCAAATTTGTTTAAAAAAAAATTGTTTTGTTATTTGGGATTTTTTTTTTTGTGTGTGATTAATTTCTCTCTCCTCACAGTGGCAAGATTGAGGAAAGAAAGAAAATGAAAAAACACAAAGATTTTTTTTGTTAGGGGGGTTGGCGGGAAAAGCGGTTAATGTTGTCTTAAGTGTGTTGACAAAACAAACATTTATATATGTGTGTCAATGGGCTTCATGGTTTGCACGTTGATAAGATAATGATTATGGGTTAGTTGTCGGATCCCATCATTCTAAACTATGACATAGTCTCTTGCATGCATAATTAAGCTGTTTATATTCCATTCGATCTGTTAGGATATTTTTATTTTATTTTAGAGGGGTTAATATTGTAAGACAATAACAACGTAACTAGGTGCATGTATTCAGGGGGTGTTTGTCTGGCCTTTTTTTTAATAAGTAGTTTGCGGTTTATAATTATAATCAGTAAGCTCAAAAGCTTTTCTTGACTATTTGCCTATTTGGATTAGGTAATGATAATATGTTTCCCCGATGGTATACCCACCGCTAACGTCTAGTTAACTAGTGAATGAGGGGAAATATGTCATGTTTACTACATTGGAACTGTATATTAATTAATTGGGGCTAGATTTTTGGGAAAGGTGAGTCGTCACCCAAAAGGTTCAAAAGGGATTTTTTTTTTTTTTTCCTCTCCTTGTGCTTGTGCTTAAAATACAAGTACTTAAAAGTGTTAGCATGTTAACTCATAAGTGGCCTATGAGCTCATCTAGCTTTTAAGATTTTACCTTTTGTTTGTTTGATAAATACTCATTATATGCTCTTAGTTTATTTCATCAATTCAATAGTACTTTGCATTGTACGTTTGGTTTCTATGTGGTATCACAGCCTCGTGGTTGTTAGTATTGTGGATCGAACTTCTGCTTGCATCTCGGTTAGTCTAATTTTGTTTATAATTTTGTTTGATCGCACTTTTGATTTGCCCGGATGTTATTAGCCAGTCATCTACTTCCGCGATTTGTATTAGGGTTTGATATTTGATTGACTTGTTATTTTGTAATCATGGTTGCTCGTAAGATGATTCGTTGCAATCCATTAGTGTTCAATTAGATGATAAAAATTATTCATATTGGAATTATGTTATGACAATTCAAACGAATCTCTTCTGCAAGTATTGTAAGTTCATGTTGAATGTAACTTTCCCTCATCAGAATGTATTGTAAGTTCAATAATTATTAATTGTTTGGTGTATAAGTCCAATTCTAGATCAGCAAAAGATAATATCAAGGTTAACAGTTAAGCTAGGCAAGCTACTTTTTTATATTGCACATTGATCTTAAAAAAGTGTTAGAACATGATTAGCACATAATCATATTCTAAGCTTGGTAATCATTTTTTAAGCCTCGATAATCATATGATGCTGTTGGGACTTGATTTAAGCACATAATCATCATTTTTGACTAGATAATCATATGATTATACATTATATGATTATCACATTGGGCTTAATTTTTGGGTTTGTGCCTGCTTAGACTTTATTAGGATTTAAGCTTTTGGGCTTTAATTGGATTCTCAAAGTTAATCCTTTTAGCAATTCTCTGTAGGTTTTCATCGTGACACTTCACCAAATGAGACGACATTCCTTTTATCGGTTATACACATAACGGTATTATTAAAAAGTTACAATGGTTGCTGGAAACCTTTCATACCCGACATATACAACATCAAATTCCATTAATAAGACAATTTTGATACATTTTGGCAAATATTTTAAAATTATTGATTTCAAAGCATGATAATATATCTTCTTTTACACGGGCTAACATGATAATTTGATATAGATTATTCAATTCACCAGGTATACTTGTTAAAGTTGATTTATTTAATTATTTATGATATGTCATATTTCTTACAAGCTATATCGTAATATCCTTATATCCGTTGCCGGTCCTCATGTCTAAAGTGTATAGAGAAAAATGTCAGCATATTGAATATGAGTTGAGATCCCTATAGATCCTTGAGTAACCATGATACCAATTAATGCATCTCAATCATCCAATCCAATTACATCCAAAGACTAAGATTAAATCTGCATTTACACTTAGAAGGGCAAAAATCAAATATATAAACTAAAATAAAAATAAAAATACCTTCATTATTTCCCAAAATTTTAGGGAAAAAACACACACACACAACAAAAATCGGTTCAACCACCGCTCCACCACCATAACCGCCAACCACCACCGCTCCACCACCATCACCGCTCCACCACCATTATCGATCCACCACCATCACCGCCCCACCACCATCATCGATCCACCACCATCATCGCTCAACCACCATCACCGCTCCACCACCATCATCGATCCACCACCATCACCGCTCCGCCATCCTCACCGTTGATAATGGAAAACAATGATGTTGTTGATGAAAATAGATATGAAGATGAGCTTATGGTGGATGCTGAGGTTATGATTGAAGATGATATATTGGTGGATGCTGAGATTATGGAAGAAGAAGATACACCTGTTATTCAAGGTAAAGAAGAAAAGGATCATATATGATTCAAATAACTTTTTTGCTTATTCTGCTTTGTTTATTTGCTTATTTTGAATATTTTGTGGAATTACATATATGATTGTAGTGAAATTACATATGATTGTGATAAAGATGTTGATGATATAGATGCACACCATTGTTTGATGAAATGCGTCTGCGAAGAATCACATATGATTCGGTCATATATTTTAGTTTTCTGAATCATATGTGATTCTGAAGAATCACATGTGAAGCAAAATCACATATTTTAGTTTGTTTGTTATATCGATCTGTTTATGTAATAAAGAATAAATGAATCATATATGTTTCTAGGTAAAATCATATATGATTCTAAGGAACATCATATATGATTCTATGAGAATCATACTTTGATTCTGTTATGAAAATAAATATTGTTTGATCCTTTTAATGTAAATCACTATACAGATTCTGTGATGACACCAAGACCAACTTTATACGCACATGAAGAAACTCCTGGAGGATCAGTGTATTGGGAACCCGTTGTTGATCATATTTATTTACCTGTTGAGCGGAAAAAGTTTAAAACGATATAGGAATGTATTGAAATGTACAACAAATACGCTGAAGAAGCAGGCTTTGAAGTTAAGAAATCGACACAGAAAAATACAAAAAGTGGTTTGGTAAAAAGTAAGTACCTTATGTGTAATAAAGAAGGCGTTCCAAAAGACATAAATATCAACACATTAGATCTTAAAAGCAGTGATAAACAAGTCAGAAATACAAGACAACGGGTAACAGGTTGTATGGCGCGAAAATTCATAACTTTGGATCCTATTTCTGGAGAATATGAAGTAACTAAATTTGTTGCTAAGCACAATCATTTAATGATTCCAAAAGAGTATGAGCATCTAACAAAGAAACAAAGGAAGATGACTTAAGCGGAAAAAATGTTCGTTGTCAAAGCTTCAAACTTCAGACTTGGTGCAACAAAGGCACACCATTTGTTATGTAGCATGAAAGGTGGTTCTCATTATGTTCATGGCACAAGTAGTGATTTCAAGAATCATCAAAGGGATATAAACATAGACATATATAACACCCCGTAAAATTTCAAACAAATTTTAATAATAAACTATAGTAATTATATCCCTAAGCTTCACTCCTAGATTTTTCCGAGTTTATTTGAATCAAAAACGATAGTCTTTCTCGTAAAACATAAAACCCGACACTCGTCATATGCCGACACCAACTTAGTAACGGCAAAACTGATATAATCAAAATCCTACCTAATAACTATTCTGTAATTATACGCTCTCGAAAACGTTTCGGAAATTGTAAATTTCTATATTTTTCGGGTACCGGGAAGGTACGTTTACTCGAGGATTCGACAAAACACGGGTACAGTCAATACATTAATTATAATAAAACAAAACCTATTTACACCTGTCCTTACACTAACCCACGCCTCACCCTCTCTCTTACCCTTTTTCTGCCCTTCTCTTTCGCTGCTTTCCAACAGAAACATCAAAATAGCTATCATTTTTTTTCTTTTTGCTTTAGCCGATTTCCATGAGGCTCAAGACACAAGGTTGTTGTTTGTTTGCCAAAAAAAGGGATACACATGCTTGTGACCTCAACAAAGACCATTCAACATACTAAAACTTCCATTATAGATAGAACGTCAAATGTATCATTCACTCCAAAAACTCACTTAGTTGCAAAACACTCCCATTCTCACACTCCATTTTCGCTTCAACCCACACAACATAAAAACACTCAAACTCTCTTGTAGTTTCTGTCGATCCAAGGAATAAAAAGAAAGCAAGATAGTCGGGTCGTTTCGCAAGGTCCTAAGGAGTCTTAGTTCTTGGTTTTCCTTTCATCTCACTCGACACACATTTACTCGAACCCACTGTAAGAAATACAAACCCTTTTTACACTTGTGGTCCTTTAATATACCCATACTCATGCCCCATTCGATCACAGTGGCATTTACTACAAAATATACTCACCTTCATACCTCATTCGGTCACAGTGAACATCAAGTAAGAAAAGGGAGTTATTCCTAAGAGTTTAAACAAGTTCTAAGGGTTTGGCTCAAGCTAAGGCGAACAAGTTGCGTGTTCGACTTGTTTAGAGAGTTTCGGGTTGTTTTCCTTATGTTCACGCTCGACTCACTACCTCATGAGCTCTTCACCACCCTAGAGGTGTAGTAAGCCCGTTCTAACCATTGTTTTTATCCGTTTACATGCATGCTAAATGGTCAAAGTTGTGGTTATAGTTTTTGTGGTAACCCTTTTAAACACGCTTGAAATACATATAAGCTTAAAAAGGAAAAACTTGTTCTTACTTAAGTCGACACTCATGCACACATTATGAACGCATTTAAGGTTTTTGTATTAAAAATGATGAAAGAAAAGCAATTCAAATACAAGCACAGGCCACTGTTAAGTAAAATTATTAGATTTGGATCACAGATTCAGTTCACCTTAAATGCCTATATGTAGCAACACTAGACACCAAGTGACATTTAGTTCACTGGTTGTGTTGCTTACATTTGTTTCAACAAGCCCAAGTTCGATTCCCGCACATGGCAGTTTTTAATACTTTTGTTATTTTTGAAACTTTAGCCTATTGGCAGTTTCAATCCTTCATTTTCAACCAATTATCATATTTTCTTAAAACCTTTATAATTTGAAACTTATATTATGTTTACAATTTCAGCCCCTTTAATTTGAACCCATTGATCTTTTCTTAAAGACTTTTACAAGATTTGAAACTTATAACATTTTTCAATTTCAATCCTCAAGTTTGATACCTTGACACTTTTCACCAAAACTCTTTATGCGTTTAAATAACTTATATTTTTGCCACTCTTTTCGTTTAGATAAACATGTTTAGTACATATTTCTATTTAACGACCCCATCCGCATAAACTATGAACATTTTTTTTTCAAATGTATTATTTACCCACGACTTTAAAAGGTATGTGAAAACGTAGAGGGGGGTGAATACATTTCCGTTTCAAACTTAAAACTTTTGTATCAAATATAGTATAAACTATTGCATTTGCTAATCTCGACGCGAGGATGCATTTAACGCACACGGCATGTAAGGCCAACCCTTGACATCACATAAGATTCCGCAAGATTAATGGTTCATTATAAATCAAGTTTCACCATTATTAGTCCGGTTGCTTTTTCTTGATCAAGCGTGATCATAATACGTAAAGTGTTGAATATAGTTTGTGACTATATGAAAGACCAAGTATGCATCACAAACATAGACATCAACCACATAGAAAATAAACAAAGTAATGCTAGAATAAAAGTAAAGCGATGAGTAAAAGGATAGACAAACCAACACGAGGATTTATAGTGGTTCGCTACAAGGACACCTTCCTTGCCCTACTCCACTCCCGAGTCACCTACTCGAGAGTTCGTAATCACTACACCAACTCCTTATGGCGGAGAAGCCTTCACAACGTCGCCTACTCTTTTTCCCAGACTAGGCTAACCACGGGTTCTTTCACCCAAGGTGAACCACACCTACACAACGTCGCCTACCCTTTATACAAGGTTAGGCTAACCACCGGGTTCTTTCACCCAAGGTGAACCACACCTACACAACGTCGCCTACCCTTTATTAGGTACTAGGCTAAGCACCTAGTTCCATTACTATGGAGGAACTACTACCCATCACAACACAACACCTAATCTCAAGGAGATCCACTCCTTGTTACAACACCATCAAGGATATCACCATCCTTGGATCTAAACAAATACTATATGTATAACGATGCACCTCATCGATTATACGACCTAGGCATTCTTCACTAATGCCATTTACACGATCTTTCAAAGACCTTTCACTAATGCCTTCAACACGGATCTTGGCACTCTTCACTAATGTCTTTGACACATCTATGACACCCGTTATGTTTTTGGCCCAACATAACAAACCTTGTGTTTTATGGCACAAACACATAAACCATCTAGTCTAGTCATAAATACAAGAATATGATACTAGACAATATCCAAGACAATGTGTCTAATGGATATGAACTCCTAGACTAAACATCAAGAACCCAAAGCATGATGTAGTTAGTCTTCTATGAATGAAGATGACAAGTTTCCCAATATTGTTGTAAAAGATCTTCATGTGCTTGTATCTTGTGATGGGTGATCACTTCAGTAGGTAAGGAAGCAAGATCTCTAAGCTTGCTTTGGAGGATCACTGGAGTATGCTTACAACAAATGAGAGTTAGAAGCATTATGATCATATGAGATGAGGTGGTTTACATGTTTCCTAATGATCTAACTATCCTAGATTTGGTGGAGAGAAACTATGTGTGAAGGTGTTAAGAAATGGTAAGAAGTGGTTTGCTATTTATAGGCAAAAGACCAAAACCATGTTCTCGCCCCAGGATCCCTTCGAGGATCCGCCCTTGTAATTCCAAGGGATCCGTGGGTCATTTGAGGATCCGTGCACGCCCTCTTTACCCATAGTTTATAGGTTGAAACCATGGGCTATGGGTCATGGTTTTGAGTACCCACCAAGGTACAATGTATCTAGACATTGGGTATGGGTCTTGGTCATGGGTCATGGGTTTTACCCAACACATTTACTTATGTTTATGTATTTTACAAAGTGTTTAACTAAACATGTTTAATGGTTTGTTAGGGCTTTGATCATAACGCAACATAACAAACATGTACGAACTCGTGTTGTAGCATACAAGGACTTGAGTCGTCGAGAGGTGTTGAGAGTATGTTGAGACAAAATATAATTACAAGTAACTTATACATTTTACGTTATGTATAACAAGTTACATTTTTGTCATCAACAAAACAAATGAGAATGTATAGATTAAATATCGTAATATTTGCACTAACAAGGTATATATTGTATATATATATTTTTCACACCTCGAAACCAACCGGAATTAATAAACACAAATGATTTGTATTTATTTACTCTTCGATGATACTTAAGTCAATATTCGAGCCAACTCCTATACGAAAGTTTCGTATACATTTCCACTCGCTATTTCCAAGAGCCAACACTTACAACATTTAGTAAACTATTTCAAAACTTAAACGCTGACACACAAGCAACAACAACTTAAACTTTTAACTTATTTAAACCCTATCGAGTCAAACATAAACATATAAACTAAGACATGCTATACTAATCTAGGTCGCGTGCCGGTACTTCGTGCTCCTACTACTTGATTTTATTCGACTCGGATACTGTTTGCTAAGGTGAGTTCATAGCCCCACTTTTACTCTTTTAACTGTTTTATAAACTCTTTGGGGGAGATACATGCTATAAACTAGAACACAAGACTTTTTTTAAAATGCATGCTTGCATGATTATTATTATTATAGCCTAAGTTGCCTGCCAAAAGTCCCCTTCATCATGAACCATTAATCACTTGCGGTGAACGTAAATATTGTGGATAGTACTATGGGAATTGACGACCCGACTCGGTTATCGGAAATAAACGGGCGCACCATATTTGATTATCTCTATGTAATTGGCTATTACATCCGGGGCAATTTTATTACTTACACCAAGAATTAGGTGTATGCGTTAGTATTGGTGTCATGAGCTTAGTGCATAATAATAATCTCTTTTCTATGGTAATTGTCTTCAAGCAATTATCATCTCTTACTTGTGTTCAACTATTTACTAAACCTATGAATATCACTCAACCGTTGTGTTGATCTTTTAAGCATGTTTATCTCGTGTATTAAAAGGAGATAGCTAACTCGAGGCGCTTGGGCATTGGCATGGCATGGTCATAGATGACTCTGATTTACTTATGGGGACCACATTTTACTAAAGGGCCATTTTCCGCAATAAATTCAACCTTTGTAAACTCTATTTTACTTCAATAAATAAAATCTTTTAAGAAAAATCTTTATTTTTCTCTTTGCGTTATGATCCAATTGAGTAGCATCCCAAAAACCTTTTCTTTCGCTGCAAACTATTTTTGGGGGTGTTAAAGATTGGCATCAGAGCCTTGGTTATAGATAATTAGGTACTTTTTTTTTTCAAACCTAGACTATAACCACTTTTACAAAACTTAACCCTATGACCGACACATGCCTGCCTGCCAAGTTGATGCCTCACTTATGACTCGTTGAAGTCATCTTTGATAAGATATGTGTTTTATTACTGACAACTTAACCTCACTAGTAGCTATGATTATTTACCTATATGTATGTTTACGTACCACTGTGCTACGCCTTCTCCCCCACATAAATTAAATATTTGTTCAGTCTTTCATAACAAACTTTAAAAGCAATAGGACATGTTACTAGTATAACTAAGCTAAGCATTGCAAGATTCATTGAACCTCGGGTGAATATAGCTTGATCACCTATATTCAACCAGGGACAGTGGGACATAGCTTGATCACCTATGTCCGACTCATATGTGAATGTTGCAATACTGGAAGTAGTTATAATAGTGGTATGTCCAGTTGACCTCCTGATTGACTTCTAAAAAGAGAAAAATTTTCATCATAAGAGTTATAAATGTTTACTCCTACACATCACACACTGACGTCACAACATTCTCTCACTACGATACTTTTTTCTCCTAAGTGGAACGCCTTTCTCATTACTACACTCTATAAACTGACCATTTTACACCGCTACCTTACCCCTCCGCGTCTACATCTTACTAGCAACGTGCATGGAGATTTGCCTGGCAGATGGTGCACACTACCACTTCACGCAAGGACACCACAGTGATCCATTTTTAGATGGACCACTTTACGCCACCACTTCGCGCCCTCCGTGCCTATGTTATGTATGAGATTTGCTGAGCAGATAATACATAGATGCGAGTTAATGATCATATTTTAGATTTGCTTAGTAGATTATGCGTGACGAACTAAAATTTTAATTACCGCACGACATTACTCTAGGTTTAGATTATATTTTTGGGTTGCTACAGTACCATGTCTTCTGTTTTCCCGTCCCATCGCCTTATCTTCTTCATTACGGAATCATTAAACCTCTATTACGGAGTCGTTGCAACCCATGTATCCATCATCCCATCCTATTATCATTCTCTTAGACGTTGAGATCGAAGTCATCTCGTCATCCATTGCGGTAACAATGTCACCTCTACCCCAAAACTCGTACTCAATCGATGAACCGGATTACATCCTTAGCCGTTCTAGGAACATCACACCTCGACATCTACAAAATGAATCCCCTCGCTAAACATAAATAATAAACGAACGACTAAAACGATCTAAAAACATACCAAGGGTTAGCTTGCAACTCGAGCCACTTTTCTGGGAACAAATCCCTAATTTTTCACTCATCCCTGTGGAACACCAATTGTCTGTCCTGCTACCCTCCTATGAAATAATAAACTTTGTCGTTATCTAACGTGAACTGCTTTCAACTATTTCACCAATCACTTCACGGTCATTTTTCCAAAAAGTCTTACTATTGTCCCATTAAAATAATAATTTACGATCTTACTAATACTTCATAAACAATGACCCTACTAATGCTTTGCAAACTATTTTCTTATAGAGTGATAAACCAATTAATTACCTTACTATTATTTTATGAAACAACAAACAATTGCGATAGCGATTTGTAAACTATATTACAAATTTTTCCTGCAAGTTATATTACGGTCTTATAAACTATTTTACCCTTTTAGTGAGCTGTTTTAGCCACTGTCTGATTTAAAACCATAAAACTTGGTACTCTTACCTCACAAACTATTTTGTCTTTACCGTACTAAGTATTTTACTACCACTCTATTAATTGAAGTACGAAATCTTCTACTATTGGACAAACAATAAATTGTTTCTTATAAGCTATTTTACAAATCATTTCACGAGTTATTTTACAACATGAATTGTGGTCTTACCAAAATATCACAAGGTTAAATGCGATTTCACTACTATTCTATAAATTATAAATCGTCTTCTATTACTTTATAGGTTGTTTTAAAAACCACCTTACCAAGTTGTTGCTCTAAATACCGAACCACAAACTACGATTTATCATAATGAAAGTATTTTCTTCTTACTCAATAAAATGGGTTTACAAATCTTTTCATAAACTTTACTGCAATTTCCTTATAAACTATTTACTCCCTTGAAAAAAAAATTTTAAAGGATAACCGATATTTTCTTTTGAAAATAAACCAAATTTTCGGAGTAAAAATAAGCGCTTTGTTTTGAAAACAATAATGAGAAATGCTAAGAAACAAAACTGATTCATCATCCACAAAAGCTAAGGTATTTGAAATTATTTTGAGAAACAACTTTTGAATTTACATAAAAACCTCCAACTTGGAACCGATTCCATGTTGTCGCCCAAAAACTTATTTAACAAGTTGTCATCGCAAAAGCTGAAATTCACCAACACTCTTTACATACATCAAGTTAAAATTTAAAAGACTCTATAATTTTTTTTTAAATACCGTTCAAATTCGAGAAGCATAACCTTAACAACTAAACTCTGCCCATAAACATTTAAAACTTATGAAAACATACATACCAAACCACATCTTCTTCTATAACGTTTTCACCTTCGAGAACTTTCCTTTAAATAACAATTGTGCCGACAATAAAATGCGTAGTGGCAATTTCTAAAAAGATTTATTCTAACGAGTCAAAAATCTTCTGGTCAAACCTCGTCAAAACTTTTTATGCTAAGAAATATCAAACATCGACCTTTGCGAAATTGTTTTTTACTTGCATCGCGTGTGGAAACCAGTTTTATTGAATTAGGATTCTTTCGAGGAAATTTTTTTTTAGATTGCATTTTTATCAACGATAAAACTTGTGGTAGCATTTTTTTCTGAAAACATTTATTTTTTTTACGAGTTAGGAGCTTCTGGTCAAACTTTATCGAACTTTCCTACACTGAGAAATATCAAAACGTCAACTTTTATAAAAAAAAAATATCATACTTATGTCAAGTGTAAACGTCTAATCCACTAAATTATAATCCTTTTCGAGTCACAAAACTTCTTACCTAACTACCTAACACAAGCAAAGAGATTGAATTTCTTGAAATGTTGACATACCTTTTAAATAAACACATATTCGAACAAATTTGACCACGCTACGTTTTCAAACAAGTTTAGTAAGCTTTAAATCCTTACTTTATCACATAAGCGACTAACACAAACTTAACCTCGAGGACGAGGTTCCCATAAGGCGTAGGTACTATAACACCCCGTAAAAGTTCAAACAAATTTTAATAATAAACTATAATAATTATATCCTAAGCTTCACTCCTAGATTTTTCCGAGTTTATTTGAATCAAAACGATAGTCTTTCTCAGAAACATAAAACCGGACACTCGTCATATGCCGACACCAACTTAGTAACTAAAACCGATATAATCAAAATCCTACCTAATAACTATTCTGTAATTATACGCTCTCGAAAACGTTTGAAATTGTAAATTTCTATATTTTTCAGGTACCGGGAAGGTACGTTTACTTGACGATTCGACAAAACACGGGGTACAGTCAATACAATAATTATAATAAAACAAAACCTATTTACACCTGTCCCTACACTAACCCACGCCTCACCCTCTCTCTTTCCCTTTTTATGCCCTTCTCTTTTGCTGCTTTCCAACAGAAACATCAAAATAGCTATCATTTCTTTTCTTTTTGCTTTAGCCGATTTCCATGAGGCTCAAGACACAAGGTTGTTGTTTGTTTGCCAAAAAAAGGGATACACATGCTTGTGACCTCAACAAAGACCATTCAACAAACTAAAACTTCCATTATAGATAGAACATCAAATGTATCATTCACTCCAAAAACTCACTTAGTTGCAAAACACTCCCATTCTCACTCCATTTTCGCTTCAACCCACACAACATAAAAACACTCAAACTCTCTTGTAGTTTCTGTCGATCCAAGAAATAAAAAGAAAGCAAGATAGTCGGGTCGTTTTGCAAGGTCCTAAGGAGTCTTAGTTCCTGGTTTTCCTTTCATCTCACTCAACACACATTTACTCGAACCCACTGTAAGAAATACAAACCCTTTTACACTTGTGGTCCTTTAATATACCCATCCTCATGCCCCATTCAATCACAGTGGCATTTACTACAAAATATACTCACCTTCATACCCCATTTGGTCACAGTGAACATCAAGTAAGAAAAGGGAGTTATTCATAAGAGTTTAAACAAGTTCTAAGGGGTTTGGCTCAAGCTAAGGCGAACAAGTTGCGTGTTCGACGTGTTTAGGAGAGTTTTGGGTTGTTTTTCCTTACGTTCATGTTCGACTCACTACCTCGCGAGCTCTTCACCACCCTAGAGGTGTAGTAAGCCCGTTCTAACCATTGTTTTTATCCGTTTACATGCATGCTAAATGGTCAAAGTTGTGGTTATAGTTTGTGTGGTAACCCTTTAAACACGCTTGAAATACATATAAGCTTAAAAGGAAAACTTGTTCTTACTTAAGTCGACACTCATGCACACATTATGAACGCATTTAAGGTTTTTGTATTAAAAATGATGAAAGAAAAGCAATTCAAATACAAGCATAGGCCACTGTTAAGTAAAATTATTAGATTTGGATCACAGATTCAGTTCACCTTAAATGCCTATATGTAGCAACACTAGACACCAAGTGACATTTAGTTCAATGGTTGTGTTGCTTACATTTGTTTCAACAAGCCCAATTTCGATTCCCGCACATGGCAGTTTTTAATACTTTTGTTATTTTTGAAACTTTAGCCTATTGGCAGTTTCAATCCTTCATTTTCAACCACTTATCACATTTTCTTAAAACCTTTATAATTTGAAACTTATATTATGTTTACAATTTCAGCCCCTTTAATTTGAACCCATTGACCTTTTCTTAAAGACTTTTACAAGATTTGAAACTTATAACATTTTTACAATTTCAATCATCAAGTTTGATATCTTGACACTTTTCACCAAAACTCTTTATGCGTTTAAATAACTTATATTTTTGCCACTCTTTTCGTTTAGATAAACATGCTTAGTACATATTTCTATTTAACGACCCCATCCGCATAAACTATGAACATTATATTTTTTTTTCAAATGTATTATTTACCCACTAATTTAAAAGGTATATATTGTGTATATATATATATATATATATATATATATATATATATATATATATATATATATATATATATATTTTTTTCACACCTCGAAACCAACCGGAATTAATAAACACAAATGATTTGTATTTATTTACTCTTCGATGATACTTGAGTCAATATTCGAGCCAACTCCTATACGAAAGTAACCGGGGCGCACCATATTTGATTATCTCTATGTAATTGGCTATTACATCTGGGGGGCAATTTTATTACTTACACCAAGAATTAGGTGTGTCACACCCCAAATTACCTATTTTACAACAGAATGGAATACCACGGGAGGATGTCATAGCATCAAAGTTACAGTTATATCGAAGCGACCTAAAGTGTCGCTTTGAAAATATCGCTTGATTCAAGAAATAATCGAGTTTACAAAACATAGGTCCCAATAGATTTCAAGATACCAAAATAAGTTTGTTACAACCAAACGATAGTTAATGCAAAATGTAGGTGAGACGCTACGACACCGCGACTCTATGATAAGTCCACATGCATGCCATGAAGTGAATGCCTTAGATACCGAGATAAAACATGCTAAAAGTGTCAACACAATGGTTGAGTGAGTTCATAGAGTTTGTTTAACAAGTAAAGCTTTTAAAGAACGCTCATGCAACTAAAGCAAAGTTTTTGGTCATTTAGAATAATCCACAAAGCAAAGGCATTGCAAATCCACTCGCCCAAGTTCCGCCCATACAAAACTTGCAACTCGTGTGTTCACAACCCACCGCCAAAAGTAGTATGTCTAGAAGTCAAGTGCACGTTATAATAATAGTTCACAAAGCAAAGGCATTGTAAATCCACCGGCCCAAGTTCCGCCATACAAAACTTGCAACTGTGTGTTCACAACCCATTGCACAAAATATAGTGATTCTAATAGTCGAATATAAGTTACCATAATAATTCACAATATTGCACCACGATATAATAATGTATGCCGTGCAAAGCCCCTAGAATAAATAATATGCGTCCCGTAACATAGTGGACGAGAGGTTGGCCGACCTCTAATAGCGCTATCCATACTACCTACTATTAGAGACTAACAATGCGAATGTACGAACAAGACATCATACAACTATTATATACAATTAAGAACACTCCGAACATGGGAGAATTTGCATCGCTCCGAACATGGGAGACTTTAGATTGAGAACGCCCGTAACATAGTGAGACGCTCGCCTCCGGACCGGGAGGCTTTATAGTGATGCTCCGATCATGGGAGACTTTATAGTGATGCTCCAATCATGGGAGACTTTAGGTCAAGGTCATAACACGACGGTTCAATAAGTTCAAACAAGTCATAAGTTTGTATTTAAGTTCAAGAGTTCCGCTCAAAGTTCGTAATTAAGTTCAAAGATTTAAGTCGAGTTCAAAAGTTCGTAATACCAAAGAGCTCGAATAAAATCAAAAGGTTCAAGATAGTCAAGCGCTCAAAATCACGTCAAACAAGTTTAAAATATATCAAAAGGGTCCTTGTACAAGTTAAAGAGATCAACTATATGTCAAAAAGTTCATATCAAGTCCAAAGTGTTCACTTATATGTTAAAGGGTTCGAATCAATTTAAAAGAGCTCAAATATACATGTCGAAGGGTTCAAAATCAAGGAAAGTGTTTCAACTAATAGCGTTCAAAAGATAGTGATCAATTTAGTTCGGGCATAATCTACTTACGCGCATAGAGTGATACAAAAGATATTTAAGTTCATATAAATGTAAAGTAAAAGCAAGTAGTTGAGCATGTATCTCCCAAGAGTTTATAAAACAATTAAATGAGTAAAAGTGGGCTACGAACTCACCTGTTGTAATAGTTATGATGACAAAGTGGATGCACGAAATAAGACGCAATCAGCCTAACCGCGACCTATAATGAATGATATGCTCTAATGTAAGTCATGAAACAATGTCGTGCATGCAAACTCATATGATATCCATACCACTTGTACCTTTTGGAAAATAAAGTTTATCGTCAAATATATGTTTATGACCTCTTGTCAAGTTACAAAACACTTTATCAAGATTTACGTCGAAATGATATCCTACGATAGTCGCTTAATGATTTATTGGTAAATATAATGTTTTCGCCAGAAATGACACTTTTCATACTTTGGAAATATGCCCCAAAATGGCCCCGTAGAACTAGTCGTGAAATATTGTACGTTAAGGGTTAGTGATGAAACTCGCGCTTTTGAAAACCTTGCAACAATGTCTAGAAGTCGATCATTTAACTTTTACCATACGGATCTCGATCAACGAGAAAAATGGCTCTCAACATGACGACATAAAAATCATTGTTAGACTTAGGTTTATTTTGCTATTAGAAGCTGTCAAAATAAATGGAGTTTCGTCGGGTTTCAAACGTGTATATCTTGGTCGTTATAAGCTTGTTTTCTACTTTCTTTATATCCCCGGAATCGTGCTAATATATACTAATATATTTTTGATAAGTCGACACATTTAATAACGCTTAAGATTCATTTTTGACTCGTAAAAAGTTGATATAACATGCTGAATTTTCTGAAGATAATTAGTTTTCGTCGCTTAACTTGAAAAATTCATAACTTCTTCGTTATAGCTCCGTTTTAATCCATTCAAGCGGCCACGTTTTCGTTTTAAAGCGTATTTTCTAAATATCTAGGCCAAAAATTTTTATCTACTGTCGAGATTTCCAGATTTTCAAAATATGAAAGACCCTTTTTAAAACGTGTCGAAATGAGTTTTTCTCGCGCCAAACCTATTCTAACCCAATCAAAACAACTCCGAAGCTATTCTAATCCTACCATACACCTTCTTAGGGTGTCATGGGTTCCTAGACATCACCAAAAATAATATATAACAAGGAGTAATTATAGGATGACTTATATATACATAACTCTTAAAATCAATGAAAAAGTGGTATAAACATCCATGAGATTTGCATGTTTTTTTCAAATATGATGAAATGAATATAACAATGAATATGAAATATGATCATGAATATGGATGCTTACTAGTAAACTTGATGAGGTTTATGAGAACAAAGGGTTATCCTAAATACCCTAGGTTTTTATTTCAAAACCTTACTTAAGAGTATGCTAGTGTTTATAAAATCACTTGATCTTGAAAAATAAATGTTTCTTCCTCTTTTCTTTATCTTGGCTGAATATGGAGATGAGATGGAGAGGTTTTACTTTCTTTTTCACCTTGTAAATGTGCTACTATGTGTTACTTAATGTATATAATTAAAAAGAATACAAGTGTCCGTACTATATTGTATATGTGTAAAAGCTAGATGTAAGATATTTATGTAAAACTCATGGTGAGTCATTATGGAGGTCGACCAAAGAGAAAAGAAAAGACTTTGGTGCATTTATGATAATTAAATGCATTTAAATGTAAGTATAATGAGTATTTGGTACAATTAATTAGGTATTAAGTGTAACGTTAGCTAGAAATAAATTTTAACGGAACAAAATAAAGTATATCGAAGTCGTAAAAATTATAAAAATACATTTCTCACAAGAACTGAGTGAATTAATAATTATCGAGTTGAATTTACGAAAACCGTCGTAAATATATATACATAACAATTTATGTACAAAATAAAATTAAAACATCGGGTAAACTAGTAATATAATTTTTATAATCTTAATATGAGTATAAAAATATATCGGGATAATTTTTGGAAGTGTCGGATCAATATTCAAAATAATCTTTACGCGATAGCGTTTATTTAATAAGAAAATAAACGTTTAATGTAAAATGCAAAACCATGCACGAACCGATATGAAATGATGAATATTGAGTTTGAGAAATGACCGGAAATTGAGAATTGTGACATTCTTCCCATGTCAGCGGAATCACGTCCTCGTGATTCGATTAATGATACTATGACCCAAACCGCGACAAGGGTTCTAAAAGTTTATGCTCATGTATGGTCTAAATGATTATGTCAATGCTTATGCATATGGGTTCCTCGTTCAACTAAATACGTTCTCGTGCTAACGTGAGCATTTCCCGTCCTAAATAGATGGTCTCTTATGATTAGGCTTGGTGAGGCAGGCTTTCCCATTCTCGAGCGAAACCCTCAAAAGATTTTTAGGTAACCGATTTTTACTTAATCTCACAACTCATCAAACAAGAACTGTCATGAGATTAGGCTAAATCGGTTTGAGCAACAACTTGTTTCTAGCTTGATCTTTGCAACTCATCAAACAAGAACTGCCGCTCGGATCAAACCGGAAACAAGTGGTTTGAAGAAAATCTTTGAAAATTTGGCTCGACACGGATGCTTACTCATATGAGACTACTACCCTTCATTGCATGATTCTTCCTAAATTAGACATAGGTGATCGTGCTATGTATAATTTAGGAGTAACTATGCAATGCTTGGACTAATCGCCTCATATGATGTTTGTTGTTGAGTCATAAGTCCGCATGTATAAGGAGTATGCACTTATAATGATATGATGAGATGCTATGATGATGTAGTTATAGTCTAGGGTCAATGATGCAACCTAGTTATCTATAATCGATGCTCGATACCAATCACACACCCCAAATTACCTGCTTTATGGTGGAATGGAATACCCGGGAGGACCGTCATAGCATCAAAGTTACAGTTATATCGAACGACCTAAAGTGTCGTTTGAAAATATCGCTTGATTCAAAGAAATAATCGAGTTTACAAAACATAGGTCCCAATAGATTTCAAGATACCAAAATAAGTTTGTTACAACCAAACGATAGTTAAGTGCAAAAATGTAGGTGAGACGCGTCGACACCGCGACTCTATGATAAGTCCACATGCATGCCATGAAGTGAATGCCTTAGATACCTGAGATAAAACATGCTAAAAGTGTCAACACAATGGTTGAGTGAGTTCATAGAGTTTGTTTAACAAGTAAAGCTTTTAAAGAACGCTCATGCAACTAAAGCAAAGTTTTTGGTCATTTAGAATAATCCACAAAGCAAAGGCATTGCAAATCCACTCAGTTCCAAGTTCCGCCCATACAAAACTTGCAACCTGTGTGTTCACAACCCACTGCCAAAAGTAGTATGTCTAGAAGTCAAGTGCACGTTATAATAATAGTTCACAAAGCAAAGGCATTGTAAATCCACACTTCCAAGTTCCGCCCATACAAAACTTGCAACCCGTGTGTTCACAACCCATTGCACAAAATATAGTGAGTCTAATAGTCGAATATAAGTTACCATAATAATTCACAATATTGCACCACGATATAATAATGTATGCCGTGCAAAGCCCTAGAATAAATAATATGTGTCCCGTAACATAGTGGACGAGAGGTTGGCCGACCTCTAATAGCGCTATCCATACTACCTACTATTAGAGACTAACAATGCGAATGTACGAACAATACATCATACAACTATTATATACAATTAAGAACACTCCGAACATGGGAGAATTTGCATCGCTCCGAACATGGAGACTTTAGATTGAGAACGCCCGTAACATAGTGAGACGCTCGCTCCGGACCGGGAGGCTTTATAGTGATGCTCCGATCATGGGAGACTTTATAGTGATGCTCCAATCATGGGAGACTTTAGGTCAAGGTCATAACACGACGGTTCAATAAGTTCAAACAAGTCATAAGTTTGTATTTAAGTTCAAGAGTTCCGCTCAAAGTTCGTAATTAAGTTCAAAGATTTAAGTCGAGTTCAAAAGTTCGTAATACCAAAGAGCTCGAATAAAATCAAAAGGTTCAAGATAGTCAAGCGCTCAAAATCACGTCAAACAAGTTTAAAATATATCAAAAGGGTCCTTGTACAAGTTAAAAGAGATCAACTATATGTCAAAAGTTCATATCAAGTCCAAAGTGTTCACTTATATGTTAAAGGGTTCGAATCAATTTAAAAGAGCTCAAATATACATGTCGAAGGGTTCAAAATCAAGGAAAGTGTTTCAACTAATAGCGCTCAAAAGATAGTGATCAATTTAGTTCGGGCATAATCTACTTACGCACATAGAGTGATACAAAAGATATTTAAGTTCATATAAATGTAAAGTAAAAGCAAGTAGTTGAGCATGTATCTCCAAGAGTTTATAAAACAATTAAATGAGTAAAGTGGGGCTACGAACTCACCAATTGCAATAGTTATGATGACAAAGTGGATGCACGTAAATAAGACGCAATAGTCTAACCGCGACCTATAATGAATGATATGCTCTAATGTAAGTCATGAAACAATGTCGCATGCAAACTCATATGATATCCATACCACTTGTACCTTTTGGAAAATAAAGTTTATCGTCGAAATATATGTTTATGACCTCTTGTCAAGTTACAAAACACTTTATCAGTATTTACGTCGAAATGATATCCTACGATAGTCGTTTAATGATTTATTGGTAAATATAATGTTTTCGTCGTAAAATGACACTTTTCATACTTTGGAAATATGCCCCAAAATGGCCCCGTAGAACTAGTCGTGAAATATTGTACGTTAAGGGTTAGTGATGAAACTCGGCGTTTTTGAAAACCTTGCAACAATGTCTAGAAGTCGTATCATTTAACTTTTTACCATACGGATCTCGATCAACGATAAAATGGCTCTCAACATGACGTATTACAAAACTCGTTGTTAGACTTAGGTTTATTTTGCTATTAGAAGTCACAAAATAAATGGAGTTTCGTCGGGTTTCAAACGTGTATATCTTGGTCGTTATAAGCTTGTTTTCTACTTTCTTTATATCCCCGAATCGTGATAATATATACTAATATATTTTGATAAGTCGACACATTTAATAACGCTTAAGATTCATTTTGACTCGTAAAAGTTGATATAACATGCTGAATTTTCGAAGATAATTAGTTTCGCCGCTAACTTGAAAAATTCATAACTTCTTCGTTATAGCTCCGCTTTAATCCATTCAAGCGCCACGCTTTCGCTTTTAAAGCGTATTTTCTAAATATCTAGGCCAAAAATTTTATCTATCTGTCGAGATTTCCATATTTTCAAAATATGGACAGACCCTTTAAAACGTGTCGAAATGAGTTTTTCGCGCCAAACCTATTCTAACCCAATCAAAACAACTCCGGTTATTCTAATCCTACCAT
Source organism: Chrysanthemum lavandulifolium (assembly GCA_022545495.1). Lineage (NCBI taxonomy): Eukaryota > Viridiplantae > Streptophyta > Magnoliopsida > Asterales > Asteraceae > Chrysanthemum > Chrysanthemum lavandulifolium. The sequence goes on from CM040238.1 coordinate 142,663,229, forward strand.
ACACCTTCTTAGGGTGTCATGGGTTCCTAGACATCACCAAAAATAATATATAACAAGGAGTAATTATAGGATGACTTATATATACATAACTCTTAAAATCAATGAAAAGTGGTATAAACATCCATGAGATTTGCATGTTTTTTCAAATATGATGAAATGAATATAACAATGAATATGAAATATGATCATGAATATGGATGCTTACTAGTAAACTTGATGAGGTTTATGAGAACAAAGGGTTATCCTAAATACCCTAGGTTTTATTTCAAAACCTTACTTAAGAGTATGCTAGTGTTTATAAAATCACTTGATCTTGAAAAATAAATGTTTCTTCCTCTTTTCTTTATCTTGGCTGAATATGGAGATGAGATGGAGAGGTTTTACTTTCTTTTTCACCTTGTAAATGTGCTACTATGTGTTACTTAATGTATATAATTAAAAAGAATACAAGTGTCCGTACTATATTGTATATGTGTAAAAGCTAGATGTAAGATATTTATGTAAAACTCATGGTGAGTCATTGTGGAGGTCGACCAAAGAGAAAAGAAAAGACTTTGGTGCATTTATGATAATTAAATGCATTTAAATGTAAGTATAATGAGTATTTGGTACAATTAATTAGGTATTAAGTGTAACGTTAGCTAGAAATAAATTTTAACGAACAAAATAAAGTATATCAAGTCGTAAAATTATAAAATACATTTCACAAGAACCGAGTGAATTAATAATTATCGAGTTGAATTTACGAAACCGTCAGAAATATATATACATAACAATTTATGTACAAAATAAAATTAAAACATCGGGTAAACTAGTAATATAATTTTATAATCTTAATATGAGTATAAAATATATCGGGATAATTTTTGAAGTGTGGGATCAATATTCAAAATAATCTTTACGCGATAGCGCTTATTTAATAAGAAAATAAACGCTTAATGTAAAATGCAAAACCATGCACGAACCGATATGAAATGATGAATATTGAGTTTGAGAAATGACCGGAAATTGAGAATTGTGACAAGGTGTATGCAGTTGCCAAATGCAACTATAAGGAATTCGAAGATATTGTGTCATTTGATGCAACATTCAGAACCAACGAGTAAGTCTATTTTCAATTTGAATCACATGTTATTTACATGAAGCACTTGTAATTCAATCTGAATCATACATGATTCCAAAAGAATCATACATGATTCTTTGAGAATGATACATGATTCTGTGAGAATCATACGTGATTCTGTGAGAATCACATATGATTCTCATAATATCCCAAATGATTCTCACATAATCATATATGAATCTCACATAATCACATATGATTCTCACAGAATTACATGTGAGAATTACATGTGATTTAAAAAGAATTAATAAGAATCTCATATACGATATGGTGTGAAAATTGTGATATTCGGGACACGATATGGTGTTTGTTCCATTCATCGATAGATAATCACAAAAAGTGTGTGACATTGGGTGCGGAATGCTTCTAAGAGAAGATGAAGAAGCTTACACATGGCTACTAAAATCATTCATGACTGCACATCAAAAACAACCAAAAATGATTGTAACGGATCAAGATGGAGCCATGAAGTGAGCAATTGAAGCAGTTTTTACTGAATCCAAGCATAGACTATGTATGTGGCATATCACACAAAACATTTCAGCGAAGGTATTTTAATTCGTATACTATTTTAAATTTGAGAAATATAATCTGCCACTTAGAATCAAATATGATTTTATGTGAATCACATATGATTTTATGTAACATGAAATTTTCTTACAGATTTGTAAAAAAATCTATAATGAAACTGATTTCAAAAAGCACTTCAACAAGATTGTGCGGAACATGTTCATGGAACCATTGGAATTTGAAGAAAAATAGAAAAAATTGATTGAAGATTTTGGATTGCAAGACCATAAATGGATGAAAAAGATGTTTAGACTTAGAGAAATGTCGCTACTAGCTTATTTTATTGACTCACCATTGTTTGGATTGATGAGAAATACTTCAAGGTCCGAGTGTGAAAATGCGTTCTTTAGACATTTCACAAATCATGGGTCAACATTGGTTAATTTCATGATGTGCTTCGAATCAGTAATGGAGAGGCAAAGGTATAGGCAAGAACAATTGTGTGGAAAACTAGAAGGGGGGTTGAATAGTTTTACCAATTTAAAACTTCATTTTAAATATTTAGATCGACTTATGTCAATCTATTTGGTTGTTTATGTTGGACGTTGATAGATAGATATATAAACATGTAATGAAAGATAAAGAGGAAGCACATCACCACGACACAAGTTATTTATAGTGGTTCGCCACAAGGACACCTTCCTTGCCCTACTCCACCCCGAGTCACCTACTCGAGAGTTCGTAAACACTACACCAACTCCTTATGGCGGAGAAGCCTTCACAACGTCGCTTAACCTTTTTCCGGTACAAAGCTAAATACCGAGTTCCTTCACACCAAGGCGAATCACACCTAACACAACGTCACCTACCCTTTATACGGTGCTAGGCTAACCACCGAGTTCTTTCACACCAAGGAGAACTAATCCTATCACAACGTCGTCTACCCTTTATTAGGTACTAGGCTAAGCACCTAGTTCCATTACTATGGAGGAACTACTACCCTTCACAACACAACACCTAATATCAAAGAGATCCACTCCTTGTTACAACACCAACAAGGATATCACCATCCTTGGAAATAAACAAATACTTATATGTATAACGATGCACCTCATCGATTATACGACCTAGGCATTCTTCCCAAATGCTACTTGATTTGATTCTTCGGCATCCTTCACTAATGCCTTAGACACAAAGCTTGGCACCATTCACTAATGCCTTCGCTTGACACCTTTAGCATTCTTCACTAATGCTTTGACACGGATGATCGGCATCTTTCACTAATGCTTTCATCTTGATACTTTCGGCATTCTTCACTAATGCCTTCAACCCAACATCTATGGAGAAAGTAAGAACTATCAACAAGAGAACTTTAGTTATCTTGATGATGACGAAGCATGGCAACTCGTGGACTTGAGCTTGATCGTCTTCAAGAAGTGGTGATCTTGCCTTTAAGAGGAACCTAGAAGATCACACAAAAACAAAAAACAAACTACATAGATCACTTGGATCTGAGGTTAGAGGGTTATAATACTTGGGGAAGTATGTATATGAAGTGGTGAATAGAAAGGAAGAAATGGCTCTCATTTATAGAGAAAATTCTCATCGCTCCCCGGATCCCACGGATCCCTTCCACAAGGGATCCGGCTAGCACAAAGCAGTGGATCCGTGGAACGCTCCTCTTGCCCATGGGTATTTTTGGTTATGGGTCATGGGTTATGGGTTGATCCATGGTTTTTTTCTAGATACAATAAACTTGGTTAAGTGGTATATATAAAACCATGGGTTATGGGTCAATACCATTTGCTAGTTTTACCCATTTTAGTATTTACATGTTTTTACCCATTTTAGTATACTTAGTTTAAGTATATGCTAACCCAATATGTAAACACTAGTTGTTGTACATATGTATCATAAAATCACTTATACTTGTTTTAGTGTTTTATGTGAAAACGTAAGTGTGTTAGGAACTATTAACTCAAACTTATTTACGTATTCTATTTGTTTCGTTAAAATGATTTCGCTTGTTATCAACAAAACATTAGAAGATCGTAAAATATAAATAAACGCTTTTACGGCTTATTTGTATTAACAATCTCCCTTTGTTGATGACAAACATAAAATTATTTTAAGAAAACTAAAATTCGTAGTAAGTTTGAATTAGTAGTTTTTACTTTCTTCTCCCTCTTTTTGTCGAAACAAAAAGTGTTTAAAAGAAACTAACACAATTTTTATATATAAAAAAATGTAAAGAGAGTAAGTGACGGAAATGGTACTCATCTTAACTCCCCCTTGACGAGTCCATCCCTTTGAAAGGGCGTCAAGGACATGACGTAAAATAAACTAATTGTGTTTGCAATTATGTTTGCAAATGGGTCGTCTAAGTGACGAGAACGTGCTCCCCCTTGAAGATTGCAAAGTTCCAATGGGGGTGTCATGAAGTATAATCCAAAATTGGATTAAGTTGCAAGTGTTTTGCAATATCGCTTGACACAAAGCTCCCCTAGCTTTATGGTGTCAAAATCTTCATGTGTATTTTGAAAATCTACAAAGTAAAGGTTAGAAAATAAGAGTATAGTGCATAATTTCCGCAAATAAGACTCAAGTTAGAAGAGATTTGTGCTCGTACCACGGATCCCACGGTTCCCTCTTGGAGGGATCCGCTCAGGCACTTTGAGGATCCTACTGTCTGCTGATGCTTTCTTCAAGAATGAGAGCTAATGAAGATGTGAAGTAGTATATGATATAGCAAGCACAAATCACAAAGCACAAAATAACTATGGCATATAGATATTCATTCAATAAAAACAAGAGATGATCAAACAAATCTCTAAAACTAAGAAAATGAACTAGCCATACAAGTGCTACTAATGCTAATGAGTTACCCAAACTCAAAATTCAACTAGAAGCTTAATGATGATCAAGGATGAGATAAGTTTCCTAAACGTTCTAAGTTTGAGCTTGTGACTATGATGTTCATTGTAGTTTAGGCTTGTTGACCTCTTCGAAACGTTCGAGAAGGTGATAAAACATGAAACGTTGATCTTCACGTAGTTCATGTATCAACCTTTCAAAATGTTTACAATGATAGCAATCCTTGTCATGGTTTTGAATTTCTTGAAGTGGAAGTTCAAGTGAAGTGGGTTGAGGATCTTCAAATGAAGGAGGAATTGGTGGAGGCTCATTAAGTGATGGCTCTACGATGTTTGAGGGTGGAGGTAAAGAAGCATCAACTTCCATGTGGTCGGGTGGTTGCCTTTGATGTCTTCTCATAATCCAAAATGGACTATTGGGGGGGATGAGAGAGTTAGATGTTGGAGCAAGTGTTGATTTAACACTTTGATTTTGTTGCTCACCCTTTTCAAGTGAATTTGTTGGTAGTGGTGGAAGATGAGATGGACAAGGAGGTAAGTCTTCTATATTGTGAGAATGTGGAGATGATTGTGAGGTGGCTCTAGGCACTAATGATGTTGGTTGAGTTATGGAGGGTGAAATCCTAGTGGGAACAATCTTCTTGGGGATTAGTTTGATTGGTTTCCTTGGTGTAGGGGAAATCCTAGCATTAGTGGACTTAACCGGAGATGATTCGGTTGAGGAAACTTCGTGTATGATCCTAGCAAGTTTCTTGGGTGGTTCTTGAGTGGATGAGTTAGCACTAGGAGCCTTTCTCAAGATAAAATAACTAAGGGAGATGGTTTTGCTGATAATTGTGTTTATGTTTGATGACTAAAGTGTTTTTAGCAATATGGCTTATAAAGGGAAGAACTTGGCAAGTGCATTTAAGACTTAAGCCACTAAGATTCTTGGAAATGTGATGATTAACATGCACAAGGTTGAAGTTCAGAGTTTCACTGAGCTAGGAACTCATTTAAGATGAGATGGAGTGTTTGAGTTAGGAAGATGAGTTGAGATGATTGTTTTAGCAATGTTAGACATAAACTGTCACCCGTATCCCACGGTTCCCTCCTTGGAGGGATCCGACTAGGCTAATCCTAGGGATCCGGCTCTAAGCAGTTATGACAGGTTTGAAATGAGGTTTCTAGGAGCTAAAGCTTATCTTATTTTGAGTGTTTCAGTTCTCATAGGTGTTTTAAGATGTGAGGGTACTTGAATGATCAAAGGTAATAAGTGTTATAGCAAATGATTGCTTCTTATGGAAAGGAGATGGGACAAGATGACTACCAATGGATGTCCAAGAATAACACTAAGAGTTGGTGGTGTCAAGTCATAATAAATTATCCTAGTGATCGATTTAAGCTTGAGGTGAAATTTGAAAATTCTTAAAATCACAAGAATTGAAAAACTAATTTTGTCTCACTTTGAGATAAAATGATTAGAAACAATTTCTAAAATTGTTTAATTTGTCCACTTAAGTGTTTTGAAAGATGAGAAACAGTTTGTGAGTATTGAAGAGGAAATATTGTGAGTTTTGATGTGTTGATAAATCAAGAGGCATTTTGACTAAGATCTTAAGTAAGCCTTTAGTGAGTCTAAAACTTTCTCATCCTTGAAGTGGTTTTTGTTGGATTCTAAAATCATATGCTTAGCTAATGTGATGTTATCTAGAAAGTTATCTTGATGCAAGGAATGTTGTATTGCTTATTTGATGTCACGGATCCCACGGTTCCCTCAAGGGAGGGATCCGGCTAGGCTAATCCTAGGGATCCGGATCCGCAGATCGAATCTTCACGAGAGATGATGTGCCGATTTTGCACACTAATAAATCTATAAACAAAGCAATAAGAACAAGCATGTCATCACAAAACACCACTTATAAAAGCATGATAAAGTAACAATATCCAAATTACCATAAACCAAAAGTGCTAAAACGTAATCATCCAAACATAAAATAAAGGAAAACAAGCATATTCCTATTGTCTCTTTCGTCAATCATTTCTTTTCCTTTTTGACGGCTTAGTGAAGTTGTAAGCGAGGTTTTGAATCATGCCCCTCAATTGTTTAAATTCCGCGGTCTCGTTTGGAATGGTTGGAAGTTGTTTGTAGTAGTCAAAGGGTTCTAATTTGATGTTGGCTATGGGGTCGATGTCTTCCTCATTTTCATCTTCTTCTTCACCGGTCGAGGAGTCCGAGAGAGCTTCAGGTTTCTTTCCATTGACCATGAATCGTTTAGGGGGTTGTTTGTTAAGAGGTACCATGACGTGATCGGAAAGGTAATGATCATCGTTGATAGGAGATGGTTGCAATGTACCAACATACTTACAAAGTCGTGTTAGGAGCATACCATACGGAAGTACCATGTTGGAAGCCTTGAATACCCCAGCCATTCTCCTTACCATGTAATAGGCAAGATTAAATGGCCTTTGGTGGGTAAGACAATAGATCATTTGCACAAGACATGCGTTTGGATGATCTTTGTTTCCAACTAGGCTAATGACGTTTTCCCTAAGGATTTCTTCCCATTTTCTAAACATGGGATGCATTTGAAAAGTTCCATTTGAAAGGGATCACGGTGAATGAGCTTTTGTTACGGTTGTAACGGGATTGGCCGGTCCTAACTTTGAAGATAGTATCTCGAATGGTTTCGGGATTGTCGAGAGGATTGTTGTAGAGAGGCTTAGGATCAAGTGCAAGGTTTTAAGCGTTAATTGCCCAATCTTGAGAGTACATACAAATTCCTTCACAAGGAATGCGAAGAATTTGAGCAAAGGTGTTGAGAGGAAGAATAAAGTTTTGTTTGTTGATGATGAAGGTGATTGAGATGCTATTGTCGGTGTTTCTAATGATCCTAAAGCTTTTGTAAAATTCAAAAATGAAGACCGGACAAATTTGTTCATCTATGTCAAGGAGACAATCAAAGTTGATTGTCGAGAAAACTTGACGAATGTCGGTATCTTCAAGGAAACATTCCTTGATTACACGACCTTCGTGGATAAGTCGTTTTACAAGGCTTTTGAATATTTTACGGTCGGTTTTGGTCAATCCCTTTTTAAGATAGTAATGAGTAAGGTAATGAACGGTGTCATGATGATCTTGTTGAGTGGCTTTGGGCATGGTTGGTCCTAAAAATACAAATTTTCCAATTAGGTAAAATTAGTTGGGATGGGTTTATGGTTTTGATTTGTATTAACAATGTTGTGAACACAATGTAATTTTGTTAAAAACCCCTTTTCATGATTAATTTGAAAAGCCCTAATTAAATTAATTGATTAGAAATTAAGAAACCATAAATCCTAGGATGAGGATGATGAAGATTAGAACAAGTTAATGTAATTACTACAATGGTGTTCTAGGAAGGAATACTGGGAGTATGGAAGCCAATGAGGATGAATTCAAGAGCTTAGTCATTTTTGTGTTATGTGAATAGAGGGGAAAAGAATCGGTGGTGATTTTTGAAAGCGATAATCGAGTTCGCTCCACGGTTCCCCGGATCCCTTGTATTTGGGATCCGCTAGTACAACTAGAGGGATCCGCCATCGTGGACGAGAAAAATGGTTGTTTGGCATTATTTTGTAGTAGGCTCATAACTAGCTTACAAAAAAAATAGTTTGGAAGTATTAGATGAGGATTGTTTATGGATGACGGGTTTTGATGAATCACATATCGAGGGTTCGAATGTGACAACGGCGTTAGTTTGACGAATCAAGAGGAATACTATTCCTAATGATGAAAAAGACGGAGAAGTGACGAAAGAGGCTTCTTATGATGCTAGTAATTTTTAAACAAAGAAAACTATGAAATAAATTAAACTCATGTAACCTATCTAATGAAAAGTAGATCATACCTCTATGCTTCTTGGTTTGGCGTGAATACTAAAAATACTTCATGATCTTTTAAAGTAATCATTTGTACTTGTGTACGAAGTTGTGATTACTTTTAGATCCTTCCTTGAATGTTGACTTCATTATTCTTTGAATAGAGATGAAGATTTTTTTTGAGAGATTCTAGCATGAAGGTTTCTTAAAAAAAATTGTTAGAATGATCTATCAATGTCCAACAAAATGATTTAAAAGAAATATGACCCTTAAAAAAATCCTTCTTTGTAGTGAAAAAAACATACACGGATCGTATCAAGTCTTTAAAGTACAACATACTTTAAGAAACTTGGTAACCTGGCTCTGATGCCAATTGTGAAAAACTAGAAGGGGGGGTTGAATAGTTTTACCAATTTAAAACTTCCTTTTAAATATTTAGATCGACTTATGTCAATCTATTTGGTTGTTTATGTTGGACGTTGATAGATAGATATATAAACGTGTAATGAAAGATAAAGAGTAAGAAACACATCACCACGACACAAGTTATTTATAGTGGTTCGCTACAAGGACACCTTCCTTGCCCTACTCCACCCCCGAGTCACCTACTCGAGAGTTCGTGAACACTACACCAACTCCTTATGGCGGAGAAGCCTTCACAACGCCGCTTAACCTTTTCCCGGTACAAAGCTAAATACCGAGTTCCTTCACACCAAGGCGAATCACACCTAACACAACGTCACCTACCCTTTATATGGTGCTAGGCTAACCACCGAGTTCTTTCACACCAAGGAGAACTAATCCTATCACAACGTCGCCTACGCTTTATTAGGTACTAGGCTAAGCACCTAGTTCCATTACTATGGAGGAACTACTACCCTTCACAACACAACACCTAATATCAAGGAGATCCACTCCTTGTTACAACACCAACAAGGATATCACCATCCTTGGAATTAAACAAATACTTATATGTATAACGATGCACCTCATCGATTATACGACCTAGGCATTCTTCCCAAATGCTACTTGATTTGATTCTTCGGCATCCTTCACTAATGCCTTAGACACAACGCTTGGCACCATTCACTAATGCCTTCGTCTTGACACCTTTAGCATTCTTCACTAATGCTTTGACACGGATGATCGGCATCTTTCACTAATGCTTTCATCTTGACACTTTCGGCATTCTTCACTAATGCCTTCAACCCAACATCTATGGAGAAAGTAAGAACTATCAACAAGAGAAATTTAGTTATCTTGATGATGACGAAGCATGGCAACTCGTGGACTTGAGCTTGCTCGTCTTCAAGAAGTGGTGATCTTGCCTTTAAGAGGAACCTAGAAGATCACACAAAACAAAAACAAACTACATAGATCACTGGATCCGAGGTTGAGGGTTATAATACTTGGGAAGTATGTATATAAAGTGGTGAGTAGAAAGGAAGAAATGGCTCTCATTTATAGAGAAAATTCTCATCGTTCCCGGATCCCACGGATCCCTTCCACAAGAGGATCCGACTAGCACAAAGCCGTGGATCCGTGGAACGCCCTCTTGCCCATGGGTATTTTTGGTTATGGGTCATGGGTCATGGGTTATGGGTTGATCCATGGTTTTCTTTCTAGATACAATGAACTTGGTTAAGTGGTATATATAAAACCATGGGTTATGGGTCAATACCATTTGCTAGTTTTTACCCATTTTAGTATTTACATGTTTTTACCCATTTTAATATACTTAGTTTAAGTATATGCTAACCCAATATGTAAACACTAGTTGTTGTACATATGTATCATAAAATCACTTATACTTGTTTTAGTGTTTTATGTGAAAACGTAAGTGTGTTAGGAAACTATTAACTCAAACTTATTTACGTATTCTATTTGTTTCGTTAAAATGATTTTACGTTTGTTATCGACAAAACATTAGAAGATTGTAAAATATAAATAAACGTTTTTACGGCTTATTTGTATTAACAAATTGGACTTCAACACATTTGACTCAGCTCCAAAACTTTCTACAGAGTTAAAGATGGAACGCCATGCATATAAAGTATATACAAGATCAATATTTCTGCTTGTTCAAACGAAAATAAAAGAAGCTTGTTGGTCTTGCACAATAGAAGAGTTTAAAACGGAAGAGGGTTGTGAGATGGTTAGGGTTAAAGATAGGAATGCAATGCTTATAGGACACTTTCTAAAGAAAAAGAAGAATCTGAAAAGGTAGTAGAATACAAGGTAAATTTACTTCCAATTGTTAAATATTTTTTAGCTGTTACCATCTGACATGAAATCATATATGATTCAATAAGAATCATTTATGATTCTTAAAAATCATATATGATTCTAAGAAAAATCATATATGATTCTGGTTGAATCATATATGATTTTACATAGAATCATATATGATTCTAACAGAATCATATATGATTCTCACAGAATCATATATGTTTTCAGTACTAAAAAAGTTCTAATTTTCTTTCCTTTCTGTTCTGCAATTTGGTTATGCGTTCTCTTGAAGACGGGTCAGTGAAATGTAATTGTAGGCATTTTCTTCGATTCGGGTTTTTATGTCGACACGCATTCTATGTTTTGAAGAACCGTGATGTTCAAAGGATCCCTGAAAAGTACATTTTGAGGTGTTGGAGAAGGGATATAATACCACCTGGTTTGAGAAGAAATACAAACAAGTATGGAGAAAAGAATGAACCAATTGAAAAATTAACAAATGAGGCTACTTTAGTGGTAGACGAGTGTTTATTTTTGTTGAGTAAAGATGAAGCCAATTTAGGAAAGTTTGTGGAACAATTGAAATCAATCAAGAAGAAAATTGAGGATGAAATGCCTAACCCTCCGTCACACAAAACAAGAGATGTAATTATGGATATATATGCAGTTGAAAAACCTGAAAAATATGTGGTCAAAAATCCATCCAATGCTTCAAACAAAGGTTGGTCGAAAGAAGATCGTAGAAAGAGTGGAAAAGAAATGGCACTTGAAGGAACATCTAAGAGGAAAAGGAAATGTGGATTCTGTGGAGAGAGGACTAATAATCACAAAGAAGACGACATGTCCATCGAACCCAAAGTATATTGAAAAACTTATAGAATTGTCACGTAAAACAAAGCTAGAACTGATGCGGGTGAACAAGCAACAACAAACATCGAAATCGACAAGGGTGAACAAGCGACTACGCTTCTTGAATGTCATACTTTCTTTATATTTGGTTATTATTTATTTATTTTGCACTGTCGGAAAAGTGTTATGAGGATAATATGTGATTCTGAAAAGTTACCTTTTGTTTAATTGAAAAGTTACATTGCGCAAATCATATATGATGTTTCAAAATCATATATGATTTTTTAGGATCATATAATCGATTGCTTATTTCAGCTTTTGTTTAATTGAATTATTTTAGTTTATTGTTCTAGCAGATATGCTATTTTTAACTGAATACAAATTCAAAAAGAAAAGTTACATTGCACAAATCATATATGATTTTTCAAAATCATATATGATTTTGTCAAAATCATATATGATCTGTCTTGAATCATATATGATCTCTTGACAATCATATATGATTTTCAGAAATCATATATGATTCTGAACAGATCAAATATGATTTGCACAAAATCATATATGACTCTTACAAAATCACAACATATGATTTGTGAAAAAATCATATGTGATTTAGATATAAAAACTTTAACAAATATAGCAAAATAGCAGGTAAGAAAAACATTTAAACATTTAAACTACCAATCAGATACTACCATCATCATTACTACCAAAAAGACTACCCATCAGTTTTAAACTACCATCAGTACTACCAAAAGACTACCCATCAGATACTACCATCAGTACTACCAAAAGACTAATATGACTACCATCAGTTTTAAACTACCATCAGTACATAAACTAATATGACTACCATCACTTAAGAGCATGAACAACCTCATCCTTCTTAACATCCTTTTCACGCTCAACATCCTTCTTAACATCCTTTTCACGCTCAGCCCTGTTCTTGATTGCATTCACAATAATTGAAATCCTTTTCTCGTGCATCTCGATCGAACTTATAAGCCAAATCATACATCTTTTGAATGCTCATTCAAATCGTGCAATGTAATTTTGGTAGCAATCTTAAACCTCATTCGCCTCAACAATGCAACTCTTGCTCTAATTTCGCATACGCACCAACATCCCATTTTGCAACATGATCACCAACATAAGACTCCATATGAATCATCGCGAAAACTCCACAGTCTACATGATTGCTCTTAGTATTCCATTTCATCCTTGGAACTCGTCCTCTAACTTTAGAAACACAAGCATATCTTTGATGATTATATTCTTGCAGAAACCTGGAAAAAACTTCTTATACAAAAAATAAAAACAAGGTTAAAAATGTACATAAATCACATATAAGTTGTATAAAAATCACATATGATTTTTAAAATAACTTGCCAGAATTTCACAAGCGCCCTTGTAGGAATTGTAGGTTCCAGAATCAGAATTATCAAGGATGATCATCGATGTTACACTCTTCTTAATGTTGAAAACAACAACATAAAAATGATTGAAGACACGAATCGGAAAAAACGCCTATTTCAACAAAAAAAAGGGAAAGTTAAAACTCAAATTCAGACTTCTACAAAATTAAATTTCTAATGGAATGAGAAATTACCAATTCAATATCTGCAAGAGACCTAGAGGCATTGTCATCGTCAATTTTAAAATGAGCCAAAATCTCCGTTGAAAACAGATTCCACTGCTCATCTTCATCAATAAGTTTTTTAACCATAGCTCTGTCTGTATTAAAAAAATCATATGCTATTTTAATCATTGAACTAAATCATGTTTATGTGTAAAATATCAAAATCATATGTGTGAATCATGTATGATTACTCAGGATCACATATGAATCTGTGTGAATCATATATGATTATTCTGATGAGAATCATATATGATTACTCAAGATCATATATGATTCACTCAGAATCATATATGATTCACTCAAAATCATATATGATTCACTCAGAGAGTGAATCATATATGATTCACTCAGAATCATTTCAGAATCATATATGATTCTCATCAGAATAACATATGATTCTCATCAGAATAATATATGATTCTCATAAAATATGATTCACTTAGATAACATATAAGTAAATACTGATTGAAAAAGTTGAATTAAAATAAAATAAAATAAATTAACTTACAATACAATTCTTGAGAAAAAAATGCCTTTTTGGTGACAGATCATTTTTAAGCGATTCTTCATAATTCAGCACCGCTCCCCAACAGTCAACAACATTTGCATCTATCCACAAACTTGGTGCCAACGTCTCCATGTTCAAACGTATAGCAGCAGGTTGCATTGTTGAGGCGAATGAGGTTAAAGATTGCTACCAAGATTCTGTTGCACGATTTGAATAAGCATTCGCAAAAGATGTATGATTTGGCTTATAAGTTCCAGTCTGAGATGCCTAAAGAGAAAAGGATTTCAATTATTGTGAATGCAATCAAGAACATGGCTGAGCGTGAAAAGGATGTTAAGAAGGATGAGGTTGTTCATGCTCTTAAGTGATGGTAGTCATATTAGTTTATGTACTTATGGTAGTTTAAAACTGATGATAGTATCTGATGGTAGTCATATTAGTCTTTTGGTAGTACTGATGGTAGTATTTGATGGGTAGTCCTTTGGTAGTACTGATGGTAGTTTAAAACTGATGGGTAGTCTTTTTGGTAGTACTGATGATGGTAGTATCATCAAGAGATCTCTCAGGTAAATCAAATAAAGAAGTTCCACCAAGAGGAATTCCTAAGATCTCGTGGATTTTCTCACGAGTGACAAGAATCGCCCCCTTCTCCAACACAAACTCGTAAGTTTTGTTATTAAACTTTGACACCACAAACCTTGCCAAACGAGATGGAAGTGTGTCAATAGAAACCAAGTGCAATGAAGAAAAACCAATATCCGACAAGAAAGATCCCATGTCAACTCTCGCATCACGGATTGTAGAAAACAAGCTAGAAGGAACTGTCCTAGAAAAGAGAACATTAAATTTACTCGGATACTGTTCCTCGAACAGGGTCAGATAAAGGTTTCTTCTTCTCCTTATTTGAATCTGACTTAAATACACGCTCCTTCTTCACTTTAACCTTCTCTTCTTACTTTAACAAATGCTCCTTCTTAGGCTTCAATAAAACTACAGCCTTCTTCAAAGATTTCTTAGACTTCGAGACATTTTCTTCTTCTGACTTAAAAACATGCTTCTTTTTCTTAGTCTCTGAAACATCCTTCATCTGCTTGACACGTTTCTTAGCCCTTTGATCTTTGGAGTCACTATCAGACTTAGAAATCTTTTTCTTAACTTTTGTACTCTTTCCCTTAACACTCTTTGATTTTAAATTCTTAATTAACTCCTCATCCTCTTCACTTTCCTCACCCCTGACCTCTTCACTTTCCTCTTCTTCATTAGACGCGTCCTCTTCCTCGTCCTCACCTTCATCCTCACCCTTTCCATCATACTCATCCTCGTCCTCATCACTACCTTCACGAGAACCACTGTCTTTATCAGACCCACTATGACTACCTTCACAAGAACCACTGTCTTTACTACCATCTTTATCAGACCCACTATCATCTTCACTAGAACCACCAGACCCACTATCATCTTCACTAGAACCACCTGTCTTCATCCTCTTGCTCCTCGGACGCTAAATTTTCATCGCAGCGTGTTTCGTTTACGAAGCTTGAGGTTTGTGAAGAGGTTTGATGAAGGTCGAGGTTCGACACCAGTGGGTTTCGGCTCGACGAAGAGTGGGTTTAACAGTTGTGGTTTGATGAAGGTCGAGGTTTAACAGTTGTGGTTTAACAAAGATGTTTTTGTTTGACAACATCTTTCGGTTTGACGAATGTTGATTTTGGAGAAATCTTGTTCTTCATAACTGCTCCCTTTGTCATCTTCGGATTGCCAGATTTTGATTGACGTGCATCAAAATTTTAAATGTTAATAACCCGCAAATAATGTATTACAATCATATATGATTGTTAATAACTCAAACAGATGAGTATACTTTGGGTTTTGATTTATGCTTAACGTAAAAAAAAAACTTTTGTATCTGAACAAAAGGAATACACTGGACCTAGCGGATGTGTTTAGATAATGAGGTTCAGAACACGTAGGGGACTCTTACTAGAATCATATATGATTCACTCAGAATCATAATCATATATGATTCTGAGTGAATCATATATGATTCTTACTAAAATCATGTATATGATAGCAGTTATGAAGCAATGCAAGTATAGCAGGCCCAGGGTGTTGTTTTCTAAGGTTGAATCCAATAAGCTATAGTGAGACTTGGGGCTTGGGCTTATGGAAAATCAAAGCTGACATGGCAAACTAACTTTTGCCCCAAAATCCAGCTTATAATGAGCTTATGTCTACTTTTTATGAACTTATGAATAAGCCTGGATAACACTGCACTAAAAAGTCTCAACCACTTCTAGCCTAACAGCAAACTTAAAGCTATAATTAGAATAAGCTATTGATTTTTCCAATTTATGCACTTAGCACTATACTAAACCTACTGTCCTACTACCTATTTTCATTTTTTAATAATTTTATAACCCTAAAATAAGCTCTAATTTAAGACTGCAAATAAGCAATATAGGCCTGCAAATATGTGTGCACAGGACACTCAATTACACAAGCCAGTGACTTTACACTATAAAAATCTTAACTAAATGAATTTTTTGAATTTTTTCCTTTGACACACTAATTAACCTACAATTGAAATTGTTATTTTTATTTTTTTGTACTTTTTTTCCAAACTAAAATAAGCTAAAACAGCAGCTAAGAATTAGTAGGACAGAAAAAAGGTTTTGCACTTTTTACCCATGTGACGACTTTTGAAAATTGATGCAGACTCTACAATTGACACAAAAAAGACTTTGGACTTAATTTAGACACCTAATTTGGACTCAAAAGACTCAAACACACTGACTTGTCAAGAGCTTATCACAAATAAGCTCTATGACTGACTTAAACCTATTAATAGACCACAGACCCTTTTCAAATTAGAGTAGGATCCTCTCAAGTTCAAAAATGAACTTGATAGGTAAAGTTGTATTTTGTGTGAGTGTGTATTTGAATTACAATAAAATAAATGTTTTGTCATGATGGCCCACTTTTATTTTTACTCACACAAATCACAACTTTACCTACAAAATTCATTTTTGAACTTGAGAGGACCCTACTCCTTTCAAATTGATTCAAAATCTTCAATAACTATCAAAACTCAATTAAAATGACTTTTAGACTCTAATTAAACTGTTTGAAACTGATTTGATGAACAAAATGACTAAAACCACTTTTACTTTAAAGTTGTTACCTATTCCAAACACCCTCTTATATTTATCAAATGCAATTCAAGCTTAGATTACCAACCAATTCCCACTGATTACACTTTATATCAACTAATATGAGTATAAGAAATAAGAATAAGCTAAAATGAACAAATATTAAGCACTTTAATAAGCTATGAGTACCCTAACTGTTTTGATGACTTATTAAGTATATAAGCTGCAAATGAAACAAACTACCACCAAAACAAAAAAATAAGCAAATAGTGATTAATTAAGCTTAAATGCAACAAAGAAAAGCAAATAAGCAATTAAATGAAGGCAATAAGCGTAAAATAAAGACAATAAGCTAAAATGTAACTTACTAATGCCCTTGCTCTAAACAGGCTTAATACTCTTGTTCTGAGCTCTGAATTGATCTTACGATCGTTTAGTGGCAATAATAAGTTCTTCCACCTACAGTTTATCTTCTAAGAATCATATATGATTCTTACTAATTTATACAAATAACCAAAGAAACAAAAACACAACAACCAAGAAACAAAACACATCTAAAAACCTAAAATAAGCGGTAAAAATAAGCCTAAAAATTAAGCAAGAAAGCAACAAAACCTAAAACCCTAAAATAAGCAAAGAAACAAAAAAACGTAAATAATCAACAAAATAAGCGGTTTTATTCAACATCTAATGCTTTTAATCAAATCAACTGAAAAAATAACAGAAAAATTATCAGAAACAGGATCAACATATGAGGAGACCGTTTTTTTATTCTTAATCGGTGCTATTTCATGAACTAACTCCATTTTCGGATTGACGGTGACGGTTCACGGCGGCGGTGAGTGACGGTTTTGAGAGATTGATGGTGATTGATGGTCTTTAATCGTGATTGATGATGTTTAATGGTGATAATGATTACAATTGATGATGATTGATCGTTTTTTAATGGTTGATGATGATGATTACGATTGATGCGACGGTTTTGAGCGGTTGGGGGTGACAATTATGAGAGGATTTGGGATGACGGGGTGAGACGGTGGGTATCAAATGAGAAAGAAAGACATGATTGAGAGGTTTTGGGGGAGTATCAAATTGTCTAAAATAACTTTACAATAAGATTTAAAAATAAATAAATAAATAAATAAATAAATAAAAAATGGGATGGATGAGATGAGATAAATGGACGGATGGGATTAGATGGTGGGATCTATGGTATTTTTTGGATTAAATAGACGGATGAGATTGGATGATTGGATCTATATGGTATTTTTTGGATCTATAAAAAACTTTTGCCATACACACTAACATAATACTCCGTAATAATATTCTTAAAAAGTTACAACATTAAATTCCATCAAGAATACAATATATGCACATTTTTTACGTCCTGGTCATATTACCGGTTCGGAATGACCATACACACATCTATACTACTAAAAAAAGGAGACGTACCACAAGAATATGTATCGCGTCTGTCCGGTGTATTTGCCCCTTTTTTTCGTTTTATTCATATCAAGAATACGACTAAAAAAAGGAGACGTAGCACATTTGGGCTTTTGCAGTACAACACCAGAATGAGGAAGAAAAAAAAATGTCAAGTCACTTGATATAAACAAATACCACTTTGTAACCAAAAAATAACATCTATACAAAGAACAAAAACAAGATACATCCCTTCACTCTCCAACTGACAATCTACATCTTACTTTAAACAAGAACAAAACATCAAAATCTCAGATTCGTGTTTGGTGTTATAAAAGAGAATCTTTAAAGATTCAAACACAATCTCATCATAGATCTCACCTTACCCGAGACTCGTGTATAGGATCTTGAAGCCAAAAAACGTTTATGGTCTTCGTGGGTTAGTCGAAATCATGATATCAAAAAGGGTTCTTCATTTCTGTTTGGTGTTCGATAAACAAAGAGATGCGTGATTAAAATAGGTATCATAATGTATGTAGTAGATCAGTTTTAAAAGGGACAAATTATCTTAACTGGAAAATTTTGGTTGGGTGATTCGTTTGAGTATAGTGACTGCAGGTTTTTTTTTTTTTTTTTGGTAAAATAAGTTTAGGGTAGTTGTTGAGAGGTATTATGGAATAAAAAGAGGGTGTTTATTGTGAGGACATTTAGGGTTGGTTAGTATTAAATAGATTAGGGTTATTACCAGGTTGGACTTGGACAATTGGACTTTAACAAATTTATTACTTATATAAATTGGGCTATTACAAAACGTACTCTTTTGATTAATAGCAACTGTAAAAGGGAAAATATATATAAAAGGGGAGGTGATTTGTACACACATATTTTTATACTACGCAGTAATATAAATCGTTTAGCACTTGCTTTTCTTAACAAATTATAAAAGCAATAATGTCAATAATCTTCACAAACTTAGAATATTTATATTTAAATTATTTTCTTAACATGTACAAACACTATAAACTGATAAATATTTCAGATATATATCCTTCAAAGATGAAAATTGATACATATCCTTCGTATTGCATAAAACCCATCAGTCTATACGATCAAAACTTATAAGAAGGATATATACTAATTATTCACTTTGAAAGGATATAAACGCAATTCCCAACTTTTTGATATTGTGCAAACATTTAATAGAAAATCATATTAGACAGTTAAAATGGGTAGATTCTTGTATGGTATAGAATATTTATCGGATTTTCTCCTAACCATATTCGACCAGAAGTCACTATCAACCGGCTTTGTCACTATATCCATAATACAATGACTATCATTCATAAATCACCGCAACACTGGTGGGTACAATACTATTTTAACATAAATAGTTTGTTTTTGTTTAAACTTATCCCAACAAAATTATGGACTTCTCCACATAACATATATATTTAAATCACATTGTTTTCCGAAACTTTTGATTTTTAGGTAGCCGTCGTCGCAACACGCGGTTACATTGCTATTAGATATTAAGTAGGTTTGTTGACCCCTCTCAATGCACGTCGTTGTCCCGGAATATGATCGCTATATTAGATATTATTAATTTTGTTGTTAACTACAAAATTATTGACGACATAATAACAGCTTGGTTCATAGCCGTATGCCACAGTGCGAGGTGTTCAACCACTGCACATAACTTCAAAGTTTTAAGGGCCTTAAATACTCGGGGCCTCAAAAGTTTGATATTGATTGAACTAAAATTCTCGCCACGTTTAAAGTTTGAATAATCAAATATTATTGTTATCGAAAATTTAGCTTCAAGGGACCCATGCATGAACGCCATGCAGACTCTTGTCAGATATTTATACTACTTTAGGACTTTTATTTTTAGAAGTCTTAAAACTTTTAAGCTTACACACTTACTATTATTAGAAGTCCCTTTTTCAAAAATAAAAAATAAAATTTCAATTAATTAAAGAATACAACTACTAATTCAATGTGCACAATTAATTGATTCACTAACACATACTCTATTGACTGGTCAACACTTACAATTAATGACGTTCTTTAAAACACCCCATCCATGAAAAATACAATTAATAAAACACATCAGACAAACCAAAAAATTTTACTGACACAATAAACAAACAATATAATGTAAACCAAGCAAAACTCTATCACACTTAGTGATGTGTAGATATTTATCGACAAATTTAATGAAGATATCATACCATCTCCTACCTACTCATGCATCATGCCCAACGTTAACCGCTATGATCTTTTACCCCATAATATTAAGAATCGCGCATTTATATTGTCGCAACATCGCATAGTTATCCTACTATTACTATATGAAATGGTTTGCTATGATTAAATTTATCGACATCCATAAATTTATTATCATAGGAAACGTATAATCGAAAGACATTGTTTGCTAAAACATTTAATCACGAGATCTGCCGCCGCAACGACATGCATTCTCGCTAAGACTTATTAAGTAACCACATAATCTTATTATCTATTAGATGCCTTTTTTGCTTGTATAAAATTTTTGTGGGTAACATTTAATTCTCTCTTTCATATAAACTCTAGAGTTTCTTATAAGGTGAAGTAAGATACGATTTAACATTTTTTGTTTATGGTAAATGTTCACGTGTTTTAAAGTTTGAGGTAATCAACTTATAATTTATAAGTAGGATACTCGTAGATATTAGCAAATGGTAACGGGACATTCGATTCACGTAAGTTATAAAGCGTTTGCGTTCAAAGGTCGGGGATTCATGGTAGCCCCATCCCCAGTTTCGCAAGTCAGATTTTCCGTTCCCATCCCCGGTCAACTTGGTATGTGTGAAAAGAAACGTTTAATCAGCTTCTGGCATTCATTTAGTATCTAATACTACTCGGCTATGTAAAGTTATCATTTTAGCTAACTCGTTCCTTACTAGGTACCGGTTTCTTTACCATCCCTTGGCCGGTGAGTTTTTTACATTGCAAGGGGTTCATGATTTTGTCACACCGCAACGAAAGGATTTAAAACTGTAGTTTTTAGTTGTCGTTTTGTATTTTACGGGTTCCTGTTCAGTCATGTCCAACATGAACAGTTGAACACCCCTAGTTAGAATCTTGCAGCTGGTTATATACTGTAATAAGATAATCGTTGATACCAGAATACTAAAGTAATGAGATCACATGATTCGTGTTTTGAACTACCAATGCAATACAAACGTACATAATAAATACATGTCAATACATTGAGTGCACCACCAACAAATTTCCTTGGCTTCCAACTTAAATTACCATTCAGGTTTTCTTATAAACCAATTAACAGAATCTCGAACACGACCATGAGTTCAGTCCAGAAGACAAGTAGTCTCAAGCTATACATTTCCAGCAAATCTTTCTCATAATTGGCTCACTGCTCTTTCCATATACGGCCGCTAACTCTTAACTTAAGTTCCTGCCTGTCTCCACCGGAGAAAAAGAGTGCCATGTTTCTTGGAATGACTAATCCGTCTTGACTATCACGGACTTTCCGATGACTGTCACGTATACTCCTTGGAACCCCTTGCCATGTGAATTTACGCCCATACCCTCCAACTTCTAGCGAGTAGCTGAACTTCTTGGCTTCACTATCCTCACCCATGAACCGTAGGAATGATATGTAAACTGGAGCCATCCCAAGCTGAAACGCCTCGAAGTGCAAACAAAACTGCCTTCCATAGCAATTGAATACCTACATGTAAAATAACCCAAAATTTACACTCAATGGTAAAAGTAAGATACATAAGAAAAATAATACTCCGTAGCCACTAAGGATTGATTTTAGTACGAGACGGTTTGATCCACTAACGTTTAATGTCTACAACTAAAATTTATAGCAACAACTATTGTGTTGAATATGCTTACAAGATTTTGTTATGACTTATGAGTATATGACTCTCACTATGGTATATGACTGACGATAATAATCAACATATCAACTAGCAGAAAAGGTGACCCTGGGTGCACCAAGGTTCCTAGTTTTGCAATGCTGTTTGACCCCAACCTTAAAGAACACCATTCTAATATGTAAGTGAAGAACTACATATAGGCTTGAGTACACCAACTTTATTTTCCAAAAACATTCTTTTCTAACCATAAATTGTTACTAATAACATCTCTATGCTTAAGCATTACATGATATTTTCAGAGGTGGCAAGATGAGCAGATTGGGTAATGGATTAAAACAGGTTTGTGGTGAAACAGGTTTTTTTAGTACGGGTCAATACAGATCAGACTAGTTGACATCTAAAGATTTTTTTGCCATTTTCTAGCTAAAGTCTATCAAGTGACCATTTATAATAATAATCCAAATCTTAACAGAGGCTGTTTGTAGCAACTTACAGTTAGCATCCATGTCGCATTTTCAACTTCATGTGGATTAGATTTGACATATCTATGGTTAAAAGTGCATCCATCATGCATATCCACATTGTGGTCATCTTTCAAATGTGACACAAGATATGGAATATCGCCAGTGACGGAGCACTCAGATCCAGCATAAGGACAATTGTATGGGCGAAACCGGCAATTTTGCTCATGCTTGAGCTTACTATAGTAAGGAAAGATATCATGGCATCCAAGATCTTGGTGTCGGCAGGAAGTTCTAATGATTCGCTACTTTCTCTAAAGCCAAACACCTTATATTACCCATCTCAAGACGGCAGGTTGGGCAACAATTGTGAACTCGAAGTTTACAGTTTGAGCACAAAGTGTGGCCATTTGGACACTGCAATAAAAACAAATTAAGAGATTAAATGGTTAACCATTTTGGTACAAATGTCAATTAACTACAATCACTTATTTTTGAACCAGAAATGGACCAAAATATGCAAAATACGTAACTGTAACCAAACTGAGTATTTAACAGTGAATAATCAGAATCTTGATAATAAACTGTAACAAAAACGGACTACACAAACCAGTGTTTGGGGATTCGGATGCTTTTTGAAGTTTTAAATTGTAATAATTAGATAACGAATCAAGTGTTTGGCAAATTCTTTATCACTATAAATAATAGATAAGTGACCAAAATGTACATTTAAAAAAAAAAAAAAAAAAAGAGTAAAGACTAAAGATATTAAAATAGAAATAAAGCCTCTCAAATTAGGTCAAAAGAAGAGACAAGTAAATTTATCCGTTTTATTGCAGCAGGTATAAGACTGATTATCCAGCACCTAAGCAATCAAATAATCAGTTTTAAAATGCAATATCTAACAGCCCCTTACATTTAATCAGGAAGGAAAAGTATAATCACATGAAATCATGAAGTCAAAAGACTTCACCAAACTAAAAGAACTAGTACAAAGTATAAGTAAACTTCTTATGACCCTTTTTTGTTTACGTAATAAAAGATACCATTTCGACTAACTTGATTGTATACTTCAAAGTAATACCGAGTACAAGATATGAAAACTGGCAATTTCATAATACTTGATATTGTTGTGAAACATCTCTGTTAAGACTGGCAAATATTTACTATGTATTTCAGAAGAACACAGTTCTTTGTTACATGTTCTTTTGCACTGTTTCCTGTCATAATCTTTTAAAGAGCTCCTTAATAGCATCGCTGTACCGTAAAGACATAACGCATCATGTAATCATGTATGGTAGGGGTGTTAAAAAAACCGAGAAATCGACAAACCAAGCCGAACCACTCAATCCGAAACAACCGACGAAACCGGAACTGAAAAAACAGAAACCAAAAAAACCCGCTTATCACGGGTAGGTTTCGGTTTTTATTTTTTGATATCTGCGGTTTACCGAACCGGACAGTGTATAATATGCGTTAATATTTTTAGCTAAATATTCAAATAATTGTACAAGTATTGATTATATTATTGCATTGCTTTATTGTATAACGATTTTTTTGCTCCTAATATAAACATTTACTAAACATCTATATGTGAAAATTGATTAACGTGATCGTAACCTATAAAACTCGAAGAGATATTCTTTGCTAATCTATTATGTATGTTTACTTGAAGGCAATTATTCGGACGGTGTTCGATGTTATTTAATTTTTACAAAAATGACCTTTTATGTTAAAGATCATGTTATTGTTCATACGGCTGAACTCGATTAAACGTTTAAAATGGTTAACCGTGACCGAACTACGGGTAACCGCTCATTTTGGGTACCCGCATGTCCGGTTACCCGCCTAGTACGGTTCGGTTTCGGATAGTAAAATGAATTACCCGCCCCACGGTGGATAGTTTAAATCTTTCAACTAACCGAACCAAGCAGCCCCGTGAACACCCCTAATGTATGCTATGTGATGGGATTAAAGAGCTACCAACGCGCCTGTAGCCGGTATCAAGGTGGCCCATCAACCAAGAGGTTGCTGGAACAAGTCATAATACAAAGTACGAACAAAAGGTGTAGAGTAGGGTAGGGGTGTGCAAAGGCTGAAAACCGGACCGGACCGGCCAGGAACGGACCGGACCGAAACCCGAGTTCGGCCAAAAGCCAAGACCGAGACGGACCGAATTTGCTCGGTCCGGTCTCGTCCGGTCGGTCGGTCGGTCCTTGATCGGTCCGGTCCAAACGCCAAATTCGTCGGTTTTGTGTCGGTTTTGGTCCGGACGGACGGACGGACCGGACCGAGGACCGATTGCCCAAAAGCCAAGATCGCGGACCGGACCGAATGGTCGGTCCGGTCTCGTCCGTGTCGGTCCGGTCGGTCCTTCGGTCGGTCCGGTCCGTTCGTTCAAATGCTCAGCCTTAGAGTAGGGTGTGTGTATCTTTGCAGTTAATAAAAAATCAGATTAAAGAGCTATCTTTCTTACTAAACTTATATCATACTCATAGGCCCTTAAATATTGATTCAAAATGCATGTTCCCTAGTGTCGAAACTGGTTAGAAGTAGGTTCCTTTACGTGCACTTAACCCTATTTAATCAAACACATTTCACACCGACAACCCCAAAATTCAGATGTGCTATTCTATATCAGCCTGCCTCTGTCTTCCTAAATAACCATATAGCCAAACAACGTGCTTGGAAGTATCAGGCTACTTATATACATCTATATTCTAATTTTCTTGATTAACTGAATTTTATTTACCATACTTCTAAACATTTTATATATGTACTTAGATATTATGAAGCGGTCACGATTAAATGATACACTATGTAAAAACAAACCTGATGAATCGGAGGGTACATCAGCGCAGAGCACACAGGGCATTCAAGAAGCTCATGAACACCATTTGTTGATTGCATTCCATGTTTTCCGCTTACTCCAGTAGCTATCCTTGTAACACTTTTATCCGTTTTTGTTGTAGCCACATCATACTTTAAAGTCTTAGGGTGAGACTCAATAACATCTTTACAAACACCGCCTCCTGGAGCCATTGGAATCCCAATCGTATTTTCTGATTCAGTTGTAGTGTCTTAACACGTGATCAAAGCTCAAGTATTGTTACTCTTGAAAGGCGTAAGCAACGCTGTAAACACAATGTAAACCGAAATATGAAAACATCTTAGAAATTATAGAAATGGGATGGCTGCTGAAGCATCTGAATTTTGACCAAATGTTTAGAATATAATTGTCAAAAGAATAGACAAAATGAAGCCGGCAAGTCAAAGAAGTAAAGATCAATAGCTTTTATTTAATCACAGGCCTAATATTTTAAAAGTTTAAACAAGCAAACAATTAAATGACCTTTGATATTCATTTACGACCCCTGTCATCCCAAGTAATTGCAACGAGATAGCATATCTGAAAGGGCTAGAAAGAGTAAAGCTTTATTGACAGACCTTAGGCGTAAAATTAACATCTAGTCGATCCCACAAAAGTGGAAACATCTAAATTAACATGTACTGTCAGTGTGTTTATATATGCTATATGAAGGTGATTTTTGCCACTAAAAGGACTAGAATCACATGATTTACAATCACTTTAGAGAACACTCAAACTAACTTCAAATATAAAATCTCGTCCAAACTCCCCAACCTGTTATATCCATAACCAAATGTCTTGAATACCCTTCATTAACAAAAAGACATACTAGTCTTTTGGCATAAAAGCACCATCAACATTTACGCGTAATGACGACCATAGACAACCCAAATATGTTAACTGTTGCAATTATAATGGGACAAAATGAATACCTTTTTTTCTAAATAGCCGGTAGGTGAAACTCTAAACCAATATTTAGTACAATTTAGATTCTCACACCAACCATATTCAATTATAGCATGAACAAAATTGACATAACTTATCACGAGTTAGCTAATCTCCAATTAGATACACATAAATTAGAAGTACTTCTAACCATATACTAATCAATCGAAACATATTCAATCATTGCATCAAAAGACATGACTAAAGATAAACTAAATAGATCTAGCCACAACAACCAATTGATCATTAATTTGGACATCGCTTTCATAAGATATTACTTTCAAATTGTAGTTAGCTTTTTAATACAATGGGAACTAATATAATAAACACTACAAAACAGGCATAATATATGGTTATCTAACAAGATTAATATTCAAATATGAAATACATTGCATCATTCAACCTAATATTCATTATTAATCAAGAAAGTAGGTGAAATTGACATAAAAAAAATATTGTAAAAAAATTAGGATCTGAAAATAAAAAAGTATAAATTCACCCAAATTCACAAATTTAATCAAATAATATCCTAAAGTAACAGTTTTGAACACAAACCTACTTCAAATGGGTGATAAATTACCATTGTTATAGAATTACATATCAAATGAACCCAAAGAAACCAAATAAAACAACAAATATACAACACAAAAGAACCCTGAAATTAAAATGTAACCACAATTCAAAGAAAATTAAAATAATAATAATAATAATAAAATAATTAAAAGGAGGTTTTATTAAAACTGTTTTAATTGATGTAACCAAGATTGATTGCAAATAAAATAAAAATCAAATATTTTGTGTTTATCAAGACAAAAAAAAGTTCAAAAAAAAAAAAAAAAAAAAAAAAAAAAAACATTTGAACAAAACAATCCCAGTTCAAATTCATCAAAACCACATTTGGGTAATCAAGAATCATAGGCAAATAACTTAAAATCAAATCTTTAATGTTTATAAATACAAAAGAAATTATTTAAATAACAAAACAGTTAAATAAAAACAAACTAACTTCAAATATAAACAAATAAACTAAAAGCGCCTAATTTCTTACTCAAAACATAAAAAGAATAAGATTAGAAAGATACCCAGATGAGATTATAGAGCACATTGTTCAAATTGTGATAAAATGTGAACTTTATTATTATTGGAATTAATCAAAGAGAGTGATAATGGAATGAAGTGAAAAAGCACAGATTTCAAAGAGCAAAAGTCACCATTGTCTTTGAAATTAAAGAAAGAATTTTCGGTGGTGATATTTTGAAATTTATTTTTATTTTATTGTTTTCTTGGAGTTTGTTGAAATTAATTTTGAAAAAATAATTTTCAAATTTTATGTGGAATTTAGATATCGGTTGACAACGGTAAAATGTTGCAAGGAAATTTAATTTTTACTCTAAAAGTGTAGTTTCATTATAATTTGGGTAGTTTTGGAAATGGAAATCATATGTTGATGGTTAGAGGCAACGATGTAATAACAAGCGTCATCTTCGTCGGTGTCACCTTGCCAGCGTCAAGATCTCGTTTCTTGCAACAAACCCCTCACCATATGACCAATCTCTTACGTTTGGATTCGTGCTACCACTTTATTTTTTTTATTCAATTTTCCAAATAAACTAAATTCATTTCATTCGAAATAAAAATACAATACATAACTTTAAAAAAAATAAATAAATAAAAAAATAAAAAACTTACTAATAAAAGCGATACGAAAAAAAAAAAAGCGACACGGGTAAAAAAATTACAACACATACTAATAATGAAACTTAGTCATCTCTTTGGTGATATTTTTGATTAGGCGTTCTGCGCTCTTGCGGATAATTTACGCTTTTCTGGGTCGAGATTCAAATTCGGATCTATCATCGGAAAATCCATCTCGATCTTCTTGGAGAGCTTTTTCCTTCTCGCCTCGCCTCGTAACAAGCCCTTTGAGCGTCGGCTTTTGAGCATATATTTCGGATATATGTCCCGAAAAACTACTCGATTGACTTCCACGAGCTCGCGGGCTCGGCGTTGAAGTCGACTTACATTTCTTTGCGGCTCGTTTGCCTCCATCTCTTTCGGGCCTAGATCGTCATCCGCCCGAATATATCCTCGAGACATGTAATGTCAATGGGATCTTCGGCATCCCACTGGGATAATTTTCAAAACATTCCAACATTTTCATCATGAACTCCTTCCGCCATGCTTATTTGCATAAAGCTATCTTTGGCATTCGGACATTATCATGGTCATTTTCACCACTTGACGAAGATGTTTGTAAATAGCGTTGAACTTACGGCGATCACCGTTAATCCTCGACCATTTACGGTTATCATATTCTTGCCACGGCGGTTATCGGTGGTCTTAGAATTGAACATGTCGAGAATGTCGTTCAAAAGAACTCTTGAGACGGTCATTTCCATATCTCTATCTTGGGAAATTTCTATCCAACTCTTCTTGTAACATTTCTTGAGACTTGCTCAGCTTCCTCCATCTGCATGTGCTATGACTTCCGCATCTTAAATCGTCGTCGTCTGCGTCGAATCACAACATGTTTTTGCCTTCGTCTTTTTCCCTGCCTTTTGCGGTTCACGTGCTTTTGGAACTTTGAATTGTGAACCGGACGGTTGTGATTCCATTTGGGAACAGCTGTGGAGGCCGTGACGGGTTAAAAATGTGGAGGTTGTGAGGTTAAAAGCGTGGTGATTGAAATCGGTAGGGGTAACTTACGAACCCTTGTTGAAGCGGATATTGTTGGTTAAGAAATATTTCTTGTGGAGACAAGTTGGAATTTGTCGAGGAGGGTGAGCGGGTTTGAAGAACCCCGTATTATGGTGGGTTTGAGTTAAGTAAGTTTGTAAGTACCTCCAT
Organism: Chrysanthemum lavandulifolium; assembly: GCA_022545495.1. Taxonomy (NCBI): domain Eukaryota; kingdom Viridiplantae; phylum Streptophyta; class Magnoliopsida; order Asterales; family Asteraceae; genus Chrysanthemum; species Chrysanthemum lavandulifolium. Next base: position 142,692,383 of record CM040238.1, read on the forward strand.
CGTTTGGGTTTGAGACATTGTGGGATTTTTTTTTTTTTTTTTTTTTTAGTTAAGTAAGAATGGAAGATGTATGAGATGAAGATGATAAAATGGTGGAGATGAATGTTATTTTATAGGGGTGGTGGGTTTAAAAAAAAGTTAAACTTTTAATATATATCCGTTTAATAACGGATATATATCCGTTGCCTCACTTTTGTCAGAAGATTGCTTCGTCGTCAGAATGAAGCTCCACTCCACGGCGGCCGACGGCGAAGGAGGCCGGTGTCATGGCGGCCGACGGCGAAGCGCCACGCTGGACGGCGAAGGCTCATAGTGAGACGACACCGTGCGCTCTTATACATTTCAAAACATAATTCTTCATGTAAAAATATACATATTATAAGTTTTAGAACAAAAATATGACTAATACATCTTAATTGTTTGATAGACCCAAAGTTAAAATTTCGGGGGGTAAATTTAATCATACATGAAACTCATGCGGTGAAGATTAAGAATAAAATTGTAATATCAGAACGACATCTTATGATCCTGCAATTTGTTTTGTTTGTTAATAAAGATTAGTGATGCTTAGCATTTCTACTCGTGATTAAAGATAATATTTTTTTGTATATTCACAAAAGGTATTTTTGGTAGTAGCGTATAGGAGCGTTTTGAAGCAACTTATAACAAGATTTAGCGTTTTGCATAAAGTTCTTGTTTGGAACTAGCAACTAGCATTCTTGTTTTCCTAAGCGTAAATCAAGATGCTACTTTTAGTAGTATTTATGAGCAACTAACGTTTCCACTTACTAATTATGATTATACAACTATATTACAAAACACGTTATCAAAACAAACATGTTATTGCTCTCGCTATTACTTACCACAATTGTTTCTTTTACCGATATCTTTGCCAAACATATCCAAAGTTTCTAAAGTTCAAACTAAAACATCATAATAATGGAACATGGTCAAGTTTCAATAAGGGAAATTCTCAAAATAAAATAGTAGCCTGCGACATATCACTTTATACACACTAAACTTTCAAAGCTCAAAATAGACCGGGGTGATTCTTGTTTTGGGCAACTCTTGTCAATTGACTAAAATACCCCTTTGTACAAACCTTATTACAAAATCAAGATTCGAGTTATGACTCCATTTACAAACCGAGGTTAGGTTAAGAGCATATTCAAACCCCACCATCGCTACTACATACCCTACATACATAACTCCTTTATATATTGAGCCACCACAACAAAGCCACGAAAATGTCCGGCCAAACACCACACCACCCTCGTCACAAACCACCACTACTACTAGCAATATTAACAACAAACTAACAATATCAACACTACTTATCCTAACCTCGTTAACTATCACACCAACTACAGCGCTAATTCCATCATGAACCTCATCACAATCAACAACTACTACAACCATTACCACAACCAACAACACACATCTCTACAACATAAACAACGATCAAGATCAAAAGTAAAAGACACATGAAAAGATCTTCGTTTGATACATCATCGATCTTGAAACTTAAAGCCAATACAAAAACCTACGAGACCACAACCAAGATCTTGAAGATTCGAATCAAAAAGCGGAAAACAAACAAAGATATAAGTCGTTCACCTTTTTGTACAATCTTTAAACATTTGTGTGTGAACTTAAACCATCACGAGATCTATAGAAGCATAGCTCCTTTACTTTAATATCCGAAAACTTTAAAGAAAAATCTAAAACAATATTGTTTTATTTATTTTTCTTTCTTTCGGTCAAGATTAACGAAACAAGAACAAGAAACAAAACATGAAATACACATCACCTACCTTAGACCTTTTACAAGATCTAAACACGAAATAAACATCACCTACCTTAGGCGTTTTACAAGATCTTGAAGCTTGTTGTAGTTGGAAACCATAGAAAGATCGTCTTTGGTGTGGGTGTTGTGATTTATGTGAAAGAAACCAAGAAAGGTCATTTTGTGGTTTGGTTTGTGTGAGCTTCGGATATTAGTGCGTGTTTTGAGTGGATTATTGAGAAATAAAATATTTTAAGCGGTTTTGGATTTAGGTTTGAGGTTTGTGTTATATCAAGGACAATTTTGGGAGATCTAATCGTGTGATTGTGAAAGAGAGAATGAAAGTGTAAATGCTTTGAAAAATTAGGGCAGTGGATTATTTTGTTATAAGGTTTGAGTACGGATGGGTAATTTAGTAATTTCAATTTTTATTAATTGGACACTTGTCGACTTATGGTTGAGGTTGTACAAGTTGCTGAGCGTCACGGTCTATTTTGAACTTTAGAAAGTTTAGTGGATATAAAGTGATATCTTGCATGAGCGTTTTTTTGAGAATTTTTCGTTTCAT